>JAQFVV010012606.1:1134389-1734389 GCA_028023455.1 Epiperipatus broadwayi | reverse complement strand
TATAAATCATAATTTTTTTTTTTAAAAAAGTCTTGTTAAATTAAAATCTAATCATTCAACTTGCCTAAGTAATAGTTAAAGGTAGGAGAAATGAAACTTGGAAGGGAGGGGGCAGAAATTTAGCTGGTAATGGGGAATCAACAGTCAACATTTTTTTTAATCATTATATTTGTGTGTAATTACTGTTTTGTCTTTAAAAAAAAAAAAAGTTTTGTCCCTTTGAAATTTTCATATATAATCGATTTGTGTAACGTAATTACTAACATTAAGTAAATTCTTTTTTTTTTTTAATGTTTTTGTTTTTGAGGAAGTTTACTGATATGTAACAATATATAAATATGTCGTTACATTAATTTAAAATAAAAACTTAAAAGTTCGCAAATAAAAGTAAAAAACTAAACGCTAAAATTAAAATGTTTGTTAAACGTATATACATTTGCACAGAGGCCAAACTTTAAAAATATTTTTTTTTAAAAAACAAATAAGTATTTGAACGTACTTTTTTATAAAAAAGTACAAGATTTAAAAATAAAAACAGGTATTAATTAATGTAATCTGTAAATGGAAATGATTGTTTATGAATTATCGAAAACCAAACTGGTCCTTGGGCTCTTGTATAATTAAAATGATCTGATGAAAGATGGATAAGAAAATAAAGAGAAATTAGCTTGACCAATGGAAGCACTAAGCCTTGGCTTGGATCCTAACAAAAGTGATGGATTAGTGACATTTTGTTGATTGAATCCATGTGGATAATATAAAAAGGGAAATACAGTTTTTTCTGACAGTTCCAGCGTTTTGTGTTTGAGAGATGTGGTAGGATGCACATACCACACTCTCTGTATAAAAAAAAATGAAAAGACTGTGATACCTTGAACCAGTTATTGCCATCTCCAGAACATTATCTTCCAATGGAGGCATCATGGGAATTAAAAGCAGAAACCTGGACTCTTCTACCGTGAGCTATGAACTTTACAAATTAACAACAATGAAAAAAAGTAATTAAGAACTTTCATCGTGGTTTTTTTAAAGATTCAGCTAATTTAAATTTTAAAATGAACTTTTATTTGATTTTCAAATTAATAATTGATTGTTTAAATTTATATAGTCAAGTTTTGCTAAAATCATTTCCATTTTATTATTTTTATTTGTAGTAATATTTATTGTAGAAATTATTAAATGCATTACATTTAAGTTGGGTATAGATGTTGCATAGATTCGTTAGTGGTTGATTATGTTGTGGTTTTCACAGTCGATTAGAATATATAAGTCAACAATGTCACTGCGGTGTCTTATGATGAACACCAAAGGGTCTCCTGTATTCCCTCAATAATTGACGTTATCGATTGACTTTGTATTTTGATCAGTTGTGTTTAATTTGGAATGTTTTTGATCATGGAATCTATGCAGCCGATCTATACTCGACATTATAAAACAAATTGTATAAAAATAATCTGTGCGAACGTATTTAAATGTTAAATTTAAGTCGGGTGTGAATGGCTATATAGTTTTGTAAAGTTATATTAAGGGAGGGTAATCTTAGGTTATTCATTTCGTAGTTGAATTGGTTCAATGGATTGGATATATTTGTGTAATTGTAGATGTAGTATGAGATCCGCTACAGGCAGGATTATATATATACGCCACACACCTTCTGTTTGCTGATGGATGGGTTTGTAAGATGGCAAAGGACCACAGTCCATTCCTATGGAGTTTTATGTTTATTGTTCTACTTGCCAACAGATGTAACATTCTTGTTGGTGGAGAGACAATGTCTTCTCTAATTCTACTTACTGATCAGATGTACATTCCTGACAGTATAGTATTTTGTGTTGTCATATTTTCATGCTACATTGAATACATAAATGTATCAGATGGATTGGCGCCGGTTTGATTGCGAAATTTGTTGCCTAAGGTTAAATCAGGGAAGAATATTTTCTTTTCAAATGCAGATCTATGTAGTCTATTCATACTCGATTATCTAAATAAAATATTAAACTCATTGAAACTTAGTTAAATGTAAAATTAAAAGTTAATATAAAAATCTAAAATGTTAAACTTATTCCTCAAATTAGAATGATTTTATATGTGCATAAATAAATATTTTTATGTGTTAATTTCTGGCAGTGGCTTTTATTTATTTATATTTAAGATATAAATTAAGATATAGATTTTTATCTCTGCGTCTCCACTGAGCTAGTGACTTGGGCTAACGATCTGAATATTTAAATAAAGTGGAATCTTAACAGCGCGTATCTGCCTACTCTATAAATTTTTCTAGGTTTAAATGCCTAGATGGCGCCCTGGTAGTTGCAGATACATAGAGCAGATATTGTAGTTTGCGGTTAGATTAAATCTTCACTTTCATTTCGATCGTTATAATATATATTGCCTATACAATATACATGCATTTAAATATTACATATTCAGCCTGTATTTCATCCGTCTTCTGTATAATTAAATGGACACATTGAAGTTCTATATGTTAGGGGTCAGACTGAGTTAAGGTTAACATGGGTATAACAATAATATTGGTATCATCAAGGACTTTGATCATTTCACCCTTGAATTTTCAATGATATGAATGTTGAAGAGTTGAAGAGTGGAGAAGATTGAGGCATATCCATTAAAGTTTGAAGATTTGCTATCTTAATATGAACTAAGCAGCGGTGGTATATATGTGATGGAGATTGTGATCTGGACAAACTGATGAGTGCAGCTCAGCATGAAATATATATATTGGAGATCATTTATCTTTTTGACATATATGTGGGCATGCGTGTCAGTTGTATAAAATGAATTAGATAATTGTGAGTGTTAGAAAAACTGAGTTCAAATTCTTTATAAATATATATAAATGATATATTTTATGGGTTCATTCAAGTATGATATTGATTATCAATATACCAACATTTCAACTTGATCATGCAAGCCATTAATTGGATAATAAATACAGTATTATTAAGATAGTGTAGAGGTATTGTAAACAGTGTTTCACAACAATGTTAATGTTCCACTAATAGAAAAAAATAGCTATATAAAATTGAAAAAATAAAAGTCAGAAAATATTCAGAGTAATATGTTTTTTTTTTAATTCTTCCAAATAGGAGGAAGTTTGCATGTATCATCATGTTTATTGATACAATTTGGTCTTTTTAGTGTCTCAATGGCTTTTCTGATCTTACATTGGTTGAGAATATTACATATGGATAGAATCTTGATATTAGAGAAATCAATATTATGTCCTGAATTCATAACATGGAGTGAGAATGCTAATGAAGATGGGTGTTGCTTAACTCCATTAGTATATTCATTTATTCTAGTACTGATATGAGTGTTGTTCATACCTACATAAGCTTTACAAATCCTGCATAAAATTTCATAAACTCCATGACTTCAAATGTGGAAGAAGCAAACATCATCAAGATTTTTGAATTTTAACATTAGCAGATTGTTAATTAATTATAGATATTTTATTTCTATTTTTGAAAATTGCCTTCTTAATTTTTTTTTAATTATGGTTTAAATTAAAGGTAAACTTACATATTTTTTTATGATCAAAGAGAACAAAAGGTATTACTAAATCATTATTACTCTTATTTTTTATATGGTTATATAGTAATTGGTGCTCTTTTAATCTTTTCTCCATACTACAACTCGATTACCCTATGTATGAAGCCATGCATACACATAAAATTTGATAGGAAACATTACTTTTTTATTTGAAAGGTATGACACTTTTAGAATTGTTCACCAATCTATTAACATTATGTGGAACATAAAATGAAACATTAAATAAATTCTTATGTATGTTTTTTAAATTTTAACTTGAGCACTTAAAATATATGGAATAAAAATCCATTTTTTATCATTACCTTTCAGTTTCTTTAAAGTATTATCTTTCTTTTTAAATTAACATAAAATATAATTAATTTGTTTAATATTATAACTAATTTTAAGCAATTCTTTTGTAAAATCTTCAATATTTTATGACTTGTTATTTTTGTATGGTCATAATTTTTCATTATGAAATATAAAAAATATCTAAAATTTACCATTTCATGCATACAGTGTGCATATCCTCTTTCTTGTGATGGTTGATTACAGATTTATAGTTTCATAAACAATCATCTCTTGTGATATATAATTCAAGATATTTAATAGATTTATTCTGTTTTTTTTTTCAATAGTTCATTTCAAACCATTTCATTTATTTAACTCATTTATAAGACAGTTTATTCTATTGGTATTTCCACAAAAAAGAACATCATCAACATATCTTTTGTAAATTTTAATATCTTTAAAAGTGCAATTATTTAAAATCTTATCTTCATATATAGACAAAACTAAATTGCAAATTTGTGCAACTTTAGGAAGATCCATGGGCCAACTCTTTAGATGTGTTATCTTCAATAAATTTCAAAGAATCAACAAATTTTATATTTTAAAACCCTTTTACTTTTCATAATATATTATCAACGATATATTCATTATTATTTTTATTACAATATTTATTACATAACTGACCTTTTATTTTATTTAAATATATATATTTTGTGTTTCTAACAAAATTTAAATATTTGTTTTTTATATATACTTATTCTAGTTAATATTTATAGCTCTGAGAAATCATGCAATCCACCGGGAGACATGCTAGGATGTTAGTAATAATTGATAAAATCCCTCTTTTAAAAATTTTCCAAGAGTAAATATTCTTTTTAAAAAGTTTGGCAGCTTTGAGTTTCTTTTTTATTGAAATTGAAAAACAAATAAAATACTTTTGGGAGTACTTGCACTTTAAAGATATAGATCATCATCATCATCACATTTGTTAATATTTTTTATTTGAATTTTATTAACCATTCAATTTTCATATTATTTGAACCAAAACAATGATACACATTAAATAGATCATTATTTATATATATATATAATAGATGTTTTAAAACAAAAGGTTTGTTTTAAACGATAAAGAGTAGAATTAACTATCTTTTGTTTTCTTAGATCATGTTTTGATTTTTAAACAAGGATCGGTTTAACTCTATTGATCTAATAATCACAGGTTAATGATAACTTGTTTTTGTTTTTCATATATATATATATATTCTATTGTATATTCTTGGGTATCTAGGTTCAAACTTATCTGTTACAAAAAGTCATACTGTGGAAAATTTTACCATTATAATATAAAGAATATTATGGATATTTTAAATGCTTTCTCTAGCTAAGCATTTATCACAAAGCTTGTTGAGGAATTGGCAATCCTCATTGTTTATAACTTACAAGCTTAAGAGAATAGGATCATGTGATCTATGACTCTTATTTTGACTATTTATAGTCTCTGCCTTAAGTCTTATGCAATGTTATATTGCTAAGACTACTAATATATGGTATGGATGAAGATCTCTCAGCCCCATATAGCTATTTGAGTTGGATTGCTGGGTTTGAAGACATGTAGGTGTCCGAAAATTTCAGATTTTCCACTCAATAGATAACTTTTAGTTAAATGATGGCTTTGGGTTGGTGTTTTTAGATCTAGTGTCTGAATGTACCCTAGCATCTCTCTGAGGAGTGCCAGAGCATGAAACCATGGTCAGAGGTTTGGGGTGGGGGTCCTGACAGAGATATTTTAAATGCTTTCTCTAGCTAAGCATTTATCACAAAAGCTTGTTGAGGAATTGGCAATCCTCATTGTTTATAACTTACAAGATTAAGATAATAAGGTCATGTGATCTATGATTTTTATTTTGACTATTAATATTATGGATATGTTTAAAGTGAATTGTAATCATTTTTATGAATAGTAATTATCTATGCATTTATTGAAAAAATATTGGAAGGTAGATTTGTGCAATATACATAAATTTAAAACAATAATGTGCAGCATTGCAGGATCTGTATAAGGCTTGACATAATTAAAGAAATCTGGTTGATCAAAATATATCATAGAAGATATTTGCAAATTCCTATCTCTAATGTTTGCAACTGCATTTTGGAGATGTATGAATGATCTATTAATTTTTAATGAATTGTCACATGATTAAATAGATAAAAGTTTAAAATTGGAATTGTAATCTATTCTACAGTAGATTACACTTAATTATGTTAAGCCAAAAATTTAAACTTTAATTTTGTATTATTATAGTTATCCATTTGATTTAATTTATAAAATTCTCTCTATATTTTTACCAGAAATTAATATTTTAAATGTGTTTATTTTTAAAAATGAAATAATTTTTAAATTTATTTTGTTTTTAATTTTTAATGAATAATAATAGTAGAACTAGTAGTATTAATAATAGTCCCATAGCAAATGTTGCTATTTCTGGTTGTCAAGACAAATATTACAGAGTTTAAAGCCAAAAAACTATATAAAAGTAACATTTCTCAAATAAAAATTATATACACACAGATAGCAAACAAAACTGAATAATGTAAAATGAGTTTTCTAAGAGACTTGAATTAACAAAAAATGTTTATAATATAAATAATTTTTCAATGACAAAATTAGACAACATGGCAGCCACCCACCTTGCTTCTGCTTGTTGCCCAGACAATGCTTAAGCAATCCAAAAAGCAAGTATTCTAAGTTTAAACTCAAAAAATATATTAGTCACTATGTCATGTGACCAAGTGAAACTTTAATCTTCACAAAAACTTTTACAAATATAACAAAAACAAGCTTGCTAATTTTAAATACTAGAAAAGATATAAACTTATCTAGGAACAAAATAATACCAAATTTAAAAAAAACAAACCAATGACATAAATGAACTGGATTTAAAAACACAATGGACCCAAGATATATTTGTATGATTTGATGCAGTATAATAACTATGCATGGCATCAGCCATACCACAGTATAGACTATGTTAAAAAATCTAAAAAAAAAGGTTCTCTGTATTATATACATATGTAATCATTGGATATTAAATATGTAAACTAATGTATAATTTCTCATTTAAATATATGTATACAAGCAACATACATAACTCTATACAATAAAAATATTATACTGAGCTTTAAATACCTAATTGTATTCACCTTATAAAAAATGTAACCTTTCCTTGACCTATGTAATTTTATACATTAACTCAGTTATAAAAAGTCAATGAATAGTATGTAAACATATTATGCAAATAGTAATCGATGTACAAATTTTTTAATTCAATAAAGTTCTTATTTGAAACATTATCATCATCATCATCATAATAGCTTAATTTATCTATTGCAGAATTATACTACACATTTTTAAATGCTTTAATGAGACCAAAGCAAACAATATTGAGATCCTTTATCCTTCAAACCAACTGAGATCAAATACAAATCTGGACCCACTCTAATTTACTAATGAACAATTGCATTGATTGAAGAACTGTACCAATAGCAATATTTGTAGCTTTGTTTCTTGATGTACTCATTTCTCTTGTTGTTTTTAATGATGTAGCCATTTCTTAGGTACAATTAAAGTTTTCTTTGAAAAAATAATAATATGAGAGATTAGAGTGACATAATGTCTACATGAGTATGACTACAATATTAAATCCACCAATGGGCTTTGATCACTTCTTCATTGGTTTTTCAATGTAATTAGATGGTTGAATAGTTAAAAGAATGAGAAGATTGAAGCCTAACCATTAATGTTTAAGGAATTTTTATCTTAATATAAGTTGAGCACTGATAATATATATGTGTAAGAGATTATGATCTCGGCTAACTGATGAGTGCTGGTTTTGCATAAAATACATATATTGGGATTAGTTATCTTTTTTCACATATATGTGGTCAAGTATGTCATTTGAGATGGAGCGAAGGATGAATATAGACTGAAAAATTCTAAGATCAAATTCCTCTATTTACTTAATAATAAATTTCTGTATCAGAGCCTTCAATTGACATTAGTTAATGCACATGGGTTCCTTTAATTTACTACATATAAAAATTGAACATATTTTATTTTTATTAATAAAAATATTATTTAAAATAAAGAAAATTTATTTGCAATGCAAAACAGGTTTTTAAATTTAAAAAAAAAATCAGCTGCCTTTTTGCCAAGAACAACATGAAACGGGCACTCTGTTACAGTATATAGAGAGAATGATTTTTAAAGTTTTGTTTATACCTAATAAGACTTCACATCTATCAACAAAATGAAAACTAAAATGTAAATTCTCTATTTTTATAAATAAAATTGATCTGGGTGAAATGTTGACTAAATGAGTGATGAGTACTAAGGCAATGTGAATCCATAAGAATGCCGAAGTAAATAAAGTGAAACAGGAATGCTATTCTGATTACATCTGGAACCAACAAAGAACAGGTTAAATTTAAAATTCATATCTTAGGTTAAATAAAATCTACTAATTTTTAACATATTGTATGCATTAAATCTATTATTATAAAGCACTGAAAATATTGAAATTATTAGATCAGAAGTCAAACTCTGATAATGTGCTATTAGTAAATGGGCAAAAACTCTCCATATAGTAGTGCCACCTTGTGCTAACCAGAGTAACCAATGGATGCCAGAAGGCTTATGCATAAAATCCCTATCTAGTGCCTACTCATCCAATATCCCCAGACTAGTTTTTGCCTGTTTACTAACAGTTATGTGCTAGCATGAGATGGTGATCATGTGATGTTTAGTGGTTTAATAATGTGCTATTACTTTAAATATAAATTTTTGCACACTCACACATCAGTAAGAGTTTTTAAAAAACTTAAGTGAATCACTTAAGTTTAGAGTGTATTTTCTATAAATACACCAACTTTCATTGACCATGCTAAATCAGGGCTTGAGTTTACTGTGTGCCTGAGGTTAAATAGATTTGTACAATATAACATCAGGCACACAATAGACTTAAGCCTTGATTTAGCATGGTCAATGAAAGTTGGTGTATTTATAGAAATGCACTCTAAACTTAAGTGATTCACTTAAGTTTCTAAACTTAAGTGATTCACTTAAGTTTTTTAAAAACTCTTACTGATGTGTGACTGCACGGAAATTTCTAATATTTAAAGTAATAGCACATTATCGAGTTTGACTTCCAATCTAATAATTTCAATATTGTATGCATTAGTAATAATTTCTAGCATAATTTGTCTATTAATATGAATGCTTTTTGCATGAAATAAAAATTTCAAAAATAACTGTTATTTAAAACCTTAATAATTTAAGTCTTTAAATAACCAATATTTTTGACATTTTTGTACTGTGAAAAAACCATTTATAATAATACAAAAAATGGTTACAGTTTGATTATGGTGTTTATTTATATGTATTAATTTCTAACATAATAAAAGATAAGTAAAAATAATCAAATGATTTATTGCATGGAAGTTTATAAGAAGTTAAGTCACCTGAAGTGATAAAGATGAGCTGCAATTCATAGATTTTGAACTCTGGATTGTGCCTCTATTATTGTTCTAAGCCATGCAGAGCACTAGTAATCATATAGGTAATTACTGAAAAGTAATTGGTATGAATGAGTGCTTGCTAAATATCAATTACTTATACATATATTTTAATGTCCAATGAAACTATCAACATTATTTTATATATTAGAGAATAAATATAAATTTAAAAAAGCACTTACATATTTATAATAAATTTTTTAGAAAGATATATATATAATTTAGATTTTTTAGAAAGATATATATATAATTTAGATGGAAGAAAATTACCATTCTTTTCAAACATTATGAATAGACAATCTGTGGCAATAAATGGTTTAAAAGAATAGGTGAACACCCATTGTGAAAATCTATTATCAAGTAAATTAACATTTATTTAAAATGAGTGCATTATTTAATGTTGTCTATTCATTGCTTCCATCTAAATTAGATATTTAAAAATGCTATTACTTCATACATAAAGATTTAAAAACAAGAGATAATTTTTTTAAAAAATCCACTACAAGACAAAGGTCTATTCTTTAAAAAGGAATAGTAAAAGCCAAACATTCCTCAATCTTGCCAATTACTTAGTGGTGATACTTTAAATAGTTATTCACGATTATTTTATATTCTAGCTAAGAATATCTAAATATCCATTTCTGAGCATTAATTATATGATCTATTATATAATCATGAACTGACTATTTGAAAAAAATTCTAACTATTTATTTTTTTATTTAATAGGAGGTATCTATTTATTCTTTGATATAAAATCCAAAATAACTCTCACCAAAACAGTGGTTGAGTAGTCTAATAGATAATATATTCCTGTATCTTTTATTTTACATATAGTAACATCATTTTGCATATATATATACACCTGGGTCTCTTTTTACGTGGACTTATTTAACATGATTTTGAAGTTACGCGATTCATGTTTCACCGGAAGTCGAACTCCGATAATGCGATACTACTTTAAATAATAAATTTTGCGCACTTACGTTATATTGAAAGTAATAGCACATTATTGGAATTCAACTTTCATCTTAGTAATTTCAATATTTTCAGTGCTTTATAATAATAAGATTTTATGCAATAATGAAAGTAAAATCATGATTTCCACATTTTATGTATACACACATTAAATTTTACAAGATTGTAATGTAAATTTGTTCAAACATTGTGTGTGTTAATTTTGCATTTTAAATCACATTCTGTTTTTGCTTTTTAAAAAAGAAACATAATCAATTATTAATCATTTAGTGTCCGCAAGTTTATTTTTAAAAGATGAGTAATAGCAGTGGGCACAATTAAATTTGACAATTAAAAATTAAAATCTGATTTTTAATTGTAATTAACAATTTAAAAATTACTTATGGTGACTCGAAATTAATGTGATGTAAAATGAAATTTGATTTTTAAATGGAATTGAAAATTAAAGACAAAAATAAGAATTTAATTTTTAGTTGTTAGTTTTAATTAAATTTTTCCCAGCAGTGGTGAATAAATGTCTTTTTATTATCATAAGTCTAAGTTAATAAACAATTAATAAAATCATCATCTTAAAGTTTAATTACTAATTACATTGTCAACAGAAAACCATTAACACAATATGAGATTGAACTTGGTGCTAGTTGTATTTCCTCTTGTGAAGAATCTATTTTTTACCAGTTTGCAAACGAAACTGTTTCAGCAAATAGCGATAATAATTAAAATGTGTATAAAAAATATAAATTACTGTACTGTAAATTATGCATAAAAATATATTATTTTGAATAAAATTAAATATTATAGGTAAAAAAAGTTTGTCTTGTATCAATTTTTTTCAAATTTGAAATTTTTTATTAGTCATATTTTATTTCCTTATTTTTTTTTTTGCACGAATTTTAAAGTAAATTTTACATTGGTGCTTTGCTTTTACTTGAGTTTTGAAAAATCACAGTTCATATCCCCCCTTTTTCAAGGTAAGTTACATCTATTTTTGTGCGATTTTGTTTGCATGTGTTTTCTGAGGAACCTATCTATCACGTAAAACGAGACCCAGGTGTATAGTGATTGTAAACAAAGTTGTAAATTTCACATAGTCTTGATTCAAATAGCTGATCAAGAGATTGTCAGATAGATGCCTAGGTCATATATATATATTCAAAACTGCCTAACACTATACTAGTAATAAATAAAATGCAAAACCATAAAACAGTATAAAGCAAGATAAAATCGAAAATTTTTACCAAAATCCTTACATGATCATGGTTTCACCTACTACAAATAGACCTTCTTCTCAATTGAAAATCAAACTAAAAAAAACCATATATATATATATATATATATTGTAATGGAAACTATATGGTAGCTTACAATTGGATAAGCTAAATATAATGGAACGTCTATTAGGTATTCCATTAAAATTAAAGAATGAAGAAAAACAAAATTATTCCAGTTATATTTAAATAAATTGTTTAAATGCCCTTCCAGCTAGCTATACATAAAACAAATCTAAAATCATGTAAAGCAATGAGACCTATCTTTATAATTTATTTTTAAAGATGATGTGAATAACTAATCAAATATATATATCAGAAACAAAGGGACTTCTACTAAATTCAAATATACACATCTAATTATGTAAATTTATGTATCTCTAAATATTTGAATGAATAATAATATGTGTAAGTGATCTACAAACCAAATAATAAATGAAATATGAAATTATCTTTTATTATTTATAAATTCAATTAATTTCATAATAACTTTGGCATTAAAAGAAAATAAGAATAATATAGTATCGCTCTTTTAAATAATTACAAAGGCATTATTTATAAAAACAAATAGTACATCCTTTATTTTATGTTATAGTTCAACTTTAAATAATATTGATGTTTTAAATATAAATATAAAGAATAACTATGTGTATATACTTGTAATAAGTATATATAGATTAAATATATAAATACATATTTCTGCCTAATAATTATAATATAAATATAACAATTCATATATAACTTCAACCTATAAATTACATTTTAAGATTTTTAAATTATTTAAGATAATTATCTGAACATCTGTTATACGTCTAATATTACTATAAAACAAGATGCTTAAATTGACCACTTATAAAACGTTGTATTTTATAATGAAAAATAAAAGTAAATAAAAAAAAATTATATCAATCTCAAAAATATATTTATATATTATTCACATATATATATATAAAATTATTAAATACCTTAAAGTTCATTTAGCTAATTTTCCTTTCCAAAAAGTTAATTTATTACATGAGTTCTTTGTATCCGTTTACTTTTGTCATTAGAATGCATTCTATCGAAAGGCGAAGAAATTATTATATTAAAGAAAATTGTTAATCCTTAGATATATGCATATTTTATCCGTTTTAAAATTTCCTTCCTTTTTAAAAAATAAATAAACAAATTGAAATGTTAAATTCAGCATGTCAATTCCAATTACTTCCAGATTATGATTAAATTGACGATTATACATTTAAGATAGCTATATCAAGTTTCAACTCCAGACGTGACGAAATTTATACATTGACCTTTTTTTTTTAGTTGTTCTATCGAAAATTGCTTTGAAATAAATGAAAGCGATGATGCAGCCTCCTGGCTGCGATTCTTGATTAACCTGCCATAATTTATGTATTTACCATAAGATATATATATTATTTCAGTATTTTGAAGAATAGTAAATTTTATAAAAATAAAGTGTAACAAAATTTTATCCTTCAGTTGTTTGTTCTATATCTATTCCAATAATAAATATACTAATAATGGCTTCTTTATTGTTGCTATTGTTCCATGCGCCAGCAGATGCTATTTTAAAACTCATGTTATATATGTTCTCTTTTAAAACAATTAACATTAAAATAAAAATAAAATATCAAGTATATATATATATATAAAATATTAAATTGAAAATTTGACATCTCTAAAAATATACATA
Source organism: Epiperipatus broadwayi (assembly GCA_028023455.1). Taxonomy (NCBI): domain Eukaryota; kingdom Metazoa; phylum Onychophora; class Udeonychophora; order Euonychophora; family Peripatidae; genus Epiperipatus; species Epiperipatus broadwayi. The sequence continues at coordinate 1,721,036 of JAQFVV010012606.1, read as the reverse complement.
AATAATTATTTATTGCATTTAATAATCATTATAAATAAAATAATTTTTTATAATCAACAATTTATATGTCCTTATTTATTTCAATAATTAAATGTTTATAATGATGTACTATCAATATATATATAAATAAAATAATAACTTCAAATAATAACTATACTTAATAAACATAAAAGAAAAATTTAAATATTTCATATGTAAACATTAACTTAAAGAGATTTTTTTTTTTAATAACAAATAACAAATTTTTAAAATATAATATCGACTTATCGATATTTACAATATATATATATACAAACAAACAAACCATCCTATAATTCATTTCAAACACCACTTTCCTTATGTCAAAAAAATGAGTTATGGGAAGGTTTGTTTGTGTTGTTCCTTTAATTGATTTTCATTTGAGAAGGTCTATTTGTAGTAGAAAAAACCATGGTCATATAAAAATATTGATAAAAATTTTGGATTTTATCTAGTATTGTATTGTTTATGGTTTTGCATTATATATATATATATATATATATATATATATATATATATATATATATATATATATATATATATATATATATATATATATATATATATATATATAGTAACTTTTAGCTTTGGCAGAAACTAAATGCTAAGTCAAGTTCTGTGCCAAAACATGTAAAAAAATGTATGCACTTTAATTTTATCATTAATAGATTTTTATTAGTGCTGTGTAATTCCATAATTTTTACATATAAAGGTTGCTATATCAGTATTTTATAAGTTGTATAGCTGTAAAATAAAATTTACACAGCTTAAATTATAATAGTTTTAAGCTTAATTAAGTGTTTATCATGCTAAAGTCTTTAAATTGTTGAATATCTGGTAGTGTAGATGATAAATAATGCATTTAAGTTAATAAACCCTAATTTAATCTTGATTTAATCATTTAAAATGTTTCAAAAAGTATGTATTAATTTTAAGATTAAGAAACCAAGTTCAAACACTATATTTTGGTTTGTTAGTATTTAAATTAAAGCTATAATATTTTAATTCATTTTATTTTTAACACATAATATTCTAGTTAAATGTTTTAAATTTATTTGTATAGAAAGAGTTTAATAAAGCTATTAATTAAAGATATAATTTGAAAAGCAATAGATAAATGAATATTGAATGAAGAAATAAAATATATTTATTTTAAAAGTATTTATTTTTAACATATTCTTAAAGATAATTTTAAAATTTGTATTCTGAGAGGTTTGACTAGATTAAATTTGTTGGTAAATAAATGTATTAAATATTGCTTATAATATTTTTTAATACAATGTAAATTTTATTGTGTAATATTTTATTTTATTCTGGTGTCTGTAATTTTAAGTAATTATTTTATTTGCAGCCAGGATGTGTTTTAATTGATTTTTAATTATCTAGATAAAATTTAATTTATTTTAAAGTTTGAATATTAGTTAGATTTTTCCTTGACAACCTTCTCTAGTTATAATAGACCAGCAATTCAAACTAATGAGGAAACAGGTTATAGGTTAAAAAGTTGATCAAAAGTCTTGTAAAGTGGTCAGATGACTACTACTACAAATGTATAATATTGTCACCTGCTCAAAACCCTCAATCAGTTTAAGGGATTTTTTATAGCTGTTGCATTTTAAAAACTCCAGTTAAATGTCAAAAGTGTAATTTTTTTAAAATTTTTATTATTTTTTAGCTTAAATATGATAGGCTAAATTACAAATCTAGGCACAATTACCTGAATTGAAACACCAAAGGAAATGAAATCATCATTTCACAGCCTGTTTTAGTGGTAATATTATTTAATTATTAGAATGTTTAGAATGTTATCTTTTTAATTTCCATTTTGGAGAACTTCAACCGTTATTATTATTGCCATTGTATTATTATTGTTGTATATTTTCAAGGCACACAGAAATAAATATCTATTTGAAATTTAAATTTGCCACAATGTACTTCATTTTTTTAGCGACAATGATGATATTCAAAATATTAATAGCTTCCTGATATTTTATTTAAAAATGCTTATATCATATCAAATATCATCAAGAATTTATTTATTTCTAGTAAAGTACTTTCAATTCAAAATAAAGACATATTTTGTTATGATGAGTATGTTTATCATACATTTAAATGAATTTATTTAAATCTACAAACAAAATATTTAAATTAATAATAGTTTTATACTTGAATAAAAAACGTATTCATATTTATTTAAATAAAAGACATTATATAGTTAACTTATAACAGCACAAATAAAGAATTTAATTACTATGATTGTTTTGTTTTCTCTTCCTGAAATAAAGGAATCATTTTGTTTCGATACATGGATAGTAAAAAAAATCAACTTGCAATAAACTATTTAATAAAAATTAGGTGAAATTTAAAAGTTTTTCATTTGATACAAAGGAAATATAAATTATATCTGCAAAAAGGCATTACATTTAAGTGAATTTAAATGATTTTTGCATTTCAATTATTTATAAGCATCTGCAATATGATAAAACATGTGGTCTTGCTTATCTCCCTGAGTGTCACCTTGGAGACCATTGTGGTTATAAATATAACATTTAAAATCAAGTATTTTTCTCCTGCTAAATTCTTTTGTGATTTTGGATAAATGTGATTTAAAAAAGTGTTCTCTTGCAAAATATTTTTTTATTACAACAAATTTAGATAATTTGTTTTGATAGATGAATTTGGAAACTTGCATTTAAATACTAGTGCAACTATTTATACTAGCATATTAAACCTATATTGTAATTTAAATTTGTGGATACTTAATTGTTTGAATGGACATAAATTTAGCTTATTATTTGCTAGAATATTTTCTGAAATTTTCATTACGGATATCCAGAAGTGTTTTCATATTTCACAATTTATATTCTAAATTTTGATATTTGAATTATAATGCACATTATGTTGGCTATATTTGCTGTCCACAAAACTACATTTGCCAAATTTACTTATTCACACTCCAGTGTAATGGTTACTGAAAGAAGAAAGCTGAAGGACTTTATTTAATTTGTATATCATGTTTTATTTCAGGTGCATATTATTTTCATTTTATATGCTATATTTTGAAATATTTTAAGTTAAAGTTCTCAGAATAGCAATTTTATCATATTTGTATAGATTAATGCACATAAATCTAGGGCATATTATTATTTATGAGACAGTATTGCTCTGTTAACATTGTCTTTATTTTTATTAGCATTATTTTCATTTTATTCAGTTATTATTAGTAATCACTTATTGAGTTATACTTTCCTTTGTTGCAATTGGTGTTTTAAGCTTGCAGGTTATACTAAAGTCTTTATTTCCTATCTTTCTGTTATAAATAGTTATCAAATTCATAGGGCCTACTAAGGTCATTTTTCTCATCCATTCATGAGTCAGTTTTATTCAATTACAATATATATATATATAATAAATCAATTTTAAAATAACTTGAGAATATATCATTCATTATTTTATATTATATTGTATAAACTCATTGATGAATTAAAAAAGAAATGCATAATAAAAATTAAATGATTGCTTAATTTAAATTAGAATAAATAATTGTTTCTAAATTATCATAATTAGTTGATTAAATCATTAAAATGATAAATCTTTTTTTAAAAAGTAATGGTACTATTTTTAAAATTAAAACTATAGTTATGCTTATGGCGCATCTTCTTACTTTAGTAATAATTATATGCTAATATATACAATCGTATTTTTAAAATGATTGTTAATTTAATGATGTTTTAGACTGTTTTAAAAATTGTCATTAGACTATTTTAATAACTGCTGAAGGAAAGGCAATTAGTTATCCAAAGTGTTATAGAAAATGTGACATTTTATATTAATTGTTCTTGTTTTTACCTTGATGTAAACATGAAAACACCTTTTAATGTTGTACTTCACACATTATTTATATTTTTTCAAACTTATTAAATATTTATTATCATTATTTTCATATTTTTGTTTTTTAATACTATAAATAAGTGTACATAGGTATGCACATTGGTAGTATTACTCTTTACATAGGGGAATAATAAAAACATATATATATATATTTATTCAGTAATACAGAAACACCTGTTTTTCCTTGGATTTTTCAGAAATGCAAATATTATGTTGGCTAGCAAATATATTTATCTTTTTTACATATAAAGATAAATTTTATATCTGACTTTCTAACAACTGAAAATTTTTAATAAAAAATCATTTAATCAACTAAGACAGTCGACTTTATAATGTGATGTGCATAATGATGTTAAATTTGCTTCATACATGTTTAATGATATTATTAACCATATACCTATTTCAGAACAATGACAATTCTATCAATGAAATTTAATGATATTTATGCAATTATATTTACATATGTTATTAAATATTATATATAATAATCTCAATACATAGTAAAACTTTTTTCAATAAGCTTAATATTTTTATTTTTAATATATAGAGATTTATTAATAATGTATTTGAACGTTATTTCATTTTTGATTAAATTAAGTGCTTAAAATTAAAATCTATCAAGTCACTATATTTGCTATTCTTTAATATTAGAAAATATCTAAAGTTATTCTAATACATATCAAAATGCATGTTGTGTTGAAAATTTTAGTTGGTACATTTTATGACGTTGATATGAGTGATGGTATAAATATGTAATATAAATTAAATTTGTTCTAGACATGTTTGATCATTTATTCTAATTACATTAAGCTCAGTACAGACAATATTCTTGTATTTAAATATTTTATACATATTAATAAATAAATTATACCGAAATAGATCGTCTATACATAATTTTGGATATTATTAAATTCAATATTATATTTTTAAAATACTGCTAAACTCAGTTTGTTTGTTATTGTTTTTTTTTTGGATTCTAAAAATGATTTAATGCATTAAAAAAAATTGTGCAACTATTTTTTATTTACTAAATTGTATGCTTGGTTGATTAATCTTCTATAAATCAACTGTGAATGATAGATATATTTGCTTATAATGAAACTATTTGGATATATTCCTAGACAAGTTAAAATAAGAATTTATTTAAAAATTGCTAAATGTAATTTTAATTAATTATATAATAAGACTGAAATAATATTCAAACAATATTTCTCTTCTCTATATGGATTAAAAAATTGAATATTTTTTTATGTCTAAAAAATATTATCACTACCTATTTTTGAGAAAGATCTATAATTTATATATATCTTTGAAATATTTTGTTTTTCCTCTTTTTATAGGTTATAAAATTATTGCTATAAAATTTATGTCTTCCTAAAAATCATATAAAGATAATCTTACTATCACTCAGTGAATAGAAGTGTTATATATATATTGATACCAAATTTTGTGTCTATTTGAATTTTTATTTAAATTAATACACTGTATAGGCTTACACACACCTGCACATATATAATGTAATATACAAGGGATTCGAACTCAGACTTTTACACGACCCTCAATTCTCCATGTCATCTCATATTGCTGATCTGCCTGATCATACACATGTTGAAAAGATAAATAATCACCAATATACATATTTCATGCTAAACCAGCAATGATCAGTTGGTTCAGATTACCATCTCCACACATATATACAATCAGTGTTCAGCTTTATATTAAGATAGCCAATCTTTATATTTTAATGGACAGGCTTCAAACTATTCCAACCCACAACTCTTCAGCTATCCATTTCATTGAAAATCTGGTGATGGAACATTTGAAACTCATGTTTTGTAAAGCTTTTACTCTTTATTATGAGAGAAATGACATTTTAAAAAATAAGAATTCGGGTTAAGAAACAAAAAAAAAATGTATTTATTATAATTTTGAAACTAATTGCAACTCTGAGGAGTTAGAAAAAGTATAGCTGTAAATCATAAATAAAACAGACAACTCTTCTAATAATAAATTTTTTGATAATATATAGAAAGACATAGAAACATAACATGAAGGACATAATCACTATAAGTTTTATTGAAATGCTTTAAAACTGTAGAAAACATATTGGAAACAAATACTCAATAAAGACTATTAAATATAATACTTTCAGAAATAGTTGTTCCAGATTTAATACAAGAAAGGGATAAAACTTAGCAAGTTTGATAATATCCTAAAAATAACGATTGTAGCTTTTAAAATAGTATTGTCATTCATATTCAAAAATCAGATTAATATGTGAAATCTAATACTCACTTCCACCAACTTTACTGAGATATAAAACTTATAGAGAATCTTGTATTGAATAGTACATAATTATTAATTTATGGCAAATTTCAGTTTGTGAACTTGATCTTAGTAAAGCTTTGGGTAATCTTAATGTATTGTGCTATACTATGGTTCTCATCTAGAAGATTATCTATGCTCTGACTCCTTTACACCTTAATACAAATTATTAAAACTATAATATAGAGAGTGTTCCAATAGCTCCAACAAGCTCTTAATTGATAAGTGTAGTAAGAGAAAATATTTGAAATCCCTATCTGGAATAATCTTATCCCTTGATCAATTGGTTTCAAGCTTATGGCTCACCTCAGTGAGGAGCTAGAACATTCAAACCCTAGATCTAAAATATCAATTCAAAATGGAATCTGAAATTTTCCGACATGAAAATGTCGTTAACTTCAGCTATTTAACTTAAATAGCTATATGGGACTGAACCAAATTAAGAGCTTGTTTGAGCTATTCATATGTTCTCTTTACTAATACAAGCTCATAAAAGCAAGGTCATATGACTTGTTTTATTGATCATTAAAAATGTGATTGACTTCCATATAAATTTATAAAAAAAATTATAATTTGAAATTGAATTCAAAATGAAATGACTTATAAAAATAATAGCTATTATTATTGGCATTTAAAATTATCCTATAGTCTTCTACTGGTCTGTTATATCTTGTAAACAGATTTTAGGCTAGATAAACCAAATATACATGCCTAGGATATTTGGATATCATTTTCTTTTAAAAACAGAAAATCTTAAATCTCTTAAATTTTCAGTATTTAATCTAATATACAAAAGTGTCAATCATGGTGTCAGAACCAACTGAAAAACAAGATAAATGTAATTAATCTGAAAATAATATATGATATTTTAAGACCAATAGAATTACTGTCAAAAAATAAACAGAAATACTAATTGAGATCTGAGTATGCAATACACACAATCTGAAGAAGGTGTGAGAGAGAAATCTTCAATCTCCCTCCCCAGATTTCATTCTTACTTAGTCATCACACAAAAAATTTGTATAACTATCCAATATTGGTCAACAAATTGTTATTCATTGATATTAGTGGGGTAGTAATAAAGGATAAAAAAATAATTTGGATCCTCAGTACTTGGGAAACCTTATGCGTAATATCTTCCCTTAACTGTTTCTCTAAGGAATCTGATGGGGAAACATTCATTCTGCTTTGGGCTATTTAAAAATTGTTTTACATTATCATTAATATGTAAATAGAGGAATGTGAATTTCAGTATTTTTCAGACTATTCATTCTCCACTATATCTAAAGCAACAAATACACATGATCACACACAGATGCATGACTCCCTAATATACTAATTTTGTCCAAAAATAGCACTCTTTAGTTAAGCCAAAACATAATCTCTTACACATATATACAATCAGTGTTCAGTTTATATTAAGATAGAAATTCCTCAAACTTTAATACACAGGCTTCAATTTTCTCACCCTTCCAACTATTGAAAAACCAATGACGGAATGCTCAAAATCTTGTTGGATTTGATATTATAATCATATCAATGTAGACATTATGCCAATCCATTATTATCAGACACTATGTATTTATATATATTAATAGGAGAGGGATGGGCAGAACTTATACTAAGTTGTAATTTATTTTCCACACAATATGTAATTCTAAGGCAGTATTTCATTTGACCACACTGAATGTGTCCTACGAATCCATAATTTTTTATTAATTGATCATAGCATCATTTATATAAATGAATTGGGTGACAGCACTATGGAAAACTCAACAGTAAAGTTTACAACATGTATTTGTTCATGGTAATTTGTTTCATCAGGACTTACTTAACTTTTATTATCATAGGATGACTTTTGAATTGTGAGAGGATTGTGAAATTCATTTAGATAATATTAATCTTATGACAAACTTACAACATCTATCTATTGAGAAGTAGTAATTAATTTATATAGCCACAGAAAGCTTATGTAAATAGTCTAAACAGGCATTAACCTGTATCTATCTATTTATATTTTATGCATCTAATTTAGAACATATTGGAATTTCTAATTAATGAATACGGAATTCATTTAAATATATAAGTTAAAAATAAGAAGTACATAGTTGTAATGAGCTTGAAAGTCTGAGTTCAAGTCTCTTTTAATTACATTAAGTACAGACAATATACTTATACTTGAATACTAAAATATATTAAACAAATTGTTCTTTGTTTATATATATTTCAACCATATATATAATCAAATTAATTTTTCAACCAGTTGTGAATAAATAGTAATTAAATTTTTTTAAAAATATGCACGAATCCAATTTGAAATAATCTCAGGATTAAAAGATTAAATATGCTATTGATACTTAATAAAAAAAATAAATCTTTAATTATAAGTTATTATTAAGGGTATGATTAAATAACGATGGGTACTTTATTGCATTCAATTAATACCTTAAGCAACTAACTATTACTACGGATATAAGAGTATCAAAAAAATAGAATAGTGTTTTTTTAAAAACAGTATACCTTTAAAATAAAGCAAACAAAATAATGTTACTATATTTATTTATTAAATTAATAGATGATGAGCATTAAAATGATTAAAGACAAAGACCAGGTGATTAACAAAATATAAAGTCTATTTATTAACAAAAAAAATATCTTATTATTCATTAAATCAACATTATAACAATAATAATAATTTCTCAACAATAACTATTAATATTCTCATGATGTTTTAATTAGAAAAAAAATTTCTAATTCATTAACAACTAAATGTGTAGTGCTTCACATTATTGGAGAAAGATACTAAGTATTATTTGGAATATAAACGGTAAACAAAAAAATGTTTATTAGATCTCTCGTTAAATAATAAGATTAGTTTCCTTTAGGTATCTGGATATAAACTTATCATCACTTTCAAATAAAAGTGGAAAAGATCTATAAATAATATCACTCCCAAATAAAAGTATATAAAAAGGAAAAAAATTCATCCCTCTTCACAGAACAACTGGTGAAGATATTTTTGATGCCTTATGAAGCATTTTAGAAAAACTTAACTTGCCTCTTGACAAGCGTGTTTCTGTGACAACTGATTGATGGTGCTAAATTGATGACAGGTGAAACTAAAGGTTTTGTGTCACAACTGGCCAAGAAATTATAAGATATGCATCCAGATAAACCAAAGATCAAAGCTTTTCATTGCCTCAGTCACCAACAAGTTCTCTGTTTAAAATTATTAAAAATGGGCCAAGTACTTAAACCAGTTACAAAGATAGGTAACTTTATTCAATCAAGAGCACTTAACCATCACCAATTTACTTCATTCCTTAAGGATTTAGAATCCACATTCGAAGATCTGCCTTATTACACAGTTCATTGGTTATCCTGCCACAATGTCTTTAAAAGCTTCTATCTGCTTTTAGAGGAAATAATATTTTTTGAAATGAAAGATGAAAACAACAAAAATATATCAATTATAAAAAATCCATTGTGGGTACAAGATCTAGCATTTTTAACAGATATTACAGATTATCTGAATAATCTTAATATTACATTGCAAGGCAAAGATCAATTCATAATGAATATGTACAATGCAGTTGCAAGCTTTGTACAAAAACTGAATTTGTTTAAAAATCATTTTCCAAAGAACATTTTGACATATTTTTCCATGTGTGAGCAGTTTAAAGCACAAAATCAAAGTTTCTCATTTTCACAATATCCTGCAAAAATTTAAAAAAAAAATGAATTTGATAAATGTTTTGATGATTTCAAGGAGTTAGAAGAATTTTTTTTTTTTTTACTGGACCTTTTTGCCTTTGAAGTTGGAAATGTTATTGAGAAGTGGGAAATCCCAAAATATATTCCTATTTACATGAAAAATACCCAGAAATTAAAAAATTTGCTGCACACATTTTATCCTTTTTTGGAAGTACATATTTTGATGAGCAATTATTTTCATGCATGAAATTAAATAAAATAGCTTACAGATCAAGATTAACTGATAAACATTTATCTGCCATAATGAAAATTGCTTGTTCTCAGTCTTTGAATCCAGATATTGAAAAACTAACAGGAGGAAAGCACTGGCAAGTTTCCAGTAAAAACAATAAATTGTAGTTTTATAAATATGTAATCAAATAAAATAAATGTTTAAATAAAAGTAATAGTATATCAATTGTATATTATTGAACTGAATTCACTAAACTATATAATATGCTTTAATTATCCCACCTATATTCCTGCATTCTCACTTCAAAACAGAATTTTAAGAAAATTTGGAAGTGTGATGTGGCCTGCGAGAATCATACCAGCAGCATAAAATGGCCTGTTGTTTGAATGAGTTTGACACTTCTGTCCTAGAGCAATGTTCAAATTACTTATTTAACAAATTATAACTTTTTTCTTAATATTCTCAATGTATCAAGCAAAGTTCTTATAAAATAAAAATAGAAAAGACAAAAACCAATACAAAAATACAAAAAGTCAGGAACCTAGTCATTTTTATGTATTTATTTAAATCCATCTGGACAAAAGTTTCAGTTTTGAAATAAAGAACATATTATAGAAAAGTAGATATATAGCAACCCTAATAATATAAACATTAAAGATTTTCCGTTATATTTGTCTGATTAAATTAGTAATCATGCTAATTAGTTAAGAACCAGTGTATAAAATTTATCACATGCTTTAATATATTAAACAATAGAAAAAGTATATCTTTCTATCCCTGCAAATGATCACTTTTTTCTTTGTATATATAGTAATAATATAACAATTAAAGCAATGTCCTGATAAAATGTATAATAGTTTTTTTTTTTAAGTGTCATAGCATCGGCCGGGACGCGAACCCGCAACCCGGGCAACTGCCTGCAAGTGCAAGGCAGTCACGCTGACCTCTCGACCACCAACACAAGACAAATGTATAATAGTTAACATTAAGCAATGACAGAATACAAACACCTAAATAAATTCACCATATGCTAAATTGCTTGGGGGCAAATTGTCATTGAACAGTATTAGTAGTCTGAGCATTTAACGACTTCATTAAATATTTTATCAGTGCATTAAACTACACAGGAAAACATTCAACTAATTAAATGAAACACAGGGTATGCAGACTGTAGGAATTAAAAATATTTTTTGAAACAGAATCATACTTGATAAACTATCGAAGTATTAATTAATAATTCACCTGAAATAAAATTTGTATTCAAAAAAAGAAATTATCTGATAATCTATATTGTTGTCAAAAGAATATTTTTATTATAACCAAAGGGCCGAGTTAAATTAAAGGAGGGTAATTTATAAACTGATATGGTGGACTTTAAAATACTGAAAAAGAATATTTAGCAAAGATTTTAGTTTTGGGAGGATCTAAACATTCTTTAGGGAAGTCATTTGCATTATTGTTATTTCAGAAGATGAAGTATAAACTTTATCTCCACCACCAAGAACACTTTTATCATTTTCTTCAAAGTATTACTTTTAAAAATTTAGCAATTAATTTTCTAATCCAAGCATTGGTGGTTGAGAGGTCAGCATGGCTGCCTTACAAGCAGTTGTCCCAGGTTAGTGGGTTCACTTCCCAGCCGATACTATGACACATGAGGAAAAAAAAACTTTACCTAGTAATGGACATTTTATGCATCAACTTGTAATTCACTAATAAAAGTTCAAAGAACAACTCTTCCAATGCAAAAAAAGTTTGTAGATTATAAATTACAAATAAGTGCTGGTAAATCATCAAAACAAAAACAAAAATTGAACTTATTACTCTTGATTCAATTGGTATTAGATTTTTGCAACAGGGTTTGGATCTGTAATAATATTGACTAATGTGTTTTGTTCTCACCTCACATTGCATTAACAATCAAAAACCTAGCAACCAAATATTAATTTATTACTTTTTTTAAAATACTGTTTTCAACTAATGTTGACTTAAAACTAACATCTCTCTATTTTCAAAAGAGCTCTCTCTCCTATGGATTCAGATTCACAATTATTTGGCCCAGTATTTCTTAATTTGTAAAGACAATAATCCTGAATGATATAACCACTACTGAATGTCTGCATAAAAATCAATTTACTGTTAGTAAATAACTATCCCATCCTCATTATTCATTAACTGACAAAACTAGTGAGTATTGCTTTCTATGTCACTGCTCTTTAAGAGTCATAAACATACCTTTGACTAATAATAGCCTGTTTAAAGTCTATTTCACAATGCATCTTTATATATTTTATATATGTTATAAAAAAAATTATATGGCACAATAGTTAATGCACTCTTCTGACATGCCTGTGATCTGAGGTTCAAATCGAATCTTACTATTTACCAAGTTTCAAACAGACTTGTAATTTTTTTTTTTAAAAAAATAGCTTTTATAAATAGCTATCGGAATATCTTAACTATTTTAAAAAGTAAAATAAATATAAAAAACTGTTAAAATCCTCTCAATCTAAAAGTAGTACGCAAGTATTGTAATATCTATGGAAGTGTTATAAAGTTTTATACTTTATTGTTTCTTCTTGGAGGATTATCCCCAATGATTATTGTTCTGTAGTATAAAATGATGTTATATCTTTGCCTTTTTTTACTTTACTATTAAAATATTTGACTTTTAATATTATTTTCTGACTCTAATTGTAAATATGTAAAAAAAATTTGTTTTTATTATTAAGCCCTTTTTACGTTGTATATCTATAAATTTGTAATTCAGAAATAAATCAGGTGTGACAAAAAAACACACCTGAAAATAATTTACAAATATCTTGCTTTTTCCCTAGATTATAGAGGTTCTCCAGGTGTGTTATTTGATCTTTGATAGGGAAGGTCAGAGATTTAATCATTCATATCAACAAGATTCTTTCCTGCTGTGGTTGATTTTTATAAATGACAACTAATAATTTTAAAAATAGCTAGAGTTAGAATAAATATTTTTAAAGTAATAATATTCTTTAGTATAATTTCTCCTGTTCATAAAAAGTAAATATAAAGCTTAATTGAACATTTGTATATTTTCTTACATAGTGTGAATATATATATATTGTATGTGCATGGCTGACTCTAAGAATTCTGATTTAAATTATTTATTTAAAAATGAAAACCAGTTTTATATGAAAATACAAATAATAGACATAAATACGTAGTCATAGATATGGGCACAGTATTAGAATTAAGTAATTATTTATATATTGTGAGATATCGATAAATAAACGACAAATTATATCTAAAATGTCACTATGGAATAGGCAGTGTCAAAATTTATTATTTTACTCCCTTCTCAGAATATCTGAATGTGGTCATATTTAGTTTTCCCACCATAATTTAATAATTTCGTAAAAAAAAAAAAGGAAAATTGTCATTTAGAGAATAAGAGGGTGACATCTGCAGTGATCTAAACCAAGGTTTTCAAATCTGCGTTTCAAGTGCTCCCAGTGGTCTGCGATGGTTTCACAGAAAGACTGCAAAGACTTGAAAAAATACAAGCTTTTACAGTTTAAATAGATGAAAGACAGAAACAAAAGGAATTTTTTTTAAAAAAAAAAAACCTTAATTTTTCTGATTTGTATAAAACTTGACTTTTCCATTCATTGCCCCCATTAATAAAATAACAAATAAAATTAATTATAAAAATAATTCATTTTTACTTTCGTAAAACTCAAAACATTAAAATTTTAAATCTTGATTTTATCCTTCGGGTTACTTCTTATGTAAGCACCAGTGATATATCGCACTAGAAGCTCATAAGATTAAAGTATTCCTGAATATTGGCCTAATTTATTTTTAAAAGGAATAATTTTACATTACTAATTATTTAACGAAGATCTGAAAAAACATAGATTGCCAAAAGAAAAAGGCCATGTCAAGAAAATAGTTTGAAACATAGATCTAAACTTAAATTTAAATATAGAAAGACCCAGTTGTACCAGTAATAGAACATAACAGAGGACTACTTAATTCCCTTCTCTTAAACACGCAAATCTTTTGCATACACTTAATAATGATTTTCCATTAACAATCTTGGATTACTGTATATAAAAAAAATTGAGAAACAAAAAAATGTTACTTCAGAAAATAGCAAGATTAGTTCGTAGTAATATTTTCTATATCTGAATTCAAATAGTGCAACAGTTCTAGTCTACCAGCAACTGTATGCTGTTACTTCAAAGTCTGACCCACATGAGGCAATGGTAGAATTATAGAGTCAAGTGATAACTGACCCTGAATCAAACCTCAAAACTGTTACTTTTTGATGCTTATATGTCATCTGACTTTCTGAATGATGGACCATTTAATTTGGAATTTAAAGTGGAAATTCCAGACTAGATACTCACATGAGTAACACAAATCTAAAAGTTCCAATTAAGTTTATCAATGAAATTCTTTGATTACCTTTAGAGGTGTTTGAATGTTACTTGGCTTTCTAAGCATAGAACTATATAAAAACCAGTATACTATATTTTTCATCTTTATTTTTTAATATAGTGGCATCCTAGTTTTTTTGAACCTATCAATGTCACTCTTTCATATAATGACATGGAGGAAATGTTTTGATCATTTTTTGAATTATTGTGTAAGAATTAAAATGATGATACTTAATAATATATTCATTCTGCCTGTTCATTTAGATTAATAATGAAAAATTGCTGATCCTGATGAAATATTTGGACAAGTTTTAAAATATGACAGTGACAAATTAGTTTTGAAAAATATATTTTTTTTAAAAACATATGGACCTATGAAGTTGTGCCAACTAATTTTAAAAGAATGTTTCTGTTGTTTCAATTTTAAAAAATTAAAGGAGATATACAAGACTGCAGTAATTATTATGGGATATTATTGTCATTCCCTATGTCAAAGATGCTTCCAAAAATTTTGTCAAATAGGTTGCTTTCAGTTATAAATGAATAGTTGTCAGAGACTCGAGATTTTAAACAATTAAAAAGCATTATATATATGGCTTTGTTGAAAGACAAATTCAAAAAAAATATCGGAGAATGGGAATTATTTATACACTGCTTTTATTTGGTCAATCACTTGTCCAAAATATTTATTCATATTATACAATGTCTACATTGATGGAATATGAGGAATAGTTATTATTACAAGTGGAAAAATCTGAGCCACTTAAAATGTGAACTCACTCAATTTTTGTTTATTTTTTATTTTTACAACTGTGCTCTTTTGAAATATTTATGGGTAACTTCATCAATTAAGATCAAGATAAGATATAAATGGGGGGGGGGGTATTAAAATCAAAACAAGAATTTAATCTTTTTCTGAATTTACAGAATGCTAATAATTTTATTATCCTTACCAATTCAAAAGATGCTCTACAGAACGTACTTGATATTTTAAGTGCATACTTTGTTTTAATAATTAATGTGTTAAAAGTTCCAGTTCTTTACTAAACAGTAATGAAAAAAAAATCTCAGGGACTTTTAGCTTAGATGGCTGGTTATCAGGTGAAAAAAATCTTGGTACTTTTTTTAATGAAAAGGCAGAGTATATTGAGGTATATTACAGATATCAATGTGCTATTGCTATTTTTAACAAATTAAAAAATGTGATGAATCATTGCAGAAGGATAACTACTAAAACTAAATTAATTGGATAGCAGTTATTTTAATCAAATTATTGTATGAAATTGAAAGTTGGGTCTACTATAGAATAATATAAAGGCATTTGAAAATGGTTGTTTGATAAAATTCTTAAAACATTATGACAATAATATTAAATAGCATGTTTATCAGGTTACTAGATGTGATATTATGAAGTGTACTAATATAAAAACCACATCTTTGTCAAGTTGTGAAATGAATAAACAATACTTTCTTTAAAAAAAAAAACTATTTTATAATGAACTTAAGTGTAAATTTCTTGGGAGAACCAGATCTTGCTTATTATACAAAGATTATCTCTAAGATACTCTAGAAAAGCCAATCGCCTCCATTAAAAAATATGGTTTAGGATACAATATAATGAATAACTAACTTGACAAAGAGCTAGCTTCTTTGCAAAGAAAATTCTACTCCAGAAAAAGTTAAAAGATAGCCTTACAAAATATCAAATGGACAGAATAATGGGCCAGTATAATAAATGTCGACATACTGTGGTTTATGGATTGATTTGTATAGCCATCACAATGCGATTGGTTGCTGATAATAATTATAATGACATATACTTTGGTAAGCATACTAACATATGTATACAAAGTTTTTGTATTTATGGGTATGTATATTTAGTTCTTATACTAATTGTGTTAATAATGCATGCAATCTAATTATTTTTCACTGTTATTTTTTAATCTGAACTTATTACGTATTATGTGAAAGAAGTTTTAAATATATATAATAAATGAACTGGCTTTTTAAAATAAATAAAACAATCATTTAAATTAAACAAAAAAATCTATCTTTTCAAAATAAAATGTACTTGTTTTTAAAAAGTAATGTTCGAATTATTTTAAAATGATTTAATTTAAGCTATTTTATTTGAATTTTCTTTTCTTTAATTGACATGTTATTTCTTGTTCGATTATATAAAAAGGATAAACTAGTCAAGCGTTGGTGGTTGAGAGGTCAACACAGCTGTCTTACACACATTTGTCCTGGGTTAGCGGGTTCGCTTCCTGGACAATGCTATGACATATGGAAAAAAAAAGATAAACTACAAGCTTAGTTGCCATCTGGACCTGACACCCTTTTTCACCAGTAATGAATGTTAGTTCGCATTATGCTTGCATTTTTACTTTAAGACCCTGCATCATCTATACAGATAATCCTTTTCTCTTTAGTTAATAATTTCTACTCTATTTTCAAGTACTTATAAATATGCAAGTAATATATACAGTAGTATCTCATGGTGTAGATTTGAATGCAAACCTGACAAAAGACTAAAACTTTTCAAGTTCTAATCAGACTTAACACTTTTCTTTCTTGTATCCTGTCCAGCTAATTAACCAGTTTTAGTTGGTGAATGAGTATGTGGCTAGTCTTAGATAAAATTTAAACAAAGATGGAAAAATACTAATGGCATAGATATTATAAAGCAAAACAAAGTTAATGTATATGAGTTTTAGATCTTAGGAACTTTTTATTTTATATAAATATATATGTTCAAAAAAGTATTTATGTATATGTTAAAAATTTTAAAATTTACCATACCAAAAATTTTAACAATATTACTGAAAATATACTCAGATCTTTCCCAACTAGCAATTGGGAATCTGATAAAATTTCTCTTTCATTGATTTTCTGTAAGAGGTTTTATTCTGCAGTGGGCTTTTTAAAAGCAATATTGCATTTTAACATACTCATATTAAAAATATATAGAAAATTTTAATTAAAAATTCACATTTATAAAGTTCAAAATTTTTACTAAAATATATTCATATCATACATTATAATGTTATTTAATTAAATTTGTAATTACCTATTAACAGAATTAAAATAACATTAATTTAAAACGAGCATACAATGTATATTTACAATATCGTGCATCAAATAGTTGTAAAATTTCTAATATTATACACTTGGTATTGCCAATACAAATTTCAGAATATACATGGAGCTATAGCAGACTTTCTCAAATAAAATACTTCACAATATGATTAAAACTTTAAAAAAAAACATGTGATCTGTCCTGGATTTAAATCAGGGCAAGGCCATCGCAACAGCTACCATTTCACCATAATATTTCTGAGACAATATATATAAATTTATAGTGTTGTTTGTAAAATGTGTTATTTCAGATGGTAAATTGCCAAGCCTTAAATTGTCCATAATGCTGTCTTATTTATAAAATATAAAATATTGATCAATTTTAAATAAAGTTGACAATATGTTTTATTTTAAATTAATCACTATTTTATATTTTTAATATGTTTATATATTATTTTAACATCCGATAGTAAAAGATAATTATTAAAACTTTTTAAAACTATGCATGCATTTTGCTTAAAATTCAAAATGAATCTACAAATTATAGGGCACAGTTAACAAAAAAGAGTATTGAATTTAAAAGATTTTCTTCTAGACCTATAAAGATAAGACTATGTGAATGACCTGATGGACAATCTCATAAATATATATGAAAACAGTCTTCCATTAAGTTTGCTTTATTTCCTCAGTAAAACTGATATAAACATGGAGATTACAGATAATTACTGTCTAATTTACTGTTGATGAACTAGAGACTACGGTATTATACAAACAACAAAGATATTTAGAATTTTACATTCAAAATATGTTTAGCAACATCTTTTTTTAAAAAAAAGTATTTGTGCAATATGGATGTACTAAGGCGCGCACACACATATATATTACCTTTATTTATAAAATACACATATAATACCAAGTATGACTGATATATTTTGTATTGCTTGCCACCTACCCCATAATTCATTGCAGCAGTTATCTTATTTTTAATAAGATTTTGTTTTAAATGTTAACTTTAAAGTAATAAAATATAAATATAAATTAATGTGAATGTGACATAATAATATAGGGTATATGAGCACAGACTTTCACACTACCCACCACTCTCCACTCTATCTAATAACACTGATACATTTAAACACATATATGTTGAAAAGATAAATAATCACCAATATACGTATTTCATCCTAAACCAGCAATCATCAGTTGGTCCAGATTATCATCTCTACACATATACACTATAAGTGCTCAGATATATATTAAGATAGACAATCTTCATATTTTAATGGACAGGCTTCAATCTACTCCACCCCCCAACTCTTCAACCATCCATCCAATTGAAAATCTGATGATGGAACACTCAAAGGCCACCCTGAGGCTGATATTCTTGTCACACCCATGTTGACTTAAAGTCAATCTGAACCCCACATGTACAGGACATAATCCATTTAATACATATGCAAGGATGGGCAGACATCTCTATAATGTAATAATTGAAACACAAGCTTATTATATATCTGTGTCTATATATATGAAATATAGGGTATATGAGCACAGACTTTCACATGACCGACCACTCTCCACTCTATCTAATAACATGTTGAAAAGATAAATAATCACCAATATATGTATTTCATGCTAAACCAGCATTCATCAATTGGTCCAGATTATCATCTCTACACACACATGTGGGGTTCAGATTGACTTTAGGTCAACATGGGTGTGACAAGAATCTCGACCTCAGGGTGGCCTTTGAGCATTCACATCATCAGATTTTCAATTGGATGGATGGTTGAAGAGTTGGAGGGTGGAGTAGATTGAAGCCTGTCCATTAAAGTATGAAGATTGTCTATCTTAATATATATCTGAGCACTTATAGTGTATATGTGTAGAGATGATAATCTGGACCAACTGATGATTGCTGGTTTAGGATGAAATACGTATATTGGTGATTATTTATCTTTTCAACATATATGTGTTTAAGTGTATCAGTGTTATTAGATAGAGTGGAGAGTGGTAGGTCGTGTGAAAGTCTGTGCTCATATACCCTATATTACATATATATAGACACAGGTATATAATAAGCCTGTGTTTTAGTTGTGACATAATAGTAATGATAATAACACAACTTTTAATCATAAAATAAAAAGCATGCATTGAATATATAGTGGAACTTCTGTAACAATGGTATTTGATTCAAATATCCCATATGGATGTCATAAGTCCACGAATTGTATGTGCCCTATATATGTTGTAAACATATATATATAGTTCAGATTTTTTAATTTGCATAATGTATAAAGCACGTATATACATATTTATATATAAATCCATATTTATATATAAAATATACTCGTATTTAAATATTACATATATATATATATATGAATTTAAAAGATAAAACTATTTAGTACGCATTAAAACATCAGCAAAAATAATTAGCAAAAAAATAAAATACTGTAAAGTATATATATATGTAGCAAATGATGTACTGTGCAGACAATAACATTAATAATTATAAATATATATGCTGCATTAAAACATTTTTTTTTAAAATATAATTTTAAAGAAATAGTTTATACATAGTATTTAAATTTCATAAGCATTGAATGAAATTATAAAAGAAAACAGTAGAAAAAACAAAATAATTAACTTATTTGCAAGTTTTTTGAATTTATCAGTACATCTTTTATCTTTAGCTCAAGCCTATCTCAATCATCCATCATATCAAGTCTGACAAATCTCTCTCACTACAAATACATTAGAAACATGCACTTTTTCAAGTCATCCACATAGCATGTTACACTGTAACTTTATATACACATTATTTTTAGAAATACTTTTAAACACAACTTCATATAAAATGTATTTAAATATATTTCAAACTTCTATTCCATCATTCATTAATTAATTACATGATCAAAGACATATGAAAAGGACAAGTGATCCCCAAGAAGTGCATTTTGTGCTGAACCAACACTCATTAGTTAACCAGATCACAATTTCTTACACATATCTTCATCATTTGTTCAGTTTATATATATATATAGATAGCAAATTACTATAGTTTAATTGAGAGATTTCAAATTTTCTGCTTTACAACTTTGATACAAAACACTTTATGGAAATATATTAATAACTTTTATTTATCATTTATTAGGTTAGACATCATCCATAGCCCAAATATATACTTTAAGTATTACTTAATGAATAATAAATCTGATGACTTATAGAGATATCAACACCTAAATTCTTTGCCCATGTTGTCAGTTTTGATAATCTTCATTACACCACTCTCAAACAAGGTAAGGACTGGTTTCTATTCATTTTAATTTTATCTTTCTGACATTGATTTATAAATGTAATAAAATTGATACTCAATTTATAAGATTAATTTCCATATATTTAATCTTTAATTTGAATGAGAGATGCAGAAATATATATATGTTTATGTATTATTATAAATACCTTTATAAATGTGAAAAAAAATATTTTAAGAACAACAAAATTATCTTGGGAAATAAAAAAAATCTTACTTTTTTACTTGTACTAATTTTATATTAATTAAAAATATTTTTCTTTCTAATCATATTTAAAAAATTAATAATAATTATAAAGTAAAATATAATTTATATTTATTAGCCAAAAATATCTTTCAAAATATATTCATATAATGTAAAATATATATATATATTCTACCATGTGCATAAAATATAAAATAATTATAAAGTAAAATAATTATGTATATTTGTAAATTGAAAATATTTTTTAAAATACCAAAAATAACTTTGACACAATGAAATTTGCTTTAAAAACAAAAAAGAAGGTATGTTTTTATAATGTGTGATTTACTCATACAATGGTTCACCACATAGGACATACTAATAATTAAAGAAAAACTAATCAACTAGAAATAAAATATGCATATTTATTGTTGGATTTACAATAAAAAGTGCATTAAATGAAGCATAAAAATAATATACAGAATGCAAAATGCATAGATTTTGTTTCATATTTTACATTGAAACTAATTCTCAATAAGAAGTTAAATAAAAACATTCCTTTTACCAAAAACGTTTCCAAATCTTTACTTAGTCCATAAAAACAGCAACAAAGTACTGTAGATTTTTATTTTATATAAAAAAAAATGTATGCATGAAAATGGTACATCGAGATCATGATATTCGTTAAGATTAGCATGATAAAACTTGAAAAATAATAAATAATGAATAACATTTATATGATGCTAATTCTGGGATCAGCAAGAGCAGATAAACAGTAAAATAAAATTTGCAAGAGTGATAAATTAGAGGTTTTGTCATATTTATTTTTTTTATAAACATTATTTATTCTTTCCAAATGTTATTAATATTATTTAAATAAATTAGAGATTCTGTATAATTAAATGGACATATTAAGGTCCTATATATGAGGGGTCAGACTGATTTATGTGATGGCTATGACAATATTATCGGCATTAACAAGGGCTTTGAACATTCCATCTTCAGATTTTCAATGAAATGGATAGCTGAAGAGTTGGAAAGTGGAAAAGATAATAGCATATTCATTAAAGTTTGAAGATTTACTATCTTAATATAAACTAAGCACTGATTGTATATATGTGTGGGAGATTGTGATCTGGACTAACTGATGAATGCTGGATCAGCATGAAATATATATATATATATATATTGGATCATTTATTTATTTCATATGTATGTAGTTATTCATGTTGGTTGTATAAGATGAATTGTATAGATATAGGAACTTGAATGTCTAAGTTCAAGTCCCTTATAATTACATTAAGTTTAGTATAAACAATATATATATATGTAAAAATATTTTACACTTGTTTCGGCGGTTTTGGTAAAGACGCCATCTATTGATCATAAATAACAAGTGATAGCAGGTTACATGACTAACTTGTTTTTATTTTTCATAAATGTACCTTTAAAGTTTTCTTGCAATGATATATATTGCAGAGACTTTGACTATGTGGTGAAACTGAACTGAGATCAGACCCATATAGATATCTAGCTTGCTAGGCTGAGTTTGAAGACTTTACCGGTCTGAAAAATTCACACTTGCAAACTGATATAAACGTTTTGCATAAACGCTTGAGAGTCAGTCTTTAAACCTAGTTTCTATAGCTCTATCCTTCCACTGACGAAAGCAAACCAGCTTGAAATCAGCTGATCTGGAGATGAGCAAAATGAAAGAGGTAGTTAATTCTGACTCCTTTTGCGTTTATGTAAAAATATTTTACACTTGTTTCGAGCGGTTTTGGTAAAGACACCATCTATTGATCATAAATAACAAGTGATAGCAGGTTACGTGACTAACTTGTTTTTATTTTTCATAAATGTACCTTTAAAAGTTTTCTTGCAATGATATATATTGCAGAGACTTTGACTATGTGGTGAAACTGAACTGAGATCAGACCCATATAGATATCTAGCTTGCTAGGCTGAGTTTGAAGACTTTACCGGTCTGAAAAATTCACGCTTGCAAACTGATATAAACGTTTTGCATAAACGCTTGAGAGTCAGTCTTTAGACCTAGTTTCTATAGCTCTATCCTTCCACTGACGAAAGCAAACCAGCTTGAAATCAGCTGATCTGGAGGTGAGCAAAATGAAAGAGGTAGTTAATTCTGACTCCTTTTGCGTTTATGTAAAAATATTTTACACTTGTTTCGGCGGTTTTGGTAAAGACGCCATCTATTGATCATATATATATATATTTAAATACTCCAATCATTATGTGTAGCACTTTTTTTTCCTGTAGCTGTTCTACTGTATGAAAAAATTGACAAATCATTCTGCAGCTTATATTTACTTTAGAAAAAATTGACAAATCATTCTGCTACTTATATTTATTTTAGAACTTATTTTATTATCAGCCTTCAAACATTATCAGTAATCCAAATGAATACAACAGCTACTTGATTTATATTAATGTTGTAATGAAGACCAAGTTGATGCCATTGAAATAGATAAATTTATAATGAGCGATTGTAGCATTAAATATGTGTGCTTTAGCACTAACCTAATCATCATTTTAGTATTTATATAAACTGGATGACTGCTGTATTTGCATGGCTTAATGCCAATGCTTCAAGGCAGCTGAACAAAGAGGCTATCCCTGAAATGCATGTACATTGCAAAGAGATTTGCAAATTATTTCATGCAGTGTGACAACTGCAGTATAAAAATGTATTGAGCATAATGATTGGAACTTATATCTCTCCAAATTTATTTATATTTAAATTAAAATATATAAATCTATCTATTATTAATTTTATTTATATACAAATCTGAGAAAAATTACTGAATTGTATATAATTTGGCATGAATGATGGTAAAACATAATATAAACCCATTTCCCCCTTTTTTGTGAGTAATTGTAATGTTCACATAAATGTCCTGGACATTTATACAGAAAAGATAGTCTATATATTTTAAATTTATCTTTTATTCATTCTTAGCATGCTTTCAATACATAATAATATCATAATCATTGCACTTTTACTTCTTTAGTGTTCAGAGGCTATATGTATACTTGATAAATACTTTAATATTTAAAATCATTTAAATTTGTTTGTTTAATGTTTAAAAATATTTAAATTCTTTTAAGGAGTTCATTTCTTTGACAGGAAGAATGCTTGTTTTATTTATGGCAAATCAATCTTTAGCTACCTCTTTAATTTTTTATTTTCTATTTTCATCTCAATGCATTCAATCCCAGTTTTCAACAAATCAAATTTGAGGTCAGAATTTTGTTCACCATCTATAAATATTGAGGAATATTCATTGCTTCTCTTTGCTCTATTACACAAATATCCATGCTGGGCTAGCCTTGTTAAAAGATTAGCCCTTAATTCCCCATAATAGGCAAAATTACACTAGCTTGGTTGCATTTAATTTTGTAGATTATTTGACGAACTGACTCCGTGGGCAGTTTGTCTTTTGAATTGTTAAGCAGTTTGTTTAGTGAAGGGAGAGTACACAAACATATTTTTTCAGAGCATATTCTTTTTAATTTCTGAGAGACTTTCAGGATGTATGGAAGACTTTGAGGTGGTGAAGTTTTTTTAAATTTATTATAAAATCTATCAATTGTATTGAAAATTTTATTAATATTATATCCTAAGTTTTGTAAACCTTTAATATATGCATCTATATTACATTTCCTATCATTTTCAAATTTATGCAATTTTAAATTCCTATATAGAAAACCTGCAGAAAGGAGTTTGCTATTAACTGAAAGGAGACCCTTTGATTCCTCTTGGAGGCCTTAAAGGAACTGAGCAGGGCAAATTCCTAATGTCCACTCCATACGTTCTTGTCGTTGCAGCTGTTATTACTATATGTTTATTCATATAGTATACGAACATGGATGGGCTGCTCACCAACACGCATTAGCCAGCATGGTGAGTTTATTGGCTTTTTACTTCTGAGTTTAAGATCAAGAAACACCATGGTCTTTCTTCTCAGTGCCTGATAAGGCAGAATGAATGTTTGTGTAATGATAAAGATTTTTCCCAATTATATAATTATGACAGACAAAAATAAAGCATGGCCCTTAATCCCAGGAGGCTGTAAAGTCACCAACCAAGGCAGCAGTTGGTGGCCGAAGGTGGAGGGTGCTAAGAATATCCTGGAGGCGGACCCAGGCTGCCATTTGATGACGACTTTTTATTTAGGTACTTACAACTGCAGATCACTTTCAAGTGAAGGAAGATTGCAAGAATTAGAAGAAGAACTCTCTTATATTAAATGGGATATTATTGGACTTTGTGAAGTTAGAAGAAAAGGTGAAGAGACAATTGATTTAAAAAGTGGACATATGCTCTATTATAAAGGCACAAATATTGGAAATACAAGTGGAGTAGGATTCATTATAAATAAAAAGTGGAAGAACAATATTGTGGAGATTGATGGTGTATCAGACAGAGTGGCAAGATTAGTTATACAACTTAATAGCAGATATCAAATGCAGATAATTCAGGTTTATGCCCCAACAAGTTCTCACAGTGATGAAGTAGTAGAAGATTTTTATATGGATGTACAAAAGGCTTTTGATCAGAGTAAACAACATTTTAAAATTGTTATGGGAGATTTTAATGCTAGAATTGGTAAACAAATGAAAGATGAAAGTGTTGTAGGTAATTTTGGTTATGGTAATAGAAATGAGAGAGGACATAGACTTGTGGAATTTGCAGAGAAGGAAAAACTTTATATTATGAATTCTTTTTTTGAGAAAAATGTTAGAAGGAAATGGACATGGAAGCATCCAAATGAAGGTATAGCAGAATTGGATTATATTTTGACTAACAGGAAATATATATTTCAAGATTGTAATGTTCTTAATAAATTTAACACAGGAAGTGATCATCGATTAGTAAGGGGTAAGATACATGTTAATGTAAAACTAGAGAGACAAAAATTATTAAGAAAAACTATATTTACAGTTGATATTCCTAATCTTCAGAAACATTCTAATGAATTTAAATTAGAACTTACAAATCGGTTTCAAGTATTAGTAGATTTTGAACATGATTCAGATTTGAATGAAATTAATATGAAAATAACTGATACACTTTTAAAAACTGCAACAAAGATAGCTGGTAGAAAAAAGCAGCAATTGACTAATAAAATTTCTACTGAGACTAGAGAACTTATGAAGAAAAGAAGGAATATGAAGATATGCAAGAATGATGCATTAAAAAGAATTGGATATCTCGAATTTTGTAAAATGGTGCGGAAAAGAGTTGAAAATGATATAAGAAAGTATAACTGTGAACTAGCAAGAAAAGCTGTAGAAGAAAATAAAAGTCTTAAGAATGTAAAACAACATTTTGGTATTGGTAGGAAATTTATATCTGCAATAAGGAAAAAAAGATGGAATTATTACTAAAAAGAGGGATGACATTATGAAATTGGTAGAAGATTTTTATCAAGAATTATATAGTAATAAAGAACAAGTACCTCCTATATCTATTACATCTTCCGAATTGCCCAGAATTTTAAATGAAGAAGTGAGAAATGCAATTAAATGTATGAAAAAAGGAAAGGCTCCAGTTAATGATGGAATTATAATTGATATATTAAAAGAAGCAGGTGAAGAAACAGAAAAAATATTAGCAAAGTTATATACCAAATGTCTAAATGATAAAGATGTACCGGATGATTGGAAGAATGCAGTAATAATATTAATATTTAAAAAAGGTGATAAAGAAGATATTAGAAATTACAGACCTATCAGCCTTTTATCAGTTTTATATAAAATTTTTACCAAAATAATTACAACTCGTCTACAGAGAACCTTGGATTTTCACCAACCAAGAGAACAAGCTGGATTTAAAAGTGGTTTTAGTACAGTAGATCATATTCAAGTATTGAGAGAAGTTATAGAAAGGACAAATGAATATGAGTTGTCATTATGTTTTGGATTTGTAGATTATGAAAAGGCATTTGATTCTATAAACATTTCTTCAGTGATTAAAGCATTGGATCATCAAGGTATAGATCCAGGATATTGTCATATTTTAAAGAAAATTTATAAAAATGCAACAGCAACAATTAGATTACATAATGATACTGGGAAAGTCAACATTGAGAAAGGTGTAAGACAAGGTGACTCCATATCTCCAAAACTTTTTACAGCAGTGCTGCAAGAAGTATTTTGTGGATTAAAATGGGAAACTAAAGGAGTGAAAGTAAATGGAGATTATTTAAGTCATTTAGATTTCGCAGATGATGTAGTTGTTTTTGCAAATAATGCTTCTGAGCTGCAGGAAATGTTGCAGGAGTTATCAGGTGAAAGTAGGAAAGTAGGACTAAAGATAAATGTTAAAAAGACTAAAGTAATGTTTAATCGATTTGCTCCAAATATGAAAATAAAGATTGATTATGATGAATTACAAGAAGTTAAGAGTTACAAATACCTTGGTCAGATTATTAATACAGATGGAAACATAATAGAGGAAATTAATCATAGAATTAAACTTGGTTGGGGTGCTTTTGGTAGAAATAACTTGATATTAAAAGGAAATATGCCTATGTGTTTGAAAAGAAAGGTTTTTAACAAATGTGTTTTACCAGTTCTTACTTATGGATCTGAGACTTGGACACGTAATAGAAGATCAATACAGAGACTTCAGACCACTCAAAGAAGTATGGAGAGATGTATGTTAGGAGTAACAAGAAGAGATCGAAAACGCAATGTATGGGTAAGAGAACAAACAGGTGTTACTGACCTCATTAAAAAAATTAAAAGATTGAAGTGGAATTGGGCTGGACATATTGCTAGAAGAGATGATAATAGATGGACAATTGAAATTTTAAACTGGATTCCAAGAGATTGTAAAAGACCCAGAAGGAGACCACATGTAAGATGGATGGATGAAATAAGAAAATGCGTAGGGGTGATGTGGAGAAGAGAAGCTAAAGATCGGAGAAGATGGATTAAACTTGGAGAGACCTTCATCCTGCAGTGGATTGATAATTGTTGATAATGATGATGATGATGATAGAAAACCTTTAAGACCAGTGAATTTGTGAGACATAGGTATTAGCAACTTGGGATGGATGGCTCTTCTTATGTTTATCAGTTTTAGTCCCATTCTGTAGTTTAAGATATTAAGCTGCCTCTGAATATACTGATTCAAATATCTAATTCCTTGGTTTTTATCTTCCTTTTTAATACTCCAAATTAGAGATGAAACATTCTTGACAAATATATGTTTCAGTTGCATTAGATTAATGTGTCATCAACACATCTAACATACACTATATTAGAGTTTGGGGACAAAAACTTTGAAATGATTGTGTTTTCAGTTTTTGTAAGGTGTAAACTGCATATAATGCCATTAAATAGGATCTCCATTGTCCATCCATGTTCTATTATATAGTGTTTCTCATTTGCTATAACAATGATGTCTTTATTGATCCATTTCAGGACATCTATGATAAATCCTTTTTTTTTTGTATGCATTATAATTAATACTTTGCAACAGTTTATAAAACGTTTCAATTGGCTTTGAACATGGTATGAAGCTGTACAGTTTTTTGACATTTAATGAAGTGATTTTGTTTTTAATGTTTATTTTCCAGACCTTAATTTTGTCTATGAATTTAAATGAAAATTTTATTGTGTATTTTTCAAATCCCAAATTTTCTGTTAGCCAGGCAGCAATAATTTTGGATGTTTTACGAAAGTAAGATCCTCCAAAGTCTATTATTAATCTTAAAGGCAAATTTACTTTGTGTAAATTTATATTAGCAAAAATTCTTAGTATGATCACAGCTGATGATTATATTTTTGTCAGTCTTTGTAAACGCTTTTACACAATATTTTCTCAGTATTGATGCAATAAATGTTTTTTGTATTTTGTTATGTGATGCAATTTCTGACAATTTAAGATTGTTAATTTGAAGATTCAATTTCACTCTATTGAAGTAAAGAAGATTCCCCTCTTTTCTTCTGAGCATAAGCTTGTGGCTAAGACCCGTAGAGGTCCCTACCTTCGAATTTTTCAGACGTTTATTCATAAGGTTACTGCCTTAGTAAATATTAATCTTTATTTACGTAAAAAACCTGAAAGTGATATGAATGTATATTGTTATATATAGAAAGCATGATGCTAATGGTAAATAAAAGTTAAATTTAAGATAAACTACCTTTTCTATATAAATGTCCACAACATTTTTGTGAAAATATTTTTTATAACCATAAAATAAGCTTTGTAAGATTTGTAGATAAAAATAATTAAATCAGACGGACATTGAGAAAAGTATATTAAAATACATGTACTTTTCTCACACTTTAGCTGAATAGCCTATACACACACACACACTAGCATCAATGCACTTTAGTTCCATTAATTTTTTAAATAATAAAAAAATACCATACTAACCAATGCAAATGTATGCGTTCTAAAAAAATCATAAGTTTTCTATAAAAAATTAAGATTAATTAATAATCTTTACATTTATTATGGCATATTGATGTTTATTAATGAAGAATAATAATAAAAAAATTATAAATAGAGAAAAAAATATTCTAGCTTATCAGTGATGTTAAGAGTTCATAATAATTCAGAAAACCAAATCTAGATGTCACTATATATATATAATTCTCTAATTGATAAATGAAGCAAAGAAAAGAAAGGAATTGATAAAGAAATTAACAGTGTTTTCATATAATAAATATGACGTAGCTAGAATTGTATGGAAGAGAGTGGCAGTAACAGGGTTAACATATGGCAATGATGTGTTATGTGTTAGTAAAGGGGTATTAGATTACTTAGAAAAAGTACAAAGGAAAGTAGGAAGACATGTTTTAGATGCAGAGGTGTGGATAGCAAAGGAGGCAATTCAAGGAGAAATGGGATGGTCAAGTTTTTATATGAGAGATGCAAAAAACAAAATGAAAATGTTTGGTACATTGCAGTTTATGGATAATAAAAGAATAGCCAAAATAGTATTTAATTTGGTTATGAATAAAGGGCAGGCAACAAGATGGGTGAGAAAGGTAATGTGGTGTGCAGAAGATTTGGATAAAGAATTTATTCAGTACACTTGTACAAAAGGTGAGACGATCATGTTAGAAAGATTGTTGAGTGTTATAGTGGTAAGGAATGGAATAAAAGAATAGATGCATTAATAAAGAATATGGAGTTGGGGAGTTGAAGAACTAGTAAGAAAAATAAAAAGATTTTAAATATATAAAGAAGTAAACGGAATATTGGTGCGAGTTAATTTATGATAATAGCAAGGGAAGTAGTTTATTGTTTAAGGCTTGAATGGGATCTTTTGCAAAAAGGGAATATACACATAAATGGGAAAATATGGGTGATTTAGTCTGCAAGTTGTGTAAGGAAGACAGAAAATATTAGGCATCTATTAATTCAATGTAAATGCTTGAAAGCAGAAAGGGTACAAATAATGAAGTTATGGAAGAATAAATATGAACAAAGTAATTATACAAAAAGTAGGTTATTGGTTTTTATGCTGGGTTTGGGAAAAGATAAGGGGGATTTAGATATGATGGCCATGGAGTTGACAAAGATTATGTTGTGGAAATGGGATGGAGCAGATTATGGAAAAATTTAGTGTGGGGAATGAAAAGGGAAAGTAAAGTGGCTAACAGATTTCTCTGGGCATAGTGGCTGAGATACTCTTGACTCTGTATAAGGGGAAGTCACAGTGCATCACATTACATAAACACTATATATATATATATATATATATATATATATATATATATATATATATATATATATATATATATATATATTATACTGAAAGGAGCATTAAAACATTGTCAAAAGATGTCTTTTGCAATAAACAATATACTTGTTACAGTGTTTTTGATATTATTAATTTATTTATTTACTTACATATAAATAATGACTTAATAAATTATATTTTTTATGTTATCATAGTATGTAAATAATATTTATTTTATAAAGTGCAAACAGTGTTGAAATTAAATTGAGAGACTGCAAACCTCTCAAGCTCATAAATATCTAACAGCCAATCAGATTGTAAATACAAGACAGAGAATTTAACAAGAATAGGGTGGTCCACCCTGTTCTTTACTTGTCTTTATATATATCCAAGCCAGTCTAAAGTATTTAGATCTGAAAGCATGAATCTTAAATATCTTCACACTTAACACACTGAGTCTAAATTACAAACATACAGCGTGAAATCCTACGATTTACTACGCAATAGTTTTTAGATGTTATAACTTGCAGTAACGTATGTAAATAATATTTATTTTATAAAGTGCAAACAGTGTTGAAATTAAATTGAGAGACTGCAAACCTCTCAAGCTCATAAATGCCTAACAGCCAATCAGATCGTAAATACAAGACAGAGAATTTAACAAGAATAGGGTGGTCCACCCTATTCTTTACTTGAAATTTCTATATATCCAAGCCAGTCTAAAGTATTTAGATCTGAAAGCATGAATCTTAAATATATTCACACTTAACTCACTGAGTCTAAATTACAAACATATAGTCTAAATTACAAACATACAGCTGTATGTTTGTTATTTAGACTCAGTGAGTTAAGTGTGAAGATATTTAAGATTTACGCTTTCAGATCTAAATATTTTAGACTGGCTTGAATATATAGAAAGACAAGTAAAGAATAGGGTGGACCACCCTATTCTTGTTAAATTCTCTTTCTTGTATTTACAATCTGATTGGCTGTTAGATATTTATGAGCTTGAGAGGTTTGCAGTCTCTCAATTTAGTTATCATAGTAAATAAAATATACAATTTAAATGTCTGTCTTTATAAAAATAAAAAAAAACTATAAAAAAATTGCTTTTTCAAAATCAAAGTGTACATACACAATCTCAGGCCAATTTGTTTGAAACTCTCTTATCCCATGATACCACATTTTAAAGATCAGCTTTTTATTCTTCTATTTCTTTTTTTCACATAAAATGTCATCATTTTAATTAGAAAATCTTTTACAGTGTATGATGTTAATTTACAAATTTGTTTAGCTCTTTATTTATATGCCAATAGCTTTCTTAACTCATTCTTTTATTCATTGCATAATTCTTTTTGGTTGTGCTTCTTTTTCATTTCTAACCCAGACTATTTCCTAACCTTAATAATATAGTTGCCCATTTTATGTGTGTTTCCATCACCCATTTACCATTACTTATCTTAATAGTATGGTCCCTCATTTTTTATACTTGGCACAACCAGATTTGTTTATTTTGTTCTATATCCTTTTAATGACATCTATCTTCACAATTGATAAATTATTTTAATATTTTATAATATCAATAATTATGTCCTTTTAATGCTCCTTAAAGAAGTTATATTTATAAATAATATTTAAAGCTTAGCGCTTTCAAAGCTCCATGACTCATTATTTTATATTATTTTCAGATATACTTTTGATCACATTTTATGTGCATGATTGACAACTTCTAATTTTTTGCTATTATTTTTAGATATTCTTATAATCTTATCCACCTCTATAACTGATATTTTTTTCTATTTCTTTGCTATTATTTTCAGATATAGATTTTAATCACATCTGTGTCAACAACTATCAATATTGTCATCTTATGGTCTTAACTTAAAAACTGAATGTATGATGGGAGAAGCAAGATTTAATAAATGCCAATATGATTCAGATTTGATGCAATATCCTTGCAGATGCTGATATACTTATTTACAATTGAAAATGAAATTATATATAAATGAAATACCAAATATTTAAATCATCCATGCAAATATTATGATTTTTGCAACATGCCATGTGAATAAATAAAATCTTCAAACAGTCAAACGTAAAAGAATATCCTCTTAAGTCTTATGCTGCAGCAATGTTATGTATTGAAATTCAGATCTATTCAAACAAAGAGCATGAAATTAAATTAGCAGTGAACTTGAATTGTTAGTAAACAAACCTGTTTACTTACATATACAAAGAAAGACTACATCAGTAGTCATTTTAGATTTTCTTAACTTCCAGCATAAATATATAAGAAAATATTCCAGTGCATATCCAAATCACCCATTCAAGCATAGGATATTTTAGTAATGATGTCTGTGAATAAATATATAATCTGAATTGTAAATAGCCAAACTAAAAAGGATATTCTCTTGAGTCTTGTCCTGCAATGATATTATATATTGAAATTCACTCTCTTTGTTTGAAAAGGGTTTTATACTCTATTGAATAGAGTCTTATATATTGAAATTCATGCTCTTTGTTTGAATAGATCTGAATTCCAATATATAACATTGTTTGCAGCATAAAACTCAAGAGAATATGCTTTTGAGTTTGGCTGTTTAAGGTTCATATTTTATTTGTTTACAGGGAACATTGATGTAATATCGTAACCTTTGGGTGGATGTTTTAAATATTTTCTACTTAATTTTCAGCTAATGATGTGCACTGGAATAATTTCTTATGAATAAAATATACATACAAATGGTGATAAGAAACAATTGAATTTAAAAACGATAAAAATAGGGGGAAAAAATTGAATGGTTTTATTGCTTTGGAGTTTATAAGAAGTTCAAACAACAGAAATACCAGAACTAAAATTGATCTGAGTATCTTATGCTCCAGAATCTGACTTTCTACCATTGCATTTAACCACACAGGCCAAAATAAAAAAGTTATTGACAGGTTTTGACCTTTTAGAATAGCTATCAGTAATAAGAGTCCAAACATTTCAGCTATTCATTACAAACTAACAATTTAGAGAGTACTATAGAATATCTAGAAAAGAAATTCTATGTAAAAAAATATTTTTAAAAGCAGACTTTTATGATCGAGGTGATAAGAGAATTTTCTCACAATTTTATCGAGAGAAAACAGAGAACAGGCAAAACTCTTCATATAGTAGTGTCACTCAGTGCAAGTCAGAGTAATCAATCGATTCCAGAAGGCTTGTGCATAAAAGCCATATCTAGTGCCTACTCATCCAATATCCTCAGCCACAAGCTATAAACTAGTCTGGGGATATTGGATGAGTAGGCACTAGATGGGAATTTTATGCAAAAGCCTTCTGGCATCCATTAATTACTCTGGCTTGCGCTGAATGGCACTACTATATGGAGAGTTTTGTCTATTTAATAACAGTTATGAGCAAGCTTAAGAAATGGTGATCATGTGATGTTTAGAGAAAACAGAGAAATGAATACTTGATCAGATTAGGCACATTTGAACTTTCATTTGAAACATGATTGATTAGGTTACAAATGTTTTATTTTGTTTAGCATATAAAAGAATAAAATTTATTAGAAACATCAGTAATACTTAAAAGAATGTATAGTGAGGGAAGAAGAGAATCACCTGCAATGAGATGCATGGATTACATAATCACAATAATGAATATAAAAGAATGGAAACCAAACAAATGATAAAACAATGTGGAAAAATGCTATTCATATGGTTAATTGATTAATGTTGACTCAACCCTACAAATTCTTTTATACTTGAGTCAATAGAGGGTTAAATTATGAGTTTTAATACCGAAATAAATACTTGAATGTGAATATTATCTGTTCAAAATTACATAGTTAGCTATTTCTTTAAGTTTATAATCATCTTTACATTTAATTTAAACTTGATAGTAATGAATGTACATAAATATATAAATTTACATCATTTATAATCATTCGTATCTACTAAATTTTTAATAACAAAACATAAAAAGTGGTTATAATGGTTTAACTATATCTCTAATTGTTTTACAAATAAAAAGAGAATTACATTTTTTTAAAGATACTTCTCTATTTTATAGAACAATAAATGAAGGATTGTTAACAGAAGTGCGTCCATCTGCCTTACCTCTGCTTTAGTTTTGATCGGGGTTAATGAAATTTGAAATATTTTAAAAGGCTTATAGGATTTTTTTTCCAAACAACTAGCTTATAGCCAACTTTAAATCATCTAATATTGGTCAGAAAATGAATGTTTAGCTAAGTTTTACTAGTAGTGAAAACAAAAATGAAAAACAACGCATAAATGAGCAATTGATAATTCTGTTGAGTATTGTGTTTTCCGCTATTATTCATTAATTCATTAAAAGGTGAATACTGAAAAATATTTTGTTCTTAAATGTGCTACTTAAATGCTATTTGATGTTTACCAGCATATTTATGTAATTTTAAAGAACAAATAAATAATAACAATAATAACCTTATCCTAGAGTTTTTTCATGCCATTCCATTATTCTTGTTATAATAGAAGATGATTTTTACTTTAAAGATATACACATAAGATAACGAGACATACTTTTTTTTTCATGTGTCAAAGCATCGGCCGGGATACGAACCCAACAAACCCGGGACAACTGCTTATAAGGCAGCTGTGCTGACCACTCGACTATCAACGCTTGACAAACGAGACATACTTGCCTTCAAATCAAATATGATTAAAACGTATTCAAATTCCAGAGCAATTGCAATTTTTTTTATCTACATCCAGACTATAGCCAAATTAGATGGCATATAATTATTGCTTGTAATTTTAATACAAAATAGGAAATAATGCTAATTAATGCCTTCAGCATTTAGCAATGCGCTAGCTTGAAAAATAAAGTATTGTCTTTTATTATTCCTCTTTAGAGATCTGTTGGAAAGATTTTTGTCTGTAATGGGCTATTTAAAGACAGAATTTATTTTTATCATAATCTAAAGATTTATTACTATCGTAATTAAATTCATGACACCCCTCCCCCCAATCGCACAATCATGCTGAACATTAATATATTTTATGAAAATATTCCATATGGAATTTGTAGTTAAAAATGATATTCTTAAAAAAAAAAAAGCCTTAACTGGATCTAAGAAATAAATGATATGCATTGAATTTACTCTATTTTTTAATTTATCTCCATCAATATGCTAAGTTGGATTTAACATTGTTAAAAAAAATATTTGAAGGATTTATTGCTCAGAAGTTCTAAAAAAGTTTGAACATGCGAAATGATCCAATGATGACCATGATCCTTGTATCTTGACCTCCGGAGAATACCATTATACTTAATGCTTTTATTATATATAAATAATGATAGGGATTCTTCATCAAGCCCCTATAAAACAATCTCAGATGATCTTCTGACTTAAAATTATAGTTTATTTGTGTGATTTGGGCAATGTTTTAGCCAAAATTTTTGAGAAACCTAATTAAATATATACAGTGTATGAGCAGATAACCAAAACTCCAGTATACTTGATGATGGATATATTTATCAAAATCATGAATAGTGTGAAAGGTCTAATCCAGTTATTTTATGGTAGTTAGTAATTACAGTAATGTTATCAAAAGCTTATATTTATAAATCAATGTGCTTCTAAAAATATTATGTATATTCCAGTCCACATTTAATATATTTGTATGATAGTGAATAGTCAGTCATTTATATAAGGTTACAAATAAGATTATTATTATCTCTGACTTTCACATGTTTAACATCAGATTGTTGATTTAAGACAACTGTAAGAAATTCACAGTTTGAAATCAAAATAATTTGTTTTGGGATATTCAGAGTTCTTACCATTTTTATCATGTTTGGAAGATATTTAACTTTTAGTACATTCAATGTTCATTGTGTTAACTGATATGCATGTCTATGTGAGAAATCAGGTCACTTATTTTATGATGAATAGTAGTTAACAATCACAAGAGCTCATTTGAGGTAAAAGGTCACCCTATCACACACACACACATATATATATATATATTCTTTGAGATCACATGCCAAATTAAATAGTGAAAATCATTGACTAATTTATATGCACAAGAATTTAAATATATGTAATTTGTGAAAAACAAAAATATTTATATATTAATAAAATGTAAATTTATATTATCCTTATATATAGAATTCACAAATAAGCTCTTAATCTTTGTAGAATATCCCAATCTAGATCGGTTTCTACTACTGGCTTCCTCTGTGAGGTGCTAGAATGGAAACCAGTAGCAGAAACTGGTCGGGGATTGGGGATATTCTGCAAAGCTGGTTAAGAACTTATTTGCAAACTCTATATATAACATTTGAAGTACAAGCTTGTTAAATTAGGTCATGTGACATATGATTTAATTTCTTTGTAATTATATCATTCTATTTATCAGTATTTTTCAAAGTTAAAAACATTACTACTACTATTTAATAATATTAGAGTAAACAGGAGTTTATAATTAAATCTTACCCAAGAAGTACTTCAGGATCAATTAAAACTAAAAACTACATTTAATGCTTTGAATAATAAGAGAAAAAACCCTTGTAAAAATGTAGATTTAATAAAGTGTAATCTGATAAAAAAAAAACTCTGATTTTTTATAAATTTACATTCTAGTACAAATTTTAAACTTCACTGAGATAAGAGAAAGGCTGATTTTAATGCATTTTTAAAAAAATATATAATAAATCCAGTTTCAAATTAACAAAAATCAATAAACTTGTTTTTGGCTATGAAAATGGCTGTTATTATCTTATAGAAGAGAATTCTTGATATGAAAATACTATTGCTAAATCTTTCCTATCTCTTATTCAGAACTCTAAAAAATTATCTTTTTAAAAAAATGCTGAGTAATAGGTTATTGCTTTGAAAAGCATATGAAATTCAAATGAAGGAAGTGACAAATTAAATTATAATCCAGGAAACTTACATTCTTCAATTCTTCAATCTAACACTGCCCTGTGTGGTTCAGTGCAGTGATAAAGTAGCTGACTTGAGAGCTAATAATCCATAAATTGCATCTTAACTGTCAAACTTCTGGTCCTCAAATGTTACCTGCCCCCTGAATTTTATCACTGCATTAAAATGGACAGGCATTTTTTCTGTATTAAAGAAAATGATCCA
Source organism: Epiperipatus broadwayi (assembly GCA_028023455.1). NCBI lineage: Eukaryota > Metazoa > Onychophora > Udeonychophora > Euonychophora > Peripatidae > Epiperipatus > Epiperipatus broadwayi. The sequence continues at coordinate 1,682,999 of JAQFVV010012606.1, read as the reverse complement.
TTTTCCAAGAATGTTTTTAAATTTGAACTTCAATTTGTTATTGAAAAATATCTAAAAATTTAACTGCAATTTTTTATTTTAAATAGTTATCTTTTTTATTAACTAAATATTAAACTTTCAGCAGCATTTTTTCAATTCACAACATCAGTGTATATTTTGGCAAAATATTTTACTGGAGTTTATTAAAGACTATGATACAATTAAGATTCTAGAATGTATTGTGTTTTGGCATAGCAAGCAATGGCAAAATATCATTAATGATAAATCATTGTCAATCTGCCTTAAAGCAGAAACCTAAAGTAAATGATAGTGGGGTTTTTTTTTAATTCATAGCATAATTTCAGGAGGAATACTTTTCATTCTAATTCCTCTTAAAAATAATCTGAATATTTTGTCTGTTTATAATTTTATATAAAAATCCAATGTTAGGCATTGATATTTACATTTCTAATATGAAAAATATTTTTTTCAATTTATAATAACTATTTCCAATCCTAAGATCATAATTATGATGAAGCTTATATGTTACTCATTATTATAAAACTTATTTTTTTATGTAGATTTTTTCTTTAATTTTTTGTTCATCTATTTATAGCACTATCTATTTTGGTAATTAACCACACCAGTTTTCTTTTTCTCTTTCTGTTATTGTACCCAGTGCCAAACAACTTTAGTTTTTTGTAAGATGTTGCAATAGGGACTTTTCTTAAATGCTCCATAAACTTGATATTTGTGTGAAATCTTTCACATATCTATTATACAAGTGTGAGTTGCTGTTTTCCTCTATTACTAAATTAGTTTGAGGTTTACCACGCTAAGTCACAGTACATCCTGGCCTATCACATTGGATAAAATATCCAACTTGAAACCATTGTGAAAAACAGTGTTCTCCTTTGCATTATTAATAGCTGAGGATAAAAAGTCAATATTAAAATCTTATTTATGCTGCCTCTTGATTTTTAATATCTCAGATATATAGCAAAACTATCTATGGTTTCTTGTTGTTATGTGTTACTTTTCATATCAATACAACCCAGTATAAGATTGATTCTTATATACTGCTTAAGTACATTATATTTCAATATACAAATATAAATATCATTTTTTCTATATTTCCATTATCAGGAATTTACAAATGTTTGAGCACCATAAAGAGTGAGATGAGGGCATGACCGAGAACTTGAGCTTTCGTATCCACTATTCTACTACTGTTTTAAACTATGCAAGAATTTGGTATTTTTTACAAATTGTTTACCTTTTTTCCCCCTCATATTACTTGGTTATGATAAATAATAATCTATTTAGAGTTAGGATCCAACCCTTTTACACCTTGTTGTATAAAACTCTTTTTAAAAGTTTCATCCAGTTCACTGAATTGACTAGTGGACATTTTGAATTATAATAGTCCTGGACTGTACTTATAATTCAATTTAAAACGTAATTAAAAATTATATCAATTAAATATTTCAATTAAGTTTTTGAATTTATTGCACCAGCTTCTTATCTTTTTATATTGTACACATATAAGAAGATTTTAGATTTTTTAAGTTTCATTTGCCTAAAAGAATATATTTTCACGATAAAAAAAAACTAATAGAAAGATTAGTTTAGTAAAAGAAAACTGGGAATATTGTTTTAAAAAAATGTTAGTGAAGGTATAAATGTGAATTATTAAACTTTTAAATTTCACATTATAACTATTAAAAGTCAAAAAATAGAAGAAAAATAACAGAAACTTATGATCCATGTTTTGGGGAAATTCATGAGGCTGTCACTTCTTGGAGAATTGATCATTAAAAAAAACGAAAATTTTGATGAGTTATTTAGTTATAAAATTGGCAATAAATTATTTTAAGAAGATGATCAAATGATCACATTGAGAAGGGAATGTTCTCAATGCATTTGTGCATTCTACAAAAGCAGAAACTGGAATATCTTCTACATATGATTACATAGTTGAGATTACATCAATTGCACCTAATTTGATGATCATAATTTTGTTTGCTTCCATTGGATTTTTGACACTTAATAATATATGTCCAAGCTTAGCTAAAAAATAATCATTGCTGGTGTGTTGTGAATAAATAAAGGATATGGAATAGAGAAACTGGATTAAACTTAAATATATCTTTCTCCTGTAAAGAACTAATAGTGATTGGTGATAATAGTGGTGATGTTGTACTTTAAAAATATGTAAATATTATTTAAAAATCACCAATTGAAATCAATATGTAAATTTAAAAAAACTCCATTTACACATTTATCAATGTAATTGTTAAAAAATTAAAACCACTATCTTTTACTTTGAATTTATAACATCTAAATATATAAAAAAAAAAAATTCAAAATTTTTATAACAAAAAAAGAGGGGGAAAAAATATCACTTGTAATGAACGTTTGAATAAGTAATTGAGAATACGCTTTAAATATCATTTCCTAGCATTGAAAATCTTGATAACAAATCGTTAGTTAAAAAAGGGAACATTATTGGGTATAGCTAATCTTAAAATAAGCAGCAAATTGGTTCTATTTGGGTAGTTAACTTTCGCACTGAGGTACAAGTCATTGATGATGAAGTGTATGTTTTGTGCTTACTCACTTCCATAAGATAAGTAAATATTTGATGTCTCTATCAACATAACAAAAGTTCTGAAATTATTAATTCATAAACCCCAATATAATTAGATTTGGAGAGCTGTTTTTTTGATTGATAGAATATATTACTGTTTGCGCTTTTTTTTAGCTAGCAATGGTATTATATATACACTTTTTTTTTTTTTTCAATCCATGTTTTACATTCCGTTCAGACTGAAAAAATCTGGTTAAACTTAGAAACAGTGACTGAATTAAACTTTACATTTTTAATGCTTATGCAGCACAATTACTTTCTATATCCATGACCTGGAATTTTCGATTGTAAGCAGATCTTGGGGGAGGGGGGTAATATTCTGTCAATGAATACTAATTTGTTTACAGCAAATGGTTATTTAACTAATAAGAGATATAATTATAAATTTATTAAACGCACATTGATTACGTAGTAATATTTACTGAGGCTATAACCTCGATAATATGCGTATAAAATGTGATAGTAGGGACCTCTACAGGTGTTTTAACCACAAGCTTTTCTTCCATAGCGTAAGCTTGTGGTTAAAACACCTGTAGAGGTCCCTACTGGTTAAAACACCTGTAGAGGTCCCTACTATCACATTTTATACGCATATTATCGAGGTTATAGCCTCAGTAAATATTAATAAGAGATATATAAATATCTCTAATCAGGATTGGTCACATGAGTGTCTCTAATTGTAAAGGAAAAAAAGTACATTTATAACATAATGGCATGGTGATGGAAGAGTGTTATACTTGTGTGAATGCTAAACCCATGATAGACCTATTTTCAAACTTACACATCATCCTCATTATTTCTTTCTTTGATAGATTAAAATAATTTAGATTTCATATCTTGCAATAAATTAATTAAACGTGTTTGTATTTTATTTATAGATATAAAGACTAAGAAATGATTCAGATTTTAAAATGTAATTGAAATATATAAAAAAATTATTTTGCTTTCATGGAGCAAATTATGACTAGTACAATATGTATCTATTTGTGTTTGTAAAAGTAATTTTTTTTCTGTTCCTATTTTAAAAAAAAAGAATTTCTAAAACTGAAGTACCAAAGTTGATCAAAGGTAAACAAAGAATTGAGTGTAAAGAAACAACAAACATAAAAATGACAAGTTAGGAAAATCATGGCTAGAACAAAGACAAGAATGTAAACAGAATAGGACAAAAAGTTAAATAATCGTCTTCGCCAATCAAATAAATGAAACTGTATAAAACATAAGAATATTATATGTCAAATACAGTTTCAACATTTTTTTTCCAACATTAGACTCTATTTTTTAGAAAAAGGAAGAAAAAAGATTTATCATCACGTGATGTACAGTTTTATGAATGATTCATGGCAGTTCCCAAGATAGCAAACAAAGTGCAAAAATAAAGATGTGATAAGAGACCAACTAATTTATCAATACGAGAACTGATATGTTACTGATGGTAAAATTTCTATTCAGTTTGCAGCTTCTTTCTCTCTCTCACGATTATAGTCTGATTACTTTTCTCAGATTTTTTAAAATAATACACATACGTAGATATGATGTGTGTTTATATATAAATATGCGCATCAAATACGTACATACAATAATAAATAAATTTTATATATTACAATGAAAAAGATGAGAGTAATCATATAATTTAATTTTATACATAAATAAATACTGTAGTAAATTTTAGACAGATTTTAAATATATATTTGCTTACTATGTCAATAACATAATGTTCAAATCTAGGATTAAAAATTTAACACTTTTTTAGGCTACATACAGGCTAAAAAAAATTTCTGCAGATAGTTAATCTAATCATTGTATTGTTGATCGGTAAATGGATATCTAGCTAGTCTTTACTTACAGGGTAAAGCAAGTAAGGAAAATCTTAAATTCTCATCATCTGGAAATTGGATAACATGGTAAGTAATAATTTTTCTTTAACTGCTTTTCTTTGAAGAGTTTTTCGAAAATCTTTGAACTGTGCTTGAATTCCTTAAGAATTCTCGAGTAATAAATAAAGACAGTCAATTATTTTTATCGCAAACTACAATTATTTATTTTAAAAAAATTATCTTACTGTTTTATATTTAAATATGAAAAATACTTTAAGGATGCAATTAGATTGTAAGGATGGTGGCTAAGAGATCTTTTGAAAGAATTGCTTATATTTTGTTTATATATCATTTTGTGATAATATTTTGAATAGAAGTCTGTGTGAAATGAAAATTTTTATTTTAAAAACCAGGCACATCGTTTATTAAGACAGAACTATTATTTATCTTTTCTTTTTTATTTCAATATAAATAAATTGCTACTTTATGTGAATTACATAGCACATCATCATCATCATAGTCAACCCTTATCAATCCACTGCAATATGAAGATCTCTCCAAATTCAATCCATCTTTTCTGATCTCTAATCTCTCTTCTCTACATCATGCCTGTGCACTTCCTTATTTCACCCATTTATCTCACATATGGTCCCTTTCTAAGTCTTTTAAAATCTCCTGGAATCCAGTTTAAGATTTCAACTGTCCATCTATTACCATCTCTTCTAGCAATATGTTTATTTGAACTTCACTTCAGTCTCTTAATTATTTTAATGATGCCAGTAACACTTGTTTGTTCTCTTACCCATGTATTGCATTTTTGATTTCTCATTACTCCTAATATGCATCTCTCCATATTTCTTTGAATAGTCTGAAGTTTCTGCACTGCTTTTCTGTTATGTTTCCAAATCCGAGATCCATAAGTAAGAATTGATAAATTACATTTATTAAAATTCTTTCTTTTCAAACGCATGGGTATATTTCCTTTTAATATTACATTATTTCTACCAAAAGCATTCCAACCAAGTTTAATTCTATGATAAATTTCATCCATTATGTTTCCATCTGTATTAATAATCTAACAGAGGTATTTGTAACTGTTAACTTCTTCTAACTCATCATAATTGATCTTTAGTTTCATATTTTGAGAAAATCCATTAAACACTACTTTAGTCTTTTTAACATTTATCTTTAGTCCTACTTTCATCTGATGACTCCTGCAATCTTTCCTACAGCTCTAAAGCATTACTTGCAAAAACAACTACATCATCTGCAAAATCTAAATGAATTAAATAATCTCCATTTACTTTCACTCCTTTACCATCCCATTTTAATCCACAAAATACTTCTTGCAGCACTGCTGTAAAAAGTTTTGGAGATATGGAGTCACCTTGCCTTACACCCTTCTCAATAGTGACTTTCCCAGTATCATTATGTAATCTAATTGTGACTGTTGCATTTTTATAAATATTCTTTAAAATATGGCAATATCCTGGCTCTATACCTTGATGATACAATGATTTAATCACTAAAAAAATGTTTATAGAATCAAATGCCTTTCCATAATCTACAAATCTAAAGCATAATGGCAACTCATATTCATTTGTTTTTTTATAACTTCTCTCAATATCAGGATATGATCTACTGTACTAAAACCACTTTTAAATCCAGCTTATTCTCTTGGTTGGTGGAAATCCAATGTTTTTTGTAGACAAGTTGTAATTATCTTGGTAAAAAAATTGTATAAAACTGATAAAAGACTGATAGGTCTGTAATTTCTAATATCTTCTTTCTCGCCTTTTTAAATATTAATATCAATACTGCACTCTTCCAATCATCTGGTACAACTTTATTATGTAGACATTTGGTATATAACTTTGCCAAAAAAAAAAAATTGTTTCTTCACCTGCTTCTTTTAAGACATCAATTATAATTCCATCATTAATTGCATGTCTCACTTCTTCATTTAAAATCCCAGATAATTCAGAAGATATAATAGTTGTAGGAGGTACATGTTCTTTATTACTATATAATTTTTGATAAAACTTTACTTTACATTTTATAATGGCATGTCTCTTTTAAGCAATATTTCCATCTCTTTTTCTTATTTAAGATATGTTTCCTACCAATACCAAAATGTTGTTTTACACTATGAGATTTTTATTCACTTCTATAGTTTTCCTTGCTAGTTCACAATTATACTTTTTTATATTATTTTCTTTGTTTTTCACACCATTTTACAAAATTCAAGATATTAAATCCTTCTTAATGCATCATTTTTATACATCTTCATATTTCTTTTTTACCTTATAAATTCTCTAGTCTCAGTAAAAAAATTATTGGTCAATTGCTGCTTTTTTTTTATCAGCTGTCTTTGTTGCAGTTTTTAAAAGTGTTTTACTTATTTTCCTAATAATTTTATTCAAATATGAATCATCTTCAAAATCTACACTTTGAAAATGATTTGCAAGTTCTAATTTAAATTCATTAGAATGTTTTTGAAGATTAGAAATACCAATTGTGAATATTGTTTTTCTTAATAATTTTTGTCTCTCTAGTTTTGCAGTAACATGTATCTTACATCTCACTAATCAATTATTACTTCATGTGTTGAATTTATTAAGAACATTACAATCTTGAAATATGTATTTACTGTTAGTCAAAATACAATCCAATTCTGCTGTACCTTCATTTGGATGCTTCCAAGTCCATTTTTTTTAACATTTTTCTCAAAAAAAGAATTCACAATATAAAGTTTTTCTTTTGCTGCAAATTCCACAATGATTAAAATAGTGCAAAAGAGAACATTTAAGTGCTCTTAATTAACTTATTGTGAAATTAAAAATAGATTTGTTAGCTATCACAATATAATATCCATAGACTTAGTTTAAATGAAATTCCTTTTAACAGCTGTATCAATTCTTAATACCACTAACAATGAATCAAATTGGCTTGAATCTTATTTATAGATATAATAGGTTTTATTTGCTTTATTTTAAAATCACAATACTCAGAAAATGAATGTATTATATAGTAAAATTTTAATTGAATGTGTTCAAGGTTTTTATGACTCAATATCTGGATTATAAATAAAATGTTATTGATTTGATTTTGAAAACCAATAATATAAATATTGAAAATAATACCTTTAAAATATGTTAATTTGTGTATGTTTGAAGTATTGATAATTAACCAACTTTGCAAATTTTTAAAATATGGGGTAATATAAGAGAGTCATCTCTTCTGGGAAAAAGATTATTGCTAAGATTTTATCACTTTAACAAACAAATCTTTACTTGTATTTCCCATTGGTAGCAATTTTACTTAATATTCCTTAGTCTAGTGTTTTAAATTATAATATGCAAAGTGTACTTAAAGTTATGTTTTAAATATTTAAATAGTGAATAACAATGATTAAATTGTTCTTATCTAAATTTTTTAGTGGTTTCTTGGTATCCTCATTTTCACATATCTATCATTAATTTTGTCTTTCCTTGAAAAATAGCTGGTCGAAAATTTACTGTATTCAAATACTAAAATAAAAACACTCTATCATTAGCAGTGTGATTTTCCAAAGCTTTGCATTAATTGTTAACAAAAAATATGCCTAAATAAAATTGTTAAATGCAATAATAATCTTGATTTATAATTTACGAAGATTTGGTTTAATTACAAATATATATGTTACTAAACAATGAGGATTGCCAATTCTTCTACAAGCTTTATGATAAATGCTTAGCCAGAGACAGCACTTAAAATATCTCTGTCAGGAACCCCTTCCCAAACCTCTGACCATGGTTTCATGCTTTGGCACTCCTCAGAGAGGTGTCAGGCTAGGTTCAGACACTAGATCTTGGAACCCCTCCCGAAACTTCTGACCATGGTTTCATGCTTTGGCATTCCTCAGAGAGGTGTCAGGCTAGGTTCAGACACTAGATCTAGATCTAGATATTTTAAGTGCTGGCCCTGGCTAAGCATTTATCATAAAGCTTGTAGAGGAATTGGAAATCCTCATTGTTTATAACTTACACGCTTAAGAGATAGGGTCATGTGATCTATGACTCTTATTTTGAATATATGTTACTGTGTTAAAGTAATAAATTCGGTTAATAGTAATTATGGGTTATTAATAATAACTACTGGGTCTTTTGTTCGAAGTCATAAAAAGTATATACAAATCACATTGTCCAGGTAATTATTAATAATTATCAGTAGGAGTCTGGTAAATGTAATAAAAATATATAGTATATTATTTGTTATTTATTTTAATATTTAATCATTTTTTATTTATTGTCATATTGTTTATTAAATTATGATAAAATTATACAAGTAAGAAACACAAAATAAATAGAAACATTTTAATTGGGTAAAACTATTACATTTTTATAAAATTATAAACAATTACAAACTATTTATATATAAAATAACATTGGAAACCATTTATTTTTGCAGGAAAAACTTTGCGGCATTTGGAATTGCAAAGAATTTTTGATTTTTTATATTTGCAGCAATATGAGTCACAGTTAGTTATGCAATTGTAACATTGAAATCCTTGACCACCTAAATTGGAATTCCTTTGAGTGCATCCTCTTAAACTTATTTCCATGTCTCAAACTTCATTATTTGAAATAAAAGTTTCTTTACAGATCATAAATTTATTCCCAGCAAAGAATTGGTTTAAAATGCCATATTTCATACCAAGTTTATATAAATTATTATTTTTAATTAATATTATAACAGCTATAATATTCCAGTTATTGACTTTAGCCCTATGTATGTCTGAGATCTTTATCTGAATACCTTTCCCTACATTTGCATTGGAAATTTAGTCTTCAAAAGTCATAACATTTTTCCAGCTTGCTTATTCAGACTCTCCTTAGCAGAGTTCCAACCTTCTTGGATTTTTTTCTCAGATTTCATCAAGTGCAAAATAAAAACCTTATTTGGTCTGCTCCTTATTTTCACTATTGCCAATATTATTTCCTATATTATTCTTGATCTATGATTTGACTAGCATTCTCATTTCTATTTTTGTTCAGATCTTCCCTAGTTATTAACTGCAGATCTTCCGCATTATCACAATTCTCTGGAGTTCAGCATCATTATTGGATTCATCTTTTAATATCATCTCAAAGTCTTCTTTACTAGTGATTTCTGATAAAGTTTTAACTGGTAAGTATGCTTTCAAACCTATTCTCGATTTACAATCAAACACAGCCTCATAGAGACTGTGGTCTATTTCACAGTGATGGGCTATAATTTTCATAAATTGAATGAATTTTAATTCTTCTGACAATTTAGTTGTATTGCTTGTTTCAAGCCAGATGGATAACATATTTTCAATGACTTCATTTGCTTTTTTAACTGGGCTTTACAAGTGTTTATGTCTCAGTTTTCCATGACTGATTTTAAGTTCATCCCACATTCTGCAGATTTTTTCAATAATTCTTTTTGCAAATTCTCAGCCATTGTCATTTTGCAAAATGCATTGTACTCCAAATATTGTAAATATATTCAATAATTAGTAAGCAACTTTCTTGGCACATTTTTTTAAAGCTCTTAATTGAACAAATTTTGTAAAATGGTCTTGATAAACATTATAAATTTATAATCCCAATCTACTTGCAATTGCATTTCTCTCAAATTCAATTGACCACTTTTAATTAGTTTCACAATGTGCCCTGTTTTTGGAATGCTTACTTTCTTTTGACAGAGTTCACAAAGATTTAAATATGGCACAACAACAATAATGTTCTTATACTCAGCCTTAAACTATTTCATCATCCTGTTTCACCTGGCATGATCAATTGCAATATATATATGTCATAATTATCTGACATTTCTCTTTCAAAAAAGTGAAATATATAATTGATTTATTTTCATTTTTATCTGGTACCATGATATTTTCAACACATCCTATGTTTACAATATCATATCTTGATAAACAGTGGTATTCTGCAGGTGATTTTCTGAAAAAACTTTTCTTTGTTTTCTTTAACTTTAAGAAAAAACGAATAATACTCTTCTCTTGTAAATAACTGATGATTTTTCTTCTTTTTCAATTTCAAATTATTCATTTGATCATTAAATTATTTCTTCATTATGTCAAAACCCTCCATTATGCTTATGGGTAATGTAAAATTAATAAAAATGTAAAAACGATGTGCCAGCCACACTATTGATAGATGTAAATAAAAAACAATCTTCCAATAATGTACTAATCAGCACTAAGTGAATGGTTAGTTAAAACATAACAATGATATGACTCCTTCTTTTCTCTGGAATATGTTTTAAATTTACCATTGACAGATGTGAATATAATGTTATTGAAATTTATTAAATTTCCCATTGATAGTCGAAAATTATGAATAACTGACTGGTCTTTGTGATGATTTTTTTTGAAAATTAATCACTTTGATTGTCGTGTTTGGTTAATATTAATAATAACCGATAATTATTCATATAAACTGATTAATCACTTCAACATATATATTGTAACAGTCAGAATCGTCTATCTCGCTAACACACTGCAGAATTCAAACCCCAGACGTGAAACTGAACATTCTAGGAAGGGTTGCCTTCTAGATATACTAAGTTCAAATCTAAAGTCCAAATTTCACAGTGCCATCTATGTGACAATGCATCTGATGCCACTACTAGTATAACCTTTGACCGGTGCCTGGTGGTCAGGGAGAAACAAAAGACTCTATACTAAAAGAAGTTTGGGTGGCTAATTAATTACAAAAGAAATGCAGAAAATATATATATAGACTGAGACAGTGATAGGAATCAAATAAAATAAGAGATCAAATTTAGTTTTAAATAATTTCACAAAATTTATTTATATAAATTATGTATAATGCCATTGTCTGCTTATATGAGACAGTGACGTGTATTAAATAATTGTTGGCATTATATTCCAATAAATGACAAAAGGGTTTTAAAGCAAAGTGATATATTCTATTCCTCGGGTTAATAGCATTACGATAATGTGCTTGATGAGATAGGAACATGTGCGAGGTGCTTTGAGTAATTATACAAGTTTAAAAAAATATTTGAAATTAAGTGTTATGAAATATTTATTGATTTCAAGAATAGCATGGACAAAAGCTTACTAAGCAACAAAGTGGGAATGTGATCAAAGCATTTATTTGAGAATAATAATAATAGAGTTGCATTGGGAGGTCAGTATTGCTGATAATGAATTTATTAAAGTTGGAGGGTATGACACGTTTAAGTCATAGATGCTTTGTAAAATAAATATAAAATAAAACAATATCAAATATCCGGAATGATTACGGAGGGCGTCTTGCCGCTAACCCGTAGGAAAGTATTTTGATGAACAGCCAAAACTTAGTGACTGGGTGACGATTGCGTTTAATTCCCAGGTGTGTCACTTGGGGACACACTCTGCCTGGAAACTGCAAATGAAGAGAATGGACTTGGCCGTGTAAAGAATCCTTGGAAAAGTAAAACAAAGCGGTCTCAACAACCAATTCATGTACCAGCAATACGAGACTAGTATATATAAAACATCTAAATGGGTTTTACTTGGATTAAGAGAAATGCCCAATCAAATTCCCAAAAATTCATTTAAAAGGGTCCGCACATTCTCGACGTCAATGATGAACTTTGTAATTAAAGTAGAACACGGTAATTAAAATAGGAAAATGCATGCTTGCGGGTTTGAAAAGTAAGTATAGATTTATATACGCAATCATGCATTAGGGGACACATTTAATCATTGACCTCGCACATACTCTCATATTAGATTAAAATCAATAACGTAGATTTTAAACTATGTGATTATATTATATATTAAAGAAAAGAATCGCCCTCGAATGAGTGATTGGAAATTATAATACAATTGGAAAATTATTTAGAAATTTAAAATATGCCTTCATAGCGGCATCTTATATTCATCAAAGGGAATAATTCACTTGGTCAAAGATGATTCTGACACATAGCTTAATAAATAGAAAATATTAACCCAAGGAGAGAGAGCAAAATGTTGAGTATATTTAAACACGTTAAAGAAATACATAATGAAGTTATGTGAAATATAGGAAAACAATTTTAAATAGCTATAGTATGTTAGTTATCACAAGAGCTCTTGGGTTAATTTAGGGTTACCTCTGGAGAAGCATTTTAGGTTGATTGATGGTCAGCAGGTTTTTATATAATTTAACAGCAAAATCTGGAAATGTTCATATTTTTGCAGCAGCAGCAGTTCCGGGGTTCCTTATGTGATAGCTTCTGATGGTCTGGAGCAGCGGCTGGCTATTCTGAGGGGACACAGCCATCTTGATGCCTCTACTCTGTCATGTCAAGGTTAGCAAATTATTAGAATAGAACTCAGAATGATTTCTCTTAGAAACATTAGACCTCAGAATGATTTCTCTTGGAAACATTAGAATGGAGAACAAAAGAAAACCCTTCTTTTTATAGTAGACTTTAACAATAGAACTGCCCTGGAGCATTACAAAATATCGGACTTATCAGCTGTAATTAAATCTATCCGAATGTCTAAAGGAATTCAACATTAATTAATTTCTTTTGTTAATTTCCCTGTCGACATTCGAATTACAAACTAGATTTAAATAAAAATTATTTTTATTAATTAAAGAAAACCTTAAGTGGACATCTGCTGTTTTTAGATAAACTAATATAACATTAACTAATTAAACTATTGTCCCTCATTTATTTTAACAGAAATATTTGGAATGACTTTTATTAAATCAAACGAAAATTATTTTACTTTTACATTGCAATATTTGAATCCATTTACTAAATGAATATTTACTAAATGAGTTTTATTTTAAATCAAAATATATTATGACGGTAATATATTTGTAAATAGATTCAAACAAAATAACTTTAACAATTTATAATTTTGATATGTTTTAAAATGCATATCATAGTGTGTGCACAATTACGACTTATATAACCTACTTTTTAATAAATCAAAATTATGTGAACATATACATAATCTATAATCTTTTATTTATTTGGGAATGAGTTATATATATATATATAATATGAGCATTGTACTCGTGGTTTAAAATTAGGTGGGATTTTCGGTATATAAGCGTATTGCAGACACACTACGATAGATTGGGGTTCAAACTAAGGTATGAGGGTAGGAAGTAGGTGAGAAAAGGTGAAACGAAGATCTGCAAAGCAGACCTTACTGTTTCAATATATATATATATATATTGAAACAGTTAGTGCTTCTATTTCTTATATTTCATATATATATATATAAGAAATAGAAACAATGCATAACACTAACTGAAATCTGTATAAAATATTTGAAAATGGGTTACAAAAATTTGTGCTAATCTTTGTGTGACTGAAATAATATAGTATGGGCTGTTCAAATATGTATATTGTAACCTTAAAAAAGGGTAACCAAGCAACCATAAAGTAAAGTATAGGTCTAAACACAGGTCTAAATCAGTACAAGCATTCTAAGGCATTAAATAAATATATAACATAAATAAGTTCTCTTATAAACTAAGTGCATAATAACTAAACAAGCCCATTTATAGGCTAATCACACAGTTATTAATTCATTATTTTGCAAGATGTGAATAGAACAAATAGTTGATTGATAATACAGTGTTACATTCTACAAACAATAATAATAAATAGTAATAATAATCTCAGGTTCTTAAATATTAAATAATTCAGTTGTAAAGAATACTAACTTTGCAATGATAATCTAAAATAATAAGATAATTTAGGTTCTTGCAATAATAGCAATGAGAAGCTTATTTACTTAACATCTTATCAACACTTTTTTTATATATAATTAAGTACAGGTTTATCTAAGGTTTAAACATAATATCAACTAGCAAAGATTAACTCTTATTTTTTGGTTCTTATATCATTAACTAAATAAAATCAAGTTTTCTTAAAATTTTAAATAACTCTAACAATAGAAAGATAAAATGATGCAGCAGATAAAATGGCATTTGCTTGTACCAAACACATCACTAAGTACTCTAATAACAAAAGCATCATTAAAGTAATCTTATACAAATTCAATTGCATACATAATGGATTGCATGAACTGTATCAATGTGACAACTTTGAAATATACTCTTGTATACCCTTCAAATACTTTTACTATTTAAATAGATTTTCTGGTATATGGGTGTGACAAATGGCAATGGACACAGAAATGTAATTAAAGAATAAAATTAATATTTATTGCAAAGACTAAATATATTTTCTTTTAATCTAGAATTTAACAAAAAGTAAATAAGTTACTGTTACTATTTACAATTAAAATATATTAAAGAAACCTTAACATCAATTAATACATAAGTTAGATATAATGCACATAGAATATACTATATCTGTGATATATTTAGATTATACAAATAAATAAATAAAGAAAAACCTCTTATAGTTTGAATTTAATAATCAGTGATACATACTAAGGTTAATTAGTGCATCTGAATGTACTAATAATATAATTGTAGCCAGTAATATAATAAAATATGTTTACATTGAAATCAGTGTACAATTTCTTAATATATAATTTATAATTTAGACAATCGAATGTAAAGAAGTATGCTGTATTAGTCTTATATAAACAAAGCTGGTGGAGCAGATGAATATAAATTCAATATATTATTCAACACACAATCATTTGAAAATATATAATAAGAAGTAGGGGAATATAATTATATAAATGTGTTTTATAATACACAAATTGGAATACCTAAGTATTTAGGGGTGATGGTGATGAAAAAACAAGCCTATACTAAAGTGGGCAAGTTATAAATGTCTGACATAAATGATTTATATTAAACAGATTGAATATATATACCAGAGTGGGTCTATAAATATAACAAGTTAATTATACACTATTATGTATATCCAAATATAATTATTTTCCAAATGCAGGTATAAAATAAGTAAGATATAATAAATATAAATCTTTAATTATATATTATAATGAGCTATAAATACCTTAACCATAGATTAATCAAATAAAATCAATATAGTTTATGTTATATTAGCACAATAAGTTTCTAATTTCAGATAAAACATAATGAAACTTAATAAAATTGAAAAAGTTCACAAGATAAGACATTATGCATCATTGAAGTTTTCAGCTCCTATCTCCACAAAAAAGTTGCTTTCTTTCCTTTATTTGTAGAAATTTAGAGAGATTAAAGGTAAAATAGCATAACTTGAAAAGTGGTTGTTTGCTCATATAAGTTTTCTTTCTAGAACCACATATTGTCTTGTTCTCTAAAACAATTAAAACTTAAACAACTTGGTTGTAGAAATCAGCAAGCAAAAATAATAATCTGACTAATTGATAGTGATGATGAAATGACCTACATATAATTTAAATAAATACAGAGAAAAGTGAATGATTTTAAGTGTTTTTTTAAATACAATTATTTGTTAATTAAGACATTTGAAATTAAAATTATCTAATTTTGAATAATAACAAAAAGAAGAAAATAATAACTTTTATTTATTTATTTATTTCTCTCTTTTTTTATAGGAGGTTAACAACAGATAAATTTATGAAAGTTAGGCTTAACTTCTCAAAATCAGTGATTGGGAAGATAGCAACCTTGGTGTTGAAATACTCTTAAATAAATAAAAATGCAATCATATATCTTAAAAACATAAATAGAACAATTAAGTATTTAATTAAGTTAATAGAGATAATACAAACTAACCTTTTAAAATTATAATAAACAAAAATTTTTTAGATACTATATCATACCTGTATTTATTTTTTATGCAAAATAAATGTTCACAATATTAGCTATGGGATGTTCATATATATATGAACACTCCATAACTATATTATTTCAGCCACACTATATATATATATATATATTTGAACACCTCATAGCTACATTATTTCAGCCACACTTCCCTTTTAAATAAAGAATAGCATATCTTTTTGCAGCCAATTTTTAAATATTTTATATGGATTTCAGTTATTGTTATGTATTGTTTCTATTTATATCTATAAATAAATCAAATCATGATAAATTATAAATTGTAGATATATATTGAATTGCTTTATGGGGCTATTAAAAAAGTTACTTGCATTAAAAGGAAAATAAATAAGGTTTTGTTACTTTTTACAGTGTATATAAATGTATTATGTATATTTTCAACTTTATCAATTCATTTTTAGGTGAAAATCTCTCCAGGATAAATCCAGTTTCTCTGACCCAATTACTTTTTTTTCCATGGCATTCTAGCAAACCTTCTTATCTCACCTCATATATAGTCATCTCTTTGTAGTCTTTTTCAATCTCTTGGATACTTTAGAATTAACTACTATCATTATTATCTCACTAATTATCATTTTTTATTGAAAATATATTTTATTACAGTATTAATCTTTATTTTTTATATTCTATCGGGTTTTTTTTTAATAACTGAATGGTTAAAACTGTTTTTGTTTTTTTAATCAATTGAAAAGTTTGAGATAAATGGTATATTTTTGCTTATTAACATTTATTTGGCATGAAAATTGATTTATTTTGTTTTTATTTGCGTTACACAGTTTCTTTCTTTTTTTTTTTAATGCATTTTTTTAAAAAAGGAAAAACAATGTTAAAAAATATTTCATTTATTTAAAAAGTATGTCAGATGCTATCTTAAAAATTACAATCCTCAGAAAATGTAAATATATTAATCCTCAGCAAGAAAAAATATAAATTTGCAGTACTTGTTTGTTTGTTTTTTATATAAAATTTATGCAAATAATATATTATGCAAGATTTGAGTACTTTAAATAATGTATACATTTATAAAAATATTAATTTTTATTTGTGCAAAATATTGAAGTTTATCTTTTGTTGAAGAGTATTATCATATTTAAATGAAAGAATTCATTGTGATATAACCATTCATTTATCTCCTAGGCTTAAATTCAACTTTAGATTTAAATCTGTATAGTGTAAACTTGATTTTTTTTTTTTAATAGGCTAGGAATTTTTATTAGGGAGTATTAAAGTAAACAAGAGTGGAAATTATTAAAACCCTCCTCACTTGGCAATCGCTAAAATTACTTTTTTCTTCCTTGTTTTTTCAATGAAGGGTTTTTAGAGTAATTGTTGAACTGAAATAATCTATTTAAATGCTACTTTACTGTTTAATATATTGTACCACTTTATGAAGTGAATAATATTAAACTCATCAAATATTTAGTAACATATCTAAAATTATAAATGCCTTGCAATAAATATTTTCATAACTAATGATGTTGAGCTTGACTGATGTTATTTAATCTTTTTTGTATTATTAATCATCAACAGCTATAATTGGTATTTGATCCCTCTAGGAATTTTCATATGCCTTAATTTATTTATAAATTGAACAGGGTGGTGTTCGTCTCCGAGCCTTTCTAGGTGAATATGTATTTTGCAAAAATTATTTTAATTTAAATTTTACTCACATAGTGTTTTATGCTACTTTTGGGAAATAATATCTTATATGACTATGTAGTCTAAATGGAAATATTTTTTTTCTCCATTTTATATAGTTTTCTACTTTTTTATATAAATATCATAGTACTTACTGTAAATATTATAAACTTATTGTAAATAATGTTTATAATAAATAAAATTAAATTTACATCATTATAATAATGATCTTTTTTTATGTAAAAGAAAAACCAACTGCTTCATTTTTTACATCTATGATTATATTTTTCTATTTTTTTTATACTTTTGTAAGTAGAGCTTATAATTAAAAAAATCAAATTTAGAACTCTCTCATGGACAATATTGGATACTGTTTTGTAACATTTATGTTATAAAACCACACTGTAGCCATTGTGGGTTCATTTAGATTAGCACTTAGTTTTGAAAGTAAAATAAAAAAGATAAAAAAAATATACATGAATTTTATAAAATGTTCTATGCAGTATATGGCAGTGGTAAAGAAAAGAATTTAAAAGTTGAACATTCTTGTATTGAATCTGAATTCATCATTTCTGTTGTTAGAATGTCACATGTTTTTTGATCAGTAATCCCACTTAATTATTTATTTTCAGTGCACAAAATTATTACCCATAATTTTCGATATACATCCAACTTGCTTGATGAGAAGAACTTGTTTGCAAAATGCATAGTAAGAGAGGATGGCTTGAGTTTCTGGGTTAGTGGATGTTTGCAATATGATGTAGTTGAGGTGAGAAATGCAATAATAAAAACAAAAAAATTGGAACGTATCTCTGCAATGTAAAAAGAAACCCTCTTTCCACCAGATATTAAATAAGAGTGATGTAATAGAAAAATATCACACTATCAACATGTGCATGGAGATTCAGGTGTTTGATACCTCTAGCTGCTCCAATGATTTTGAAGTTGTTTGAAAAATGCAAATGGGATGATACAGAAGGGTATAAATTTCTGATCTGATATGGTTGTGATATGGTGGGATTTAGATAAGGGATGCAATAATAAAAATAATATATATATATATATATTTAATAAATTTTGTTTTTACTTTGCTTTTAAGTAAAAATTGTATTCTAGTACATATGTAAAAAGTTTATGGCTTTTTGTCAAATCATAAACTGGAGTTAATGTCAAATTTTGCATCTTTGATAGAAAAAATACTGATGTATAGGAATCTTTTTTTTTTTTTGATATATTTTTAGATTGCAAACATTTCTAAGATTTAAAAATAATACAATCTTAAGTGTTGAGATCATGAAAGAATTGAGCAGTTCATTTGCATATTTGGCATTAGGTAGTTCAATTCACTTAGACTGAGTTGAGTTCTCTTCCATGTTACTCAATGAGAATTAATTCTTGAGCTTTAATTCTGACTTTGACATCCTGTAATTCAGATAAATACTACAAGTGAATCCAAAAATAAACAAAAGATAATAAAAGCTATACATTTTTTATTTAAATAAAAAATATATTCTTTATATAAAATATTAATAAAGTCAAGGCTTAAAATGCATGCATATTTTTTACATATGTAGCTCTCAATTTAAAAGGGCTTTGAGCATTGGATGGTTAAATAGTTGGAAAGGTGAGAAGATTGAAGCCTGTCCATTAAAGTTTGAGGAATTGCTATCTTAATATAAACTGGCAATGATTGTATATTTGTGTGGAAGATTATAATCTGTCCCAATTAATGAGTGCTGGTTCTGCACAAAATACATATATTGGGGATTATGTATCTTTTTTGTATGTGTGCATTCATGTGTATCAGTTGCTTGAGAAGGAATGGAGGATGAATAGATTGTAAAATACTTCTAATTACGTTTACAAGAAATATTCAGTGTAAGCAAATTACATACTGCCTTAAAATTAAATAGACTTTGTAAAAGTGCTGTCCTATCCAATATCTCCAAATTAGTTTCTAGCTTATGGCTTTCATCAGTGAGTAGCTTTTGAATCTGAATAGTGCACCTGAAATTTTTGGATGCAATGCACCATTTTTCTAGCAGCCATCTTTTATTCTTTTGTTTAATTATCAAGCACAAAGAGAAAAACATTAATGTTTACAATCAGAGCCAATTGTTTGTATAGTTACATAAATCTAAAATCAGTTCAGTATCTATATATTATGGTTATCTTAGTTTTAATAACTATAATGACTTTCTTTCAACACAATGTCATTTGACCTCTGCTTTTATCATGCTATTCAGCACCAAATTCTTTTCTTCTCATTGCATTTATGGCATCTATTGATTACTAAAGCATATATTAGATAGCATAAATGTGGCAATAAAAATGAATTTGCTGCTGAAGATAGATTTTATACTTATTATTTAAAATATTATAATAAATGAAAATATGTTAATAAATATGAATTTAGAAATATTTTAAATTCCTGATTATATCTTCCATCTAAGAACAAAAATATTAAAATTGAATTATAGTTTATTACCATGAAAATAAACAATTATGAACTGGAAAATGAGTGATATAAAAAAGGTTATTCTATGAAAAAAAGATTGTAAACTCAATACCTGAAAAATAGTAGGCATCAACATTTAAATAAATTACATTTAATTTATTTTTAAAGATAAATATATTTTTGCAAAGTACTTAATATTGTTGCAAGCAGAACAAAATATTATTTTAAATGAAAAATATTTTTATTTTCATCAGAACAAATAGAAAAATAGTATTCATTTATTTTGAACTATCAGTTTTAATAGGAAAGACCTCTGTCATTAATATAAAATTAATTGTGCCTGGTACTGACTTTAGTTAACTTTTCTTGTTAGTAATCAAGATATTAAAACAGGCAAAACTCACTATACATATTGCCACACACAGCAAGCTAGAGTAATCAATGGATGTCAGAAGGCTTGTACATAAAATCCCCATCTAGTGCCTACTCATCTAATATCTCCAGACTAGTTTCTGCTTGTGGCCTTCATCAGTGAGGAGCCTTGGATCTGAGAGCATTGCACCTAGATCTTAGGATCTAATGCAACCCTTCAGCTGCCACCTTTTATCTCCACTTAAGTACAAAACTATGAGACTTAAACTGAAAACACCTTAATGTTTTCAAACCAAGCCCATTAGTTTATATAGTCATATGGATCTGAACTCAGTTCAGTACCCATACTTTGGTTGTTTAATAACCATAGCCACCACTATCCTATTAGGCAGGATTGGTTTTAAGCCAATAAACATCACATGACCACCACTTCTTATGCTTGTATATAACTGTTGGTAAAACAGGCAAAACTCACTCACTATATGTATTACCACACACAGCAAGCTAGAGTAATCAATGGATGCCAGAAGCCTTGTGCATAAAATCCCCATCTAGTGCCTACTCAACCAATATCCCATACCCCATAATGTATGGGTACTGAACTGAGTTCAGACCCATATGACTATATAAGCTAATGGGCTTGGATTGAAAACATTAAGGTGTTTTCAGTTTAACTCTCATAGTTTTGTAGTTAAGTGGAGATAAAAGGTGGCTTCTGGAGGGTTGCATTAGATCCTAAGATCTAGGTGCAGTGCTCACAGATCCAAGGCTCCTCACTGACAAAGGCCACAAGCCAGAAACTAGTCTGGGGATAATGGCTGAGTAGGCACTAGATGGCAATTTTATGCACAAGCCTTCTGGCATCCATTGATTACTCTAGCTTGCTGTGTGTGGCAATACGTATAGTGAGTTTTGCCTGTTTTAACAAGTTATACACAAGCATAAGAAGTGGTGGTCATTTGATGTTTATTGGCTTAAAATCAAGATATTGTGATGACAAATCACAAACAATAGTAACATCTAATGAACTTAAATGAAGTTATCAGATGTTTATCCTTATGCTGATAATAAATAAGAAATGTTTGTAGTTTGATGAATTTTTCCTACTGAGAATACTTATTATAAATTCATAAGAGTTGTATATATAGCTTCTATCTTTTTAATATTCAAAAGCATACCAAAGCATAATGGAGTCTTTTACATTAACAAGTAATAATATTCATTAAGGCTGTAGCCTCAAGCACATGCATATAAATGCGATAGTAGGGACCTCTACAGGTCTTAAAACCACAAGCTTACTCATTGGAAGAAAAGAGGGGAACCCTTCTTTACTTCAACCTACTTTCTATTTAAATAGGTGAAGCTGAAGCGGTTCGATCTGAGAGTGTGAAGCTATTCAATACTTCACTAATTAAGTCCACATTTCTTATTACTCATTAATACTCGTGAAATCTTTCGATTTACAACGAGTCAATGGAAAGATTTTATAGTGAGAAATCTATTATGATAATTTAAAGTTGTAATTATAAATTTATTTAGCAAGTAATGAACAATTTCCAGTTCAGTTACCAAATGACAAATACAGAAACAATTCAATTTGCAATTTTGATATAGAACTATTGTGCTTTCACAATTTAGTCTAATCCCTAAATGTATTTACTAATCTGTCCTGGTTCCATAGCCATAAAGAGTTGTCCAATAAGTGGAAAGTGATCTTGAAGTTAGATACAAAAAAATTAAGCATCAAAAAAAAAGGTCATTAAGGGTTATTCTACTGTGAAATTGATACTAAAATCAAAAAGGAAATTATTGTATATCTTGTGAATACACTTTGTTATGATGGTCAGTAGATTGTATTCATAGTTATAACTTGTGTGTTTCATTAAAAGGTCAGATTCATCATATCATATGTGGTCTTTTTTTATATCTGTATGGATCCAATTGTTCATCTATAATCATCATATCCAGCAGTATTTCCAATCCAACTCATTTTCTGTTATTCAGTGATGTCAATGTTGCCTTTTGTTTTTTCATAGATAGCTAGAAGTTTATATGTATTGTATAGGGTTTCCAATTAGCTGCAATGCCAGGTATCCACTAAAAAACTTGAAATTCAATGGCAGAAAATATGAAGAAGGGTTGCTTAATGCAAAGGAAATATTGTACTTTGAATCTATCCATAAAGACAGTCAACATTATTTCAAACTGCGCTTTTAATGCATCTTTGTGTGTGAGTATATATATATTAGTTATATTTAATGGTTATTTTAATAACTTGGTTTTGAAAGTTGTTACAGAATTAACCCTGTAGACGTTTTTCAATAGATAAGAAATTTGATTTTAAAATTTGTAGAAAACATGTTTTAGCTAAAATTAGTTAAAAAATAATTTATATCAATGCTCTATATCGCTTAATTTTTTTTTATATAAAATAATTTTATTGTATGGTAATTAATCAAACAGGATAAAAGATCATTCTCCCTTTAAAAAAAAAAAAAAGAATGATAAATATTAATGCATGTTTCCTGTCTGAAATAAGCTAAAATATGAAAATTTTTATATCAGATTTTATTTGGCTCCAATTTCAATTTTCTCTTTTTTTTTCCTCCTTCTGTAAAATAAAGATAAATTTTATAATATCTGTGAATTTTCTCCACCCTCCAGAGAGATTTTAATAATGCCACTGACATGTACTAGCTTAAACTGAGGAGGGAAGCTGAAGTTGTCAGGCATGAAATGAAAACTGCTTCATTTTATCAGATCTGAAGAAGAGATTGCTTACTTATTCAAATACTTTTGCTCATTATTCCTATCATGATTCAGCTAACAATAAAAATTTATGATACCCTGGAGATGCATGTAAACTAAATGGAATCTCTTATTTTAACATACATACTTTTATAAATGAAAAATAAATAGAATAAAATGCATACTAGATTAGAACTATTTTGGAGCTAAATAATTATTGATTTTATATTGTAATAAATGATCTGCTGAAAAAAGGATGCTATGATGAGCGAAATAGACTCGATCATCACCAGAGTAGTCTACAAGTATTTCTAATAAATTTTAATTAAATATTCATATAATGGCTCATGATGAAGGTTCATTATAAAGCAATATCCTGGTTAAAGATGCATAATGCTAGCAGCTGGATAAATATGTGTGCAAAAGATAAGAAAGAGTTGATAGCAACCATTAATCCTACGGAATTTTATCCTTCGTTGAATTCATTAGATGTAAATATTGTTACTGCATAATAATCCTCCATAGTCCTTTTATATATGCTTGACAACAAGCAGTGCAGGTGTAAGGATTTACTTGATTATAATAATTTGACATGAAAGACCCATGGTAGGAAAATAGAGTATCCCTTTATCAGTCCTAAAACCTGGGTTCGAATTCTAGCTGGATAAACTTGAAATTTTTTTAGCAAGGCTTGGAATGCTTCTTACTATAATTGCACCACTTTCCAACACAGCTAATTTTTCAAATATTATTTGGTGAATGCTTATCTATAGAAATCTAATGAATACTTTCCCACCTCCATTATTCTTCTATAAAAGATTCTTACAAAGGCCACTATTCTGCATCAGGCTCTTCCAAGACTGCTTTGCTTCACTTAATTTGTTTTTCCTAAATAATAAATGAAATTAAGATTAAAAACATAGTTTTCAAATTAAAAAGTAAAAAATTAAGAAATAAAATTATTTAGCAAAAAATACATTTGAAATATTAAAAATTGATTTTTTTTAAACCAAAGATATTATCTGGCTTATAAATTATGAAAACTAGTTTGCAATAAATGATCTCCATACATAAAAATAAATATGAAGTTGTTGTTGTTGTTTTTTGCGGACTATTGGAAATGCATTTACTAATTAAATACTTAATGAACAAATGTAAGCTTTTAGACATACTATTGGATATAAAACAGTAATCTCGTTTTTAAGAAATTACATATTTATAGTTTTTTTAAATACTTTTTTTTTAAAAAGATGAGATTTTAATTTTTTTTTTTTTTTTAAAGAAAAAAAATTATCTTGATAAAAAAGTCCAGTTTCTGTTAGTAAGATGAGTAAAAATTAGTTATAGATAAAGATAAAACACTATTAATTTTAAACCCCTGGTTCTAGAGTTTTTTCCAGAATTGTAAATCATCTAGGTTTTTAAAAATATATATTTGGTTCCTCGTTGCAAATTCAAACTCTGCTAAGATAGAAAAAAAAAAAAAAAACAGACAACTCACTGCAATTAGGCTTATTAACTTATATGTTTTTATTGAATTTTTCTTTTAATTTTAACTGTAAATATGTATACAAACTAATTTATTTATTATAAAAGGTTAAAGGTCATCTTTGAAATTTTGTTTGAATAATAGCTTTTAAATAGTAAATGTATAGATTAGTAGTATTCTTACAGTATTTGTTATTAATGGTATTAAACATTTCTTTATAGAAAAACAACTTCTCATTTTTTAATCATATTGTTAGTTACTTAGGAAGTCATGTGACATTGGAGCAACAGAGATGACAAGTTCAACTTTGATTAGAAAACTTTTAACTTTCAAGTGCACCACTCAGCCTATCCAATGAACTGTACAGATTTCCATAATATATTATTACTAACTAGATGAAACTTTAAACTAATAGTCAGCCAAGTAGATTGGCAGGTGTAAAACAAGTTTTAAAAGTAAAACCCAAAATAATCAAATTAATGGCAGGTGTAAAACAAGTTTTAGAAGTAAAACCCAAAATAATCAAATTAAATATTACAAATCCTATTAAGCTCTCAAAGCAAAACAATAAATATATAAAATAAAAACTACACTTTTTAATACAATCAAAAACATAGTAGTAGTGATATAAAGTAAGCAGGGCTAAAAAAAAAAAAAAGTACACAGAAAAGTGTATAAAAAACAATAAAATATTACATGACCTCCATTTCATATGTTTACACAAACTGTTAATAGCAAGCAATAGAAAAATCTCTGCACAATAGTGCCACTAGGTGGAGATTTTATGCACAAATCTTCTGCATCCATTGATTGCTGTGGCTTGCTGAGTGGAGCTATTGTATGAAGAGTTTGCTACTATATTAAATAAACATATTACTTCTTAAGTAATTTTGTTTACATAAAACACCATCACTAAATAGTGATAAAATTGACTTGTTTTTAATAATGTTTTGTATATATTAACATAAAGTCAGGAATAGCAGAAGAATATGTATCAAATATTCTCAACTAAAAAAATGAAAAAAGTCATCATAGTCAAATCGCTGGAATTATTATGTCCAGATTAATAGTTTGGGGTTTAAATATGGTTTATCAGACATTAGAAGATATACGTATTTATTTATTTTGTCTTGAAATTATTATTAAAAAGCTTTAAAAAAAGACAAAACAGCCTTTTCAATAAGTAGTCCCAAGGCAAAAGTCTTTTCAACAGTTCCTTATAAAGGAACAGTGAAGGGAAAAGTATTACTTCATTAAATATCATATGATCACTATTTCCTATACTTACACAAGCTGTTATAACAAAGGCAAAACTCTCCATATAGTAGTACCATCTAGTGCAAGCCAGAGTAATCAATAGATGCAAGAAGATTTGTGCATAAAACACTAGATAAAGATTTTATGCACAAACCTTCTTGCATCCATTGATTACTCTGGTTTGTACTGGTCGCACTACTGTATGGAAAGTGCCCCTGTTTTAAAAGCAATACTCACAACTTGCCATGCAATGAAAGTTCAAGCAGGTTATTATCGCTTTATCCCTTAACTAAGTATAATTAAATATCCATTTTCCAAGCAGTATTGAATGATTATCTGAATTGGGTATGATCAGTTGAGAAAAAATGTTAAGCTTCTTTTTAAAAAAATTACTTAATGGCGTTCGAATTCCAGGTCATAAGCGTGGCAGGCAAATGCTGTATTTCTGCTTCATTTTAGGCTTCTTAAAAAGAAAGGACATGGAAATTGACAGTTGCTATAAAAATAGTTACACTAAAATCCGACATCAACTAAATAAAAAAGTGCTCATAAAATTAATGTATATAGCTATTATATCCAGGGGGAAAGGTTAACTAATCAATTTATATTCATTATTTAATCATATATTTGAAAACCTTTTCAAAATGTAGTAAGATTATATCATCAGAAATTAATATATAAATAAAGTTTTCAAATATACATATATCGATGTCTAAAGTGTATAAACACTGTACATAAATCTTCAACAAGCCATACTTATATTTTTAAAATTAAATATGTGTGTATCTATGGAATAGCAAGCAGGTGCTTTGCTACGAAGTCTGATATCATCCTTCAAACAAATGTTCGATGTGAAGTGTGTATCAAATATGTCATGTTTAACATTATCCACTCCAATAATGTTTTTAAATTATGAAATTACAATTCCCATAATTTTGTCAACATTGTTTCGTTCGAAATAGTTTTTTTAATGAAACTTTAATAAAGAAAACTGATCCTCAGTAGATTATTTTATAATAAGAACTTGATCTCATTTATTAAAACTTAATTTGTCTTTTGTAAAGATTATATCATTTTGACAGTTCTCAATTGATAATCCCCCCTTTTTTTTTTAATTGCTATAATTTCTCTTTTTATTAATGGTTACGCATTCCTTCTATCTTTAGACACTGAGAGTAAAATAAAATAACAACAATAATGCAAACTCCATCTGCCTGAAACATGAATAGGATCTAATTAATTGTATTTCTTTCTTCTTGTTACTCATTTTGTCTCTCCGATAGAGTTAAATTAGCTCTTCTACTGCATCCTCACTGTTTGAAACGTTTCATGATTCATATATATATATATATGTATTTTAAAAAATCAAACAATGCACGTTTTTTTTCTTTCCCCCAAATAATTAGAATAAATCTTAAAATTGCAGCAGGTGGCTTTAGACGGATATGACTAGAAGGGGGTCCAAGGATGCATTTTATGTGAATATGAAAAATTATTTAGCAAAGTTCTTATCACTACTGATGCGTGCACTAGTTCGCGCTATATTTGTAAGCCACCTGGATTACACAAAATAATCTCATTTTAAATTATGAAAATATAAGGTAGAGAAAAAAAAATCCTCATTATAAATATAAAGAGTTCTCTTTCTTTTCTGAATTATATATATATATAAGCATTAAAGCACCTGCCTGTTAACCTGGAGTTCAAATCCGGGTGAAACTTAGATATTTTCTCAAATTCCAAACAAACATACAATTTTTTTTTAGCCCACTTAAACTAGCCACCCACTTATTTGAGCTATAGGGAAAGGAAGTTATTATTAGCAAGAGTAAAAACAATAAATTTTTAAAAAAACCTAAAATTTTGTTATAGGCCTTTATCTTAATAAGCTATATAAGTATATAACTGTAATGCAAAAACGTTTATCTTTCAATAAAAATAAAAAATAAATAATGAAACAATACGCTTTTTCATGGTATCTTTCATATATAATAATTTATTTGTCTTCTATATAGTTTAAAATCTACAACCATTTATAATAACTGAAACACATAGGCTTATTATATACCTGTGTTTATATATGTAATATATAGGGTATATGAGCAGAGACTTTCACACGACCCACCACTCTCCACACTATCTTATAACACTGATACACTTGAACACATATATGTTGAAAAGATAAATAATCACCAATATACGTATTTCATGCTAAACCAGCAATCATCAGTTGGTCCAGATTACCATCTCTGCATATATATGCTATAAGTCATCATCATCATCATCAACCATTATCAATCCACTGCAGGATGAAGGTCTCTCCAAGTTTAATCCATCTTCTCCGATCTTTAGCTTCTCTTCTCCACAACACCCCTGCACATTTTCTTATTTCATCCATCCATCTCACATGTGGTCTCTTTCTGGGTCTTTTACAATCTCTTGGAATCCAGTTTAAAATTTCAATTGTCCATCTATTATCATCTCTTCTAGCAATATGTCCAGCCCAACTCCACTTCAATCTTTTAATTTTTTCAATAAGGTCAGTAACACCTGTTTGTTGTCTTACCCATACATTGCGTTTTCGATCTCTTCTTGTTACTCCCAACATACATCTCTCCATACTTCTTTGAGTAGTCTGAAGTCTCTGTATTGCTTTTCTATTAAGTGTCCAAGTCTCAAATCCATAAGTAAGAACTGGTAAAACACATTTGTTAAAAACCATCCTTTTCAAACACATAGGCATATTTCCTTTAAGTATCAAGTTATTTCTACCAAAAGCACTCCAACCAAGTTTAATTCTATGATTAATTTCCTCCATTATGTTTCCATCTGTATTAATAATCTGACCAAGGTATTTGTAACTGTTAACTTCTTCTAATTCTTCATAATCAATCTTTATTTTCATATTTTGAGCAAATCGATTAAACATTACTTTAGTCTTTTTAACATTTATCTTTAGTCCTACTTTTCTACTTCCATCTGCTAACTCCTGCAACATTTCCTGCAGCTCTGAAGCATTATTTGCAAAAACAACTACATCATCTGTGAAATCTAAATGACTTAAATACTCTCCATTTACTTTCACTCCTTTAGTTTCCCATTTTAATCCACAAAATACTTCTTGCAGCACTGCTTTGGAGATATGGAGTCACCTTGTCTTACACCTTTCTCAATGTTGATTTTTCCAGTATCATTATGTAATCTAATTGTTGCGGTTGCATTTTTATAAATATTATTTAAAATATGACAATATCCTGGATCTATACCTTGATGATCCAATGCTTTAATCACTGAAGAAATGTGTATAGAATCGAATGCCTTTTCATAATCTACAAATCCAAAACATAATGACAACTCATATTCATTTGTCCTTTCTATGACTTCTCTCAATACCTGGATATGATCTATTGTACTAAAACCACTTTTAAATCCAGCTTGTTCTCTTGGTTGGTGGAAATCCAAAGTTCTCTGTAGACGAGTTGTAATTATCTTGGTAAAAATTTTATATAAAACTGATAAAAGGCTGATAGGTCTGTAATTTCTAATATCTTCTTTATCACCTTTTTTAAATATTAATATTATTACTGCATTCTTCCAATCTTCCGGTACATCTTTATCATTTAGACATTTGGTATATAACTTTGCTAAAATTGTTTCTATTTCTTCACCTGCTTCTTTTAATATATCAATTATAATTCCATCATTTCCTGGAGCCTTTCCTTTCTTCATACACTTAATTGCATGTCTTACTTCTTCATTTAAAATTCTGGGTAATTCGAAAGATGTAATAGATATAGGAGGTACTTGTTCTCTATTACTATATAATTCTTGATAAAAATCTTCTACCAATTTCATGATGTCATCTCTCTTTTTAGTAATAATTCCATCTTTTTTTCTTATTGCAGATATAAATTTCCTACCAATACCAAAATGTTGTTTAACATTTTTGCGACTTTTATTTTCTTCTACAGCTTTCCTTGCTATTTCACAGTTATACTTTCTTATATCATTTTCAACTCTTTTCCATACCATTTTACAAAATTTGAGATATTCAATTCTTTTTAATACATCATTTTTGTATATCTTCATATTCCTTCTTTTCTTCATAAATTCTCTAGTCTCAGTAGAAATTTTATTAGTCAATTGCTGCTTTTTTCTACCAGCTATCTTTGTTGCAGTTTTTAAAAGTGTATCAGTTATTTTCATATTAATTTCATTCAAATCTGTATCATGTTCAAAATCTCCTAACACTTGAAACCTATTTGTAAGTTCTAATTTAAATTCATTAGAATGTTTCTGAAGATTAGGAATATCAACTGTAAATATTGTTTTTCTTAATAATTTTTGTCTCTCTAGTTTTACATTAACGCGTAACTTACATCTTACTAATCGATGATCACTTCCTGTGTTAAATTTATTAAGAACATTACAATCT
Source organism: Epiperipatus broadwayi (assembly GCA_028023455.1). Classification (NCBI taxonomy): domain Eukaryota; kingdom Metazoa; phylum Onychophora; class Udeonychophora; order Euonychophora; family Peripatidae; genus Epiperipatus; species Epiperipatus broadwayi. The sequence continues at coordinate 1,652,379 of JAQFVV010012606.1, read as the reverse complement.
TGAAATATGTATCTTCTGTTAGTCAAAATATAATCCAATTCTGCTGTACGTTCATTTGGATGCTTCCATGTCCATTTCCTTTTAACATTTTTCTCAAAAAAAAAATTCATAATATAAAGTTTTTCTTTTTCTGCAAACTCCACAAGTCTATGTCCTCTCACATTTCTATTACCATAACCAAAATTACCTACAGCACTTTCATCTTTCATTTTTTTACCAATTCTAGCATTAAAGTCTCCCATAACTATTTTAAAATGTTGTTTACTCTGATCAAAAGCCTTTTGTACATCCATATAAAAATCTTCTACCACTTCATCACTATGAGAACTTGTTGGGGCATAAACCTGAATTATCTGCATTTGGTATCTGCTATTAAGTTGTATAACTAATCTTGCCACTCTGTCTGATACACCATCAATCTCCACAATATTGTTCTTCCACTTTTTATTTATAATGAATCCTACTCCACTTGTATTTCCAATATGTGTGCCTTTATAATAGAGTATATGTCCACTTTTTAAATCAATTGTTTCTTCTCCTTTTCTTCTAACTTCACAAAGTCCAATAATGTCCCATTTAATATAAGACAGTTCTTCTTCTAATTCTTGCAATCTTCCTTCACTTGAAAGTGATCTGCAGTTGTAAGTACCTAAATAAAAAGTTGTCATCAAATGGCAGCCTGGGTCTGCAATCAGGGGATTCTTAGCACCCTCCGCCTTCGGCCACCAACCGCTGCCTTGGTTGGTGACTTTACAGCCTCCTGGGAATAAGGGCCATGCTTTATTTTTGTCTGTCATAATTGTATATATGTATAGGAAAAATATTTATCATTTACACAAACATTCATTCTGCCTTATCAGGCACTGAGAAGAAAGACCATGGTGTTTCTTGATCTTAAACTCAGAGGTAAAAAGCCAATAAACTCACCATGCTGGCTAATGCGTGTTGGTGAGCAGCGCATCCATGTTCATATACTATATGAATAATCACATAGTAATAACAGCTGCAACGACAAGAACGTATGGAGTGGACATTAGGAATTTGCCCTGCTCGGTTCCTTTAAGGCCTCCAAGAGGAATCAAAGGGTCTCCTTTCAGTTAATAGCAAACTCCTTTCTGCAGCCATGCTATAAGTGCTCAAATATATATTAAGATAGCCAATCGTCAGACTTTAATGGGCAGGCTTCAATCCACTCGTCTATCCAATTGAAAATCTGATGATGGAATGCTCTAAAACTAAAATGTTAATATTATTAATGCAATTCATATTTTCTGTATTATAGTTTTAATTATAATTAAAAATATCTTATCAACAGAAAAAATGTTGCTATTTGTATTTTTCATTATATTTAATCTTACTGATTGCTTATTTATATTTATTCTTAGTTAAACAATTTGATAGACGTTATTTTTTCTTGTGTTATATAAAAATACAACATTTTCGTGATTGTCTTTGTTTTACAAATGAAAAATAATACTCTAATCAGCATTTATAAAATTTTCCAAGGTCTTTATGAGATTCTTTGTTTATGTATATATATTTAAATCTACGTAATAATTAGTAACATGAAAATTTATTTTCATGTGATTTTTTAATAACCCAATGTTCAAAATGATTAAAATAATCTTGGAATTTAACATATCAAACTAAGCATTTATTATCTTAAATATTTTGTTATCATCAATATACGCTGGAATTTTTCTATGCCCATATTCAATGGGGGGGTGGGTGGAGGCAAAGGTGACAAATTTACTTCCTAGAATATACTTTGGTTGGTACTTATTAATTTACTGAATTCATTATTGGAAATATAAATCTTACGATCTTTTAAATAAGAAGCCATTCATTTAATTGCCATTATATTTATTTTCAAATTAATGAGTTTGATTATTAACAATTTATGGCATATTAAATCAAATGTCTAAAGTATATAAGTTCAATAACAATTCAATTCATTTATTTAAGTATAAAACAATAGTTTATAGCCAACAATAATAATAATGATGATGATGATGATGTTCACATTATAAACATGAAACAAGAAAAGATATAATCATATTAAGTATATTATTCAGTGAGCATGCCTTTGACTAATCCATCACATTATAAACATGAAACAAGAAAAGATATAATCATATTAAGTATATTATTCAGTGAGCATGCCTTTGACTAATCCATCACATTATAAACATGAAACAAGAAAAGATATAATCATATTAAGTATATTATTCAGTGAGCATGCCTTTGACTAATCCATCAGATTTATAGTTCTCAATTGTTCTGCATTTCATAAAACCACTTTAAAACCTATTGTGTTATATAAATTAGATATTTACATATTCCATTTTTTTATGATGGTATGCTTGATTCTTTTTTATTAATTGCATAAGGGTCTCTAGAAATAGCCCATGCTTCCTTATTTACTACATTACTATTTAAAGCTTTAACACCATTTTAATTTTTGATATTTTTAAGTGTTACAATGATGCTGCCTTTACTATCTTTTCTACATTATACAATAAATTGAGTTTTTTTTTCAGATGCCAGCATTATAGGGAGTTTCTTCTTTTCATTTTTATATGTCAAAGCATTGGCCGGGAAGCGAACCCGTGACAACCGTCTGCAAGCAACTGCTTGCTTGCAAGGCAGCTGCGCTGGCTACGACGCTTGACTAGAGTTTTTTGTTTTATTGATAGTACTTTTCATTATCATGATAAAAACTATGAAGGAGGTGACTAATTTTTGATTGGCTGAGTGTTTTAAAATGTTTTAGCCCTAGGAGAAATTGTTGATTATTTTGTTTACAAATTAATGATTATGGTGCAATCTTTTTGTAAAAGATGTATTTTTAAACAAAAAATTATGTCACTAATATGAGATTGTTTTTGAAAACATTTTATTTTTAAGAAAGCAACTCATAGAAAGTTCGTTGTCACAACTGGAAGCAATCACAAAGCAGTTGCCATTCGCTGAAGAGAAATAGTGTTTGTCAAAATAGTAAATAGAATACTTTTTAAAATTTTAATAACAATAAATAATTTATTAACTTTTAGATTTTTTTTCTTTCTTGATAATAACTAATCCTAAATGTATGCTTTTTTAATAACATAAAATTCAAACATTTCACCATTCTAACTTTTTGAATAGGTAAATTACAACCAATAGTCACATATCTCAGTATTATTTGGTAAGAATTTCATTTAGATATTTATTTTTATATTTTTAAAATGTCAAATAATAACTTTCAAAATTGAAATCATTAGATAGCTTAAGTATGTATGTTTCAAAGTAGAAATTATATATAGAAAAAAAGGTTTATATGCAAAAAAAAAAAAATCAAACATAAAAAAATACTTAATATAAGGCTCACTAGATATGCATGTCAGATGTAAACAAGTTAAATCTATGTTTCCTGTCATCTTTTTCAGTGCAAAACATTTTTATATGTGGATCAAATGCATGGCCAGATATGTGTTCATGTTCAAGAAATATTGATGTGTTTGGAACTCTTTTTTACTCTATTCTACAGATACTTATGCTAGACATCCTTATGGATATAGTAGCCCACAATTCACTATATTATACAGTGTTATACATAGGGATCACTGCATGCAATTTGAGAAGCATGCTCATGTGGTAGTCTGTTCTTTGCATTATTAAACAATCTATTTAGAGAATGGAGTTCTAAAACTAATGTTATAAGTATAAGTACATATGGTTTTCAATTTATGATACATTATGGAAATATATGAAAGACTTAGATTCTATTTGTGAAGTGAGTTATTTACATTTGCATAAAATTGTCTGATCATACTAATTAGATTGTTATGGTTCTATTCTAGCATTGATAGAGTTATTGATGTATGCATCTGTTATTTTTGTGGCTGGCTTTATATTTACACAGGTTAATGTTGGTGTGTAAAAAGCTTTTTAACCCTGACACTTTATGTTGCATCAATGTTCTATATTTTGGGCTGAAGGTTTTAATATTTTATAATCTGGAATATCATAATTTTTTAGAATGTAAAATTCCAGGATATTAATCCATGTGAATTCATTCTCAGCTTTTATAAGCCATTGTAATGGTGAGATTGTTAAGATAATCATGTATATTGATTATCCAAAGTTTTAATCACCATAGATATGCTTATAGAATCAAATGCCTTTTCATAACCTATGAAACCAAGGCATAATGTCAAATCATATTTATTGATCCATTCTACTTTTAAATTCTGTTTATCCTTTTAGTTGATTAAAACCCAAAATTTCTTTAGATGAGTTGTAATTATTTTATTCAAAATTTTGTATAGAATTGATAGATTTGTAATTTCTAGTATCTTTTTTACATATCTTTTTTAAATATCAGTATTATTACTACATTCATACAATCATCTGATACATGTTTGTCAGCTAGACATTTAAATATATAACTTTGCAACAATTTTTCTGTTTCTTTACCTATTTCATTTAAAATATTATAATAATTTCATCATTTTGTGAAGCTTCCCCCCCCCTTTTGAATTTAATTGCCTGTCTCAGCTCTCCAATTAAAATCCTTAGCAATTTAGAAGATGTAATAATTGAGTGAATACTTTGTTTTCTTGTTTTTTGTAATTCTTTATACAATTCTTTCACACATTTCATGATGACATTTTTTTTTTTAGTAACAGTTCCATCCTTTCTTTTTATGCTGAAATAACTTTCCTTTCACAACCAATTTATCATTTTTTGATTCTTAGACTTTTATTCTTTTCAATAGCTTTCTCTACGAAATCACAATTACATATTTTTAGGTTGTTATTAACTCTTTTTCCTATCAACTGATCATTTTAAATATTTTCATATTCCTTCTTTCTTCCTACAATATATTGTCTTAGTAGAAAATTTACTGGTAAATTGTTGCTTTTTTTTGTACCATCTATCTTTCTTGCATTGTTTAATAGAGTATATTATTTTCTTACTGATTTCGGTGAAATTTAAACCATCTTCAAAATCTATTAATAATTTCAAATGATTTTTCAAGTTCTAATTTAAATTCATTGGGGTGTTTCTGGATATTGGGAATATCAACTGTTAACACTGACTTTTTAAATCATTTTCTTCTCTCTAATTTTGTATTAATATATATCTTAAATCTCACTTATTGGATGATCACTACCTGTATTGAATTTATTAAGAACATTCCATTTTTGAAATATATATTTTTTTCTTAATCAAAATATAATCTACTTTTCTGTAATATCATTTGGATGCTTCTATGTTCATTTCTAACTAACATTTTTATCCTAAAAAAAAAAGGAATTCATCATATGTAGTTGTTTTTTTGTGTGTATGAACTTTAAAAGTCTATGGCTATTCTCATATTTATCACCACAATCAAATTTATTCTCAAGGGACTTTTATTTTCCAATTGTTTTCTATTTTTGACATTAAAGTCTTTAATAACAATGTTTAAATGATTTTTGATTTGATCAAAAACATTTTGTGCATCCATATAAAAATAAATATAATAAATAATCTCCACATTTTCACACATTCATTTAAAATCATATAAATAGAAATATAATAAAAGACAAATTGCCCCCAAAATGCATTTCATGCTGAACCAGCACTCATCAGTTGACCCAGGTCATGATCTCTCATATATAACTTTATTATATGAAGAGTTGATTTACAATCCACAACTTTGAGACCATTCAATTCAGATAAATACAGTAAGAATCATCACTAATCATTTGCTAAACTAGAGATTATCCCTAACACAGATACAAACTTTAAATCTCAGTTAAAGATTAATGTATCTGGGTTTTCTTTAATTAAACATACACACATATTTCTCTTTCCCATGTGTAATATCTTTATAAATATATTAAACGATCTCCACATTTTCTTTTAAAATCATATAAATTAAGATACAATAAAAGACAAATGATTCTTAAGACGTATTTCATGCTAAACTCATCAGTTGGCTCAGGTCATTATTTCTCATATATTTCTTTATTATATGAAGAGTATATAGTATATGGACATGGATGGGCTGCTCACCAACACACATTAGCCAATGTAGTGAGTTTATTGGCTTTTTACCTCTGAGTTTAAGATCAAGAAACACCATGGTCTTTTTTCTCAGTTGCCTGTAAGGCAGAACTAATGTATGTGTAAATGATAAATATTTTTCCAATACTGGATTTCAAGAGATTGTAAAAGACCCAGAAAGAGACCACATGTGATATGGATGAATGAAATAAGAAAGTGTGCAGTGGTGATATGGAGAAGAAATGCTAGAGATTGGAGAAGATGGATTGAACTTGGAGAGACCTTCATCCTGCAGTGGATTGATAATGGTTGATAATGATGATGATTTATCAATAGTAAATTGTTACATTTTGGTTTGACACTTGTAAATTAAATATAACCATATAAAAATCTATTTCTTCATTACAATAAGAATTTGTTGGAGTAAAAACCTAAATTATTTGCATTTTCTATCTTTCTTTAATTTAAATAACCAATCTTGTCTTTCTGTCATATTTCCAATCAATCTCTCATCAATGCTGTTCTTTGATTTTTTTATTTATAATGAATCTGAACTTATTTGTACCTTCAATTTTTGTGCCTTTATAGTAAAGTACACTTCCTCTTTTGAAACAATTGTTTGTTCATTTTTTCTTCCAATTCATGCAATTTTCCTTCACTTGAAAGTAATCTGCAGTTGTAGCTTCCTAAAGAGAAGGTTGCCATCAAATTGTGACTTTAACTGCCAATGTCTAGTGACTTTACAAGCCCATGTTATGAAGGAACAAAATCTAGTTTAATCTATCATAAATATAAATATCTGTAAGGAAAAAAATATTTACACCTTTATTTAGCCTGACTTCCAAAAAATTTAAATGGCATTTTAGTTAAAAACTAACTATCAGGCAACTGAAAATAAAGACCATGGTGTTTTGTGACATTAAACTCGGAGGTAAAAAAGTCAGTAAATTCATTATGCTAAATGATACACATCACATCATCCATTTTTATAATAACAGCTGCAACAACAAGAATGTAAGGAATAAACATTAGAAAATGGCTGCTTCTTTAAAGATTCAAAAAAGGATCTACTTTTAACTAATGACAAACTGTTTTCTGAAGCCAAAATTCAATATATAAAAATAATGTCTATAAATAAATATAAAGGAATAAGCTATATAATAAATAATGCTATAATAAAAAAAAATACAACATATATTTTTTTTGTAATTTGATTTAATGATGAAGTGCATATTTAATAACATGGAAAAATATCATTGGCTGAAGTTACATGGACATTGCCTTCTGAGCTTGTGTCCTTATGAGCTTTAACAACTAGTGTGTAAAATTTATTATTATCTTTCTATGAAAGTTTGTTTTATATATTCTTACATACATAAATTAATAATGAGTTGTCAGGTTTTCTTTCACATTTACAGTACTTGAATAATAACTATTACATAAGTTTGGACTATATAAAAGATTTAATTCACTAAGCATGTAATCCAGATTGTAAGTTTTCCTATTTCTGATAAAATATATCCTATGACAATGAATATTGCCTAAAAGTTGTATGAGTTACAAAAAATACACTAACAATTAATTTACTAAATTATATATCAAAAATATAAGTGCAGGATTTTCTTTTGTCACCAAATTATAATAATACTTCAACTATTTGTAGATCTGAAGTCCAATAGTTTCAGAAACATGTATCAGAAGTTTTTGTGCTATTCTTTTAAAGCTTTTTGATTATTATAACGTAGATATAAAGAAATTATTTTCCATTTCAAAAATACCACACCTAACGGGGTTATTTCTCCAATGTATTTGTTTTTCTTTTAGAAATAGGGCCTGGTCTTTTCTTTTGCACATATAATTTTTTTAAACTTTTTAAATGTATGTGACCAATAGATAGAAGTTGAAGATTTTTTTTTTTTCAATCAACAGGATTTTCCAAACAAAACCAGATATGTTAGGGAGCCAGCTTTGCTACCAATTTAATACGCCATTTGATATGGGTCAATATATGTTTATCGTTTAGCTGAAAAGAAACGAACCTAAAGTGGTTCATTACTGCTCAGATTGCAATCACTAAAAACGAACTCATTTTCATAATATATCAGTTGTTCCTCGAAGGTTTTTTTGATAACTTAAAGTTATCAATAAAAAAGCTACACCTTACCGGATTCATTTATTTTAAGTTGGGCTAATAAATTCACAAAATTTTAAAATAAATAACCACATTTTGGAAACTATTATATAAATCAGGAATATATATATCTTCAATGTTTTTAATTTTTATCGGAGCACAAATCAGTAATGATTTTTTTATTTTTTTATAAATATATATTTATATGAATTTATTGAATTATTTTATATGTACATACTTATTCTTGTTATATTAATAAACCTAAAAAAAAAAAAAAATTACAATTGTAATAATACAGCTTTAAAACTTTAAAGTACAGAATTTGTTTTTTTATTAAGAAATTTTTAAAAAATTTGTTTGCATTTTTTCATGATTTACAGTAAATCTATTAATATATTACGTATACATATATTTAGAAAGTTGATATAAACTAATAATTTACATTTAAAAAAAAAATGGTTGAAAAAAATATGTTAATGATTACGTAAGGAGAGATGTTAATGATCTTTGTCAAATCTCTTTGAAATTTACTTTTTAATTAAAGTAATTATTTTATCAGGTGACAACGAAACTATATTTTGGCGCACAACTGAATTGAAAGAAAGAATTGCTTTTGTAAAAAGATAAATCAGTTTTGAGTATGTACCTATTCACTCTTAATTCTCAAGGTTTATTAAAAAAAATAAAAAATAAGTAAATAATATCAAGATAGATATGAACTAATATTACAGCAATTAATATATAGAACCATTATCATCTTTTGCTATCAGCCAAATAATAATTTAAAATTTGAAAGATATCATTAATCAATTTCTTTTTTCTTTTTTTTTAGTCTCTGCAGATTTTCCCCAGATATCCGTCAAAATTTCTCTATTTCTTAATAACTCATCCTTTTTAATTTGCTATTTAACACTATGGAATTACTAAATTGAATTTTGTCTAAAATTGCATTCCCAAGTTTCCAATTTTTTATCCAGTCTTCTAAACGTTCAAAGTATTTGATCTATATAAAATATTAACCCCATCCCGTCCCCCCCCCCCCAAAAAAAAAAAAAAAAACTTAACAAACTTCTATCTCCAATTTCTCTTAGAATTAAAAACCCATTTAAGAATTGCAATTTTCATTTTAAGTTAATACATTATACAGGCTTAAACCTGCATTTATATATGTACTATATGCGGGGTTCGAACTCAGACTTTCACACGACCCACCACTCTCAGTGCCATCTCATATTGCTGACCCACCTGATCACACATATGTTGAAAAGATAAATAATCACCAATATACGTATTTCATGCTAAACCAGCAATCATCAGTTGGTCTAGATTACTATCCTCACACATATATATAATCAGTATTCAGCTTTATTTTTGTTATTATGTTTATCATCAGATAGCCAACTGTTTACATTTTAAAAGCATTAAACCTCTTATTACGCTAACTTCAAACTATCTACAGGTTTATAATTATTTTGTTAACTCAGTCTTGGTATTTTCAGGTACTGTCAAAACATCAATGCAAAGATCATTATTAATTTTCCTATATCCACTTTTAAATCCATCCTTTTCAATATAAAAACCATTTAACCATTTATCAAAAAAAAAACATCTTACTTTAAAATTTTGTGTTTCTAAATACAGGTAGCGCTGAATTCTAGCATTGGTTTTTATTCATTTAATGTATATATATCTTTTTAAAGATGAATAATATCTTACAAAAATCTTATGAATTCTATATAAATTATCTAATAGGTGCTCTTTTTCTCAATTTACCATTTTTAATCATTAAAATATTAAACAAAATAATACAATATTTTTGTAAGTGATTTTTAAGATCAATTAAACAAATAATAGCTTATTATTTTCTTTATATATCTTTCAGTAATAGTCACTCAAATGACTACTTCTTTATACACTCAAACTCTTTACCAAGCATCAATATATCATCATCATCAATCATTATCAATCCACTGCAGGATGAAGGTCTCTCCAAGTTTAATCCATCTTCTCCGATCTTTAGCTTCTCTTCTCCACATCACTCCTGCACACTTTCTTATTTCATCCATCCATCTCACATGTGGTCTCTTTCTGGATCTTTTACAATCTCTTGGAATCCAGTTTAAAATTTCAATTGTCCATCTATTATCATCTCTTCTAGCAATATGTCCAGCCCAATTCCACTTCAATCTTTTAATTTTTTCAATGAGGTCAGTAATACCTGTTTGTTCTCTTACCCATACATTGTGTTTTCGATCTCTTCTTGTTACTCCCAACATACATCTCTCCATACTTCTTTGAGAGGTCTGAAGTCTCTGTATTGCTCTTCTATTAAGTGTCCAAGTCTCAGATCCATAAGTAAGGACTGGTAAAACACATTTGTTAAAAACCTTCCTTTTCAAACATATAGGAATATTTTCTTAGTATCAAGTTATTTCTACCAAAAGCACTCTAACCAAGTTTAATTCTATGATTAATTTCCTCCATTATGTTTCCATCTGTATTAATAATCTGACCGAGGTATTTGTAACTGTTAACTTCTTCTAATTCATCATAATCAATCTTTATTTTCATATTTTGAGAAAATCCATTAAACATTACTTTAGTCTTTTTAACATTTATCTTTAGTCCTACTTTCATCTGATAACTCCTGCAACATTTCCTGCAGCTCCAAAGTATTATTTGAAAAAACAACTATATCATCAACAAAATCTAAATGACTTAAATAATCTTCATTTACTTTCACTCCTTTAGCTTCCTATTTTAATCCACATAATACTTCTTGCAGCACTGCTGTAAAAAGTTTTAGAGATATGGAGTCACCCTGTCTTACACCCTTATCAATGTTGACTTTCCCAGTATCATTATGTAATCTAATTGTGACTGTTGCATTTTTATAAATATTCTTTAAAATATGATAATATCCTGGATCTATACCTTGATGATCCAATGCTTTAATCACTGAAGAAATGTTTATAGAATCAAATGCCTTTTCATAACCTACAAATCCAAAACATAATGGCAACTCATATTCATTTGCCCTTTCTATAAGTTCTCTCAATACCTGAATATGATCTACTGTACTAAAACCACTTTTAAATCCAGCTTGTTCTATTGGTTGGTGGAAATCCAATGTTCTCTGTAGACAAGTTATAATTATCTTGGTAAAAATTTTGTATAAAACTAATAAAAGGCTGATAGGTCTGTAATTTCTAATATCTTCTTTATTACCTTTTTTAAATATTAATATTAATACTGCATTCTTCCAATCATCTAGTACATCTTTATCATTTAGACATTTGGTATATAACTTTGCTAAAAAAATTTCTGTTTCTTCACCTGCTTCTTTTAATATATCAATTATAATTCCATCATTACCTGGAGCCTTTCCTTTCTTCATACATTTAATTGCATGTCTCACTTCTTCATTTAAAATTCTGGGCAATTCGGAAGATGTAATAGATATAGGAGGTACTTGTTCTTTATTACTATATAATTCTTGATAAAAAATTTCTACCAATTTTGTAATGTCATCTCTCTTTTTAGTAATAATTCCATCTTTTTTTCTTATTGCAGATATAAATTTCCTACCAATACCAAAATGTTGTTTAACATTCTCGAGACTTTTTTTCTCTTCTACAGCTTTTCTTGCTAGTTCACAGTTATACTTTCTTATATCATTTTCAACTCTTTTCCGCACCATTTTACAAAATTTGAGATATTCAATTCTTTTTAATGCATCATTTTTGTATATCTTCATATTCCTTCTTTTCTTCATAAATTCTCTAGTCTCAGTAGAAATTTTATTAGTCAATTGCTGCTTTTTCTACCAGCTATTTTTGTTGCAGTTTTTAAAATTGTATCAGTTATTTTCATATTAATTTCATTCAAATCTGAATCATGCTCAAAATCTACTAATACTTGAAACCGATTTGTAAGTTCTAATTTAAATTCATTAGAATGTTTCTGAAGATTAGGAATATCAACTGTAAATATTCTTTTTCTTAAAAAATTTTGTCTCTCTAGTTTTACATTAACACGTATCTTACACCTTACTAATCGATGATCACTTCCTGTGTTAAATTTATTAAGAACATTACAATCTTGAAATATATATTTCCTGTTAGTCAAAATATAATCCAATTCTGCTGTACCTTCATTTGCATGCTTCCATGTCCATTTTCTTTTAACATTTTTCTCAAAAAAAGAATTCATAATATAAAGTTTTTCTTTTTCTGCAAACTCCACAAGTCTATGTCCTCTCTCATTTTTATTACCATAACCAAAATTACCTACAGCACTTTCATCTTTCATTTGTTTACCAATTCTAGCATTAAAGTCTCCCATAACAATTTTAAAATATTGTTTACTCTGATCGAAAGCCTTTTGTACATCCATATAAAAATCTTCTACTACTTCATCACTATGAGAACTTGTTGGAGCATAAACCTGAATTATCTGCATTTGGTATCTGCTATTAAGTTGTATAACTAATCTTGCCACTCTGTCTGATACACCATCAATCTCCACAATATTGTTCTTTCACTTTTTATTTATAATGAATCCTACTCCACTTGTATTTCCCAATATTTGTGCCTTTATAATAGCGTATATGTCCACTTTTTAAATCAATTGTCTCTTCACCTTTTCTTCTAACTTCAGAAAGTCCAATAATGTCCCATTTAATATAAGACAGTTCTTCTTCTAATTCTTGCAATCTTTCTTCACTTGAAAGTGATCTGCAGTTGTAAGTACCTAAATAAAAAGTCATCATCAAATGGCAGCCTGGGTCCGCAATCAGGGAATTCTTAGCATCCTCCGCTTTCGGCCACCAACTGCTGCCTTGGTTGGTGACTTTACAGCCTCCTGGGAATAAGGGCCATGCTTTATCTTTGTCTGTCATAATTGTATACATGTATTGAAAAAATATTTATCATTTACACAAACATTCATTCTGCCTTATCAGGAACTGAGAAGAAAGACCATGATGTTTCTTGATCTTAAACTCAGAGGTAAAAAGCCAATAAACTCACCATGCTGGCTAATGTGTGTTGGTGAGCAGCCCATCCATGTTCATATACTATATGAATAATCACATAGTAATAACAGCTGTAATGACAATAATGTATGGAGTGGACATTAGGAATTTGCCCTGCTCAGTTCCTTTAAGGCCTCCAAGAGGAATCAAAGGGTCTCCTTTCAGTTAATAGCAAACTCCTTTCCGCAATATATAACTTGTTATAAATTCATCTGTTGCTCTGTGTGGGCAAGTTTAGTAGTAAATGGACAGAAAGACTTGAAAACTAAAGGTTACTGGACCAAAGCTCAAACTTTTAATTTCAGTGCTTAAATATCACATAACCCCCTAAGCAACTAATTATTCAGTATTAAACTAATAATATATCCATTTAACAAACTCATTAACATTAGTTAAACTTATTGTTTTCTGAAATCATCAAACTTTTTTGCATTTAGTTTATTTGTCCAAAGAATTGTGATTGTTGTAAAAAGAATCTTTTGGCCACTTCTTGGAGTCATAAATTGTAATAACAAACTTACAATAATTCTCTTCTTTTTTTCTTCAAAGTCTTTTATTAATTTAATTAAAATTACACCAGTTTGTTTTAGGTTAGTTTCTATAACCAGTAGTCATTGACATAATTAGAGATTATTCTGACTTTGGCAATAGCATATTTAATCATTATTAAACAAAAGTATTCTCAAAGCAAATTCTTTGCCAATAGATTTCTCTGAAGAAAAATATATCTTTCTACCAATTGGGAGTCCAAGTAAATCAAAACCTTATAATAATCACATAAAACAAAATGATTATACTGGAGAAATAAATGCCATTAAATGAAGTTGAAGATGCAGTGAGAAACAGCAGTTTAAACAGAAAATAAACTATTAAAAATGGATACTACTTTCCTAAATGTTATTATCACTATTCTCAATATCAAAGAATTGATTTCTTGATCCAAAGTATATAAACTTATAAATGTCCTTTTTTAAATTTAATCTATAAATAACAACATGAATTCAAATATCTTCAAGCATTTTAAAGACCTTCATAATTTTATAATCCAACTAAGCAATAGAACAACAAAGAAAGATTCTTTTGTTTAATACTAATAAAATATCTGATTCAATAACTATATTTCATTTATTTAAGACATTCATTTTCAGTCTCTGTTTCATCTTAAACCAGAATACTTTTTATATTCTTATCCTAGGCAGGAAAGATGGTAAGATGTAAGGGGGAGGGCTAAAAATAACCAGAACCATTCTCTGTTTTGTGCACCTGTTGTGGTATATTTTTTTGCTATTATATATTTCTCGCAAAAATCCTTCTGCATCCATCTACTAAATGAGAATGCCATGTGGAATTGTGAGGACATGTATCAATCTTTTTGTAAAGTGCATTTTGGGTAATTGTAATTTTTTTTTTTTATAATGGCTGAAATGTTCAATGTAAAATTCTGTTTTTGTTTACAGAAAATGGCTAGGAAAAATGTTGTAATGATTAAAACAGGTTATAAGCATGCTGATCTTGTAAAAACACAAGTTTATGTGTCATTTAATTGAAATGTTAAATTTACCACAGCCCTGAAAAGCTTTGCAACTGAAATCCAAAGTCAAAATAATGATGTTTTTATTTTTATGCAAACTGCATTTCTGTCTCAAATTCCATTCTCAACAGTAGGCATTTTGTCTGAAAGTTCTGAAACATTTACATGATGTGATAAAATGTAAACATCTTATTTTGTGGCAAAGAAAACAATGCAAGCTCCATCCCAGCAAAGTGTCATCTCTCAAAGTCTTGAATATGAAACACTTTTTAATTAAATTCAACATGACCCAGTTTATCTATCAGCCATATTCACTCAATCTCATTTCATGTGATTTTTTTTTTTAATCTCTCAAATGAAAAAATGTCTTGATTTTTTTTTTTGTAGACTTAGAACTGGAGGGGGGGGGTATTACAAAATTCAGGTCATTTTGGGTCCTCCCTTGTATAATGTCTTATATAAAGCATTGCATTTTTAATTTGCTGATTATTTGCCATAATGACAACTGACAATGATAAATTTATACACTATATAGTAATGATAAAACTAATTATGCAAGTACATATAAAGAAATATATAGATTATCAAGAACATTAAAAAAAATATTATAGACAAATTTTAAAATAAGTTTACAAAAGTAAATTATAACTATAAACACAATAATATATAGTTTACAGCAATAAAAAGTTTGAATAGACTATTAAATAAGACTAAAAGATAAAATTAATAGAAACAGAAGAGCAATATTATGTATGAAATTACTTGTGAGTTCTGACAATCGAAACAGAGAGTTGTGATATTGCTTTAGCTTAGCAAACACAAACCATACATGAAAGAATAAGTGCCTGATTAACAAATATGGTCAGTAATTAGATACTACAAATTTAATTGTAATAATTAACATCCAATCTTGTTTAATGTGAAAAAAAAAGAAGTGGTTAGAAAATGAAAACGAATGCTGTTTTCTTTTTAATTAAAAGTGGAAACAAAAAAATTTACACACAGATTTTATGTATTGTGACTGTGTTTAACATGTTAATATATAGGATATTGCATCATTGTGACTTAACTAAACCATATAAACCATTGTACAGAATGTTATCACTCTTTCAAATTTATTTTATTGAAGTAAGATGCAATAATATATCTTAAAGAAAACAATGCTATTTAAGATTCCGAAAATATAATGTAAGATCACAAAAATCAATCAGTACTTGTCTAGTTGTTATGTGATAATATTTAATCTGCTACTGTAAATGCACACATCTTTGCATTAAACAAGCGTAGTGAATGATCAATGAAAATGTATTTTATGATGAATTTGAGTGTTTTTATAGAAGAGACATATAGTATTTAAATTACAAAATACTATAAAGATGTACAAATATTGAAAGCTTTCATGAAAGACTAAGGCTGAGAATAGAATACAATAGAGAACTGCAGTTAAACAAAATGCTGAAGATTTTCAGATTGGGAAATTTGCTGCAAAAATTAAAAAAAAAAACAACCCGAGATCACAAAATTTCAAATAAATTGACTAAAAGACCCACTTATCTTATTACATTAGACAGAATTATTGTTCATGTTTTTTATATCCTAAGTAAGTCAAACATTTGGTTATCCTCTGTCTCTATATTGCTAAAAAGGCATTACCTAATTGGCTCTCAAACACAATGAAGGATGAATGTTGATATGTATTGAAATAATTTTGCATCAACATAATACAATAGAGTAATGTATTCCACCTCCCCCCAAAAAAAGACAGTATCCTAGTATTTTCTACTCCAATCTACTACTTCAGCTCTGAAGCGTGCTAATCATGCTAATCTTAAAACTGGTCTTTAAATTTTGTCTCAGTCAGTTGATACACACAGACACACACATAGATAGATAGATAGATAGATAGATAGATAGATAGATAGATAGATAGATAGATAGATAGATAGATAGATAGATAGATAGATAGATAGATAGATAGATAGATAGATAGATAGATAGATAGATAGATAGATAGATAGATAGATAGATAGATAGATAGATAGATAGATAGATAGATAGATAGATAGATAGATAGATAGATAGATAGATAGATAGATAGATAGATAGATAGATAGATAGATAGATAGATAGATAGATAGATAGATAGATAGATAGATAGATAGATAGATAGATAGATAGATAGATAGATAGATAGATAGATAGATAGATGTAGTAGTAGTAGTAGTAGTGGGGGGGGTAGGTAGGTAGGTAGGTAGGTAGGTAGGTAGGTAAGTAGGTAGGTAGGTAGCTAGGTAGCTAGCTAGCTAGCTAGATAGATAGATAGATAGATAGATAGATAGATAGATAGATAGATAGATAGATAGATAGATAGATAGATAGATAGATAGATAGATAGATAGATAGATAGATAGATGGGGGAAGGGGAGAAATATATAGAAAACGATAGCACTGCTACAATGTGTAATGATTTTTGAACATCATTATAAGAATAATCTTAGATATACTATTAGTAAAATGTTAATGTAGATACACTGTATCAAAAACGTTTAAATATCTAGTTAAGATCAAAATGAGAATAATATCGATAAAACTAATTTTCACAATATAAAAAAATCTTATTAGTAAATGAACATATTAATATGAAAATAAAATTGAATTTTGTTAAAATCTTTGTTTGGAATTTTCTGAAACATGGATGTGAGATATGGTTTGAGCGAGGATTAAATAAGATTGGAAATACGATTTTGTTAATGTTGACTAGGACAAATTTGATGGAAAGGGAGACTAGTGGTTAGATAATAAGAGAAATCGGTATGGAAAGAGATCTATTGATAAAATCGGGGAAGATAAAACTTCTAGGATATATTTTGAAATATATTTGTTTAAAAATATTTTGAAGGCAAGCTTTGCGTAGAAATTTAAAGAGTAAGCCAAGGATGTCTTACCTTAAAAATGTAAGCAATGAAAATGGATAAGTTCGTAAACATGTATTAAAAGAATGGCTAAGAATGAAATATCGTGGTTATAGCGATAAAACATGAGATTTACAAGTGGTTGATGTTTAAAAATTTTAATAATTTGTAAGATGTGTGGGTGTTTTTTTTTTTACATTTAGTGATTATAATGCCATAAGTTGTAATAACTTTGCTTATTATTTATTTTTTTATTTGAAATAATAACTTACATTAATAAAACGTTTTTTTAATTAGATTGAAAACAATTTTCTCACAGAGTAAACAGACATTTATTTTACCCCCCCCCCCATTACGTCATTTAAGAGCTGGCTTACTGATGAGAAATATTAATCCAACGGTCAACCTTGTCAAGTGACCTTTATCCAATCAGAATTTTATTTACTGATAATAGTTGGTGTTTAATTTAACAGGTGCAAGGGGTGGAGTTAATTTAATCTATAGACTCCCAAGTTAATATCCCACCCATCTCTGGGGTATTAAAGATAACTACACGCTCCAAGTAAATATTAATACTACTAATTATAAGATAAATCTTTCAGCGATTTATGATGCTATTGTTTTTGGGCGTAATATTAAGTATTACATATATACAAACATTTCTTTGTTATATATTAATTAATCTAATTTAAATATAATTACAGAAATAAATATGGGTTTTATTTTAATATTATAACATATAAATATTTAGCGTGTGGATTTATTGACAGCTTAACTTAATTAATAAACCATCATAAAGGAACCTATAGAACGTATAGACATTCCAGCAAAGTGGCTTCATTAAGTTCTTTAATTCTGTCACTATAGCCTTAGATTTGACAATCATTAAATTATCACGTGGTTCATATTTTGTGTTTGACCATATTTATATAAATAAGTAACTAATAAATTTCATTTATAAAACAAATGAGTGCAAGGATTGTGGCTATTCTCAGTTGCCTGTAGCAAAATCAAAAACAATTGACTTTATTGTTAAATTTGATAAAAGAAATTTATTTGGAACATCATAAAAATTCCATATATATTATCATCATCAACCATTATCAATCCACTGCAGGATGAAGATCTCTCCAAGTTCAATCCATCTTCTCTGATCTTTAGCTTCTCTTCTTCATATCACCCCTGCACACTTTCTTATTTCATCCATCTATCTCACATGTGGCCTCTTACTGGGTCTTTTACAATCTCTTGGAATCCAGTTTAAAATTTCAATTGTCCATCTATTATCATCTCTTCTAGCAATATGTCCAGCCCAACTCCACTTCAGTCTTTTAATTTTTTCAAAGAGATCAGTAACACCTGTTTGTTCTCTTACCCATACATTTTGTTTTCAATCTGTTCTTGTTACTCCCAACATGCATCTCTCCATACTTCTTTGAGTGGTTTGAAGTCTCTATATTGCTCTTCTATTAAGTGTCCAAGTCTCAGATCCTTAAGTAAGAACTGGCAAAACACATTTATTAAAAACCTTCCTTTTCAAACACATAGGCATATTTCCTTTTAATATCAAGTTATTTCTACCAAAAGCATTCCAACCAAGTTTAATTCTATGATTAATTTCATCCATTATGTTTCCATCTGTATTAATAATCTGTCCAAGGTATTTTTAACTGTTAACTTCTTCTAATTCATCATAATCAATCTTTATTTTCATATTTTGAGAAAATCTATTAAACATTACTTTAGTCTTTTTAACATTTATCTTTAGTCCTACTTTACTACTTTCATCTGATAACTCCTGCAACATTTCATGTAACTCTAAAGCATTATTTGCAAAAACAACTACATCATCTGCAAAATCTAAATGACTTAAATAATCTCCATTTACTTTCATTCCTTTAGCTTCCCATTTTAATCCACAAAATACTTCTTGCAGCACTGCTGTAAAAAGTTTTGGAGATATGGAGTCACACTGTCTTACACCCTTCTCAATGTTGACTTTTCTACTATCATTATGTAATCTAATTGTTGCTGTTGCATTTTTATAAATATTCTTTAAAATATGACAATATCCTGGATCTATACATTGATGATCCAATGCTTTAATCACTGAAGAAATGTTTATAGAATCAATGCCTTTTCATAATCTACAAATCCTAAGCATAATGGCAACTCATATTCATTTGTCCTTTCTATATCTTCTCTCAATACCTGGATATGATCTACTGTACTAAAACCACTTTTAAATCCAGCTTGTTCTCTTGGTTGGTGGAAGTCCAGTGTTCTCTGTAGACGAGTTGTAATTATCTTACTAAAAATTTTGTATAAAACTGATAAACAACTAATAGGTCTGTAATTTCTAATATCTTCTTTATCACCTTTTTTAAATATTAATATTAATACTCATTCTTCCAATCATCTGGTACATCTTTATCATTTAGACATTTGGAATATAACTTTGCTAAAAAAATTTATATATATAAAGAAATAAATATTTTAAAACTTAAAATTAAAGAGCCTTATAACAAACTTATTAGCATTTAAGCCTGCTATGTCAATCACTTGAGGTTTGGATTCAGATGGCATTTAGAAATTTTTTAGGCTCCAAAAACTTTTTTTTTTTGCTATAATAGACAGCCCTTAACTAATCTATTTAACATTGAATTACTGGTCAGTAGAGGATATCTAAGTTCTTAGGAAAATGGTAGATTAAAAAAAGAAAATTGTAAATCATCATTACCCAACATTTGGTTATTCTGGTGACTATATCATTTTCACTGCTTCTCTAATAGATGGATTCTGCCATGAGTTATTTAATTACTGCTTTATGCTTACAGTATAATTAAAATAAGAAATTTCCATTGATATAGTTACTTAAATAAACTTTTTAGAAACTGTTATGTGATTTCTGCAACAGATGAATAAGATGCTTTGGGATTCTGGGAAAACTTATTTAGAAAAATTCATCTTAGTTTTCCAGAGGATGGTTAGCATACCCTAGGGTTCTAGTGAAACATATTTAGAAAAATCTATCTTAAGTTTCCAGAGAATAATTAAGATGCCCTAAGTTCTGATTAAACAAATTTAAAAGATTCCACTTTTTTTTACTTTTAATATAAAAATAAGTATATACTCATAATTAATATCTTTATTAATATCTACATAATGAAAAAAATCTTAATTGCAAATTACTCTGTTACAGAATTTGCTTTAAGTAAATAGTAACTATTTTATGTAATTAAAAAATATGTATTTAGAAAAATGAAATATATTTGTAAAATAAATAAAAACATAAACAATTAATACAATTTTCTTTTTTTCCCTCCTTTCTTTATGTATTGATTTCTTATATTATATAATTAATATATATATATTTTAATATAAGTATTATATATTTGGATATTGTAGCTCTGATGATGACTGCAGTATAGTCGAAACTGTAAGAGTAAAGATTTGGTGTAAAAAATAGTATTGTTAAGTGTGTAAGAGAGTTGAAATTGTAACATAATTATAAATTTAAGAAATAAATTTTGTGATTCATTATAAAAACCTTTTTCCACATTATTCCATAGTAATGAGAAATTGGAATAATAATCATTGGTGTATTGCACAGGAATTCCAGAAGTGATAGAGATGAGGCACAATCCATGGTAGATTTGATTATATATACACCAAAAACCCTTTCCTCTTGCATTTTATTGTAATTGACTAGTATATGCTTGTGATTTTATAATTATAAATATGAAAAACTATTTTACTCTCTTTACTTAAATATTTGACATTGCTATGTGGTAGTAATGTTTAAAAAATAATTGGATGTTTTATTTGAGAGTTTATAGAAAGTTTGAGGACAATCCATAAACCTTGAGCTCCACAATCTGCCACTCTACCATTGAACTTTATCTGCCCCCCTCCACCTCACCCCAAAGATTAATGGCTTTATTGCTCAGGAGTTCATAAGAAGTTTGAATACCAGAACTCCTGATCCTAGATTGGATACTCTACCAACTTTGCCAACTAGTTTTAGACAAAAATGATCACTATGCATCAATATTGATTACTTAATAAAAGTAATAATTTTTGTTTAATAAATTGCCCCCCATTGCAACACTGCAATGTCTGGTATCTGTCCATTTTAATTCCCTTCTGCACTTCAAATGGTTCAAAACATTATTTTTAAAAAATATGCAATCCAGTATTTTTTTCCTGCATTATAGTAGAATAAATATTGATTTTTGATTATGAGAATTCTTCTATGATTCATTTACTCGTGGCAATAATTTCTTAATAGAAGTTAGCATTATTATGTATTGCTGCAATTTCAAGTATTTTCTTTTTTCCCTTTTTTATCTCATTGACACTTTAAAAGTCTGATATTGCTAAAAAAAACATTATCAGTAGCTAAGGTAGTGCTGGGAGAATTTTTAAGATTCTGGTTGTGATGGAAGCACATCTGACACATCAATTAAACTGTAGTAATTTACTACCTATATATATATATATATATTGTGCCCTTGTCTGTAGGTCATAGGTAGAGTAGAAAGGTCAATTATTAAAAAATTTTAAATTTTAAGTTATATTTGTAAGATATATAAATAATAATAAGAGAATGAGATTTTATAGTACAATTTAAAGCTAAAAATACCTGGTAGGTAACAGTGTAATAAATTATTTTAAAAGAAAACAATTAAATAAAGCTTAATCATATCATTGCTTATGGTTGTGAAAGCTGGCCATATAAAATAATACAGCTATAGATAGTTAAAAGTATATCAATTATTTAGTATAATATTTAAAAACTAATAAATTAAATAAATGAAATGTAATGTTATAATTGTATTTAATAATCAAATTTAATAGAGTATAATTTATTAATAAACTGTGGGATGGTGAGAATTATATTTAGTTCTACATTTTAAAATTATTTTCTAAATTTTTTATAAAATATATCAGTTTTGGTAATTTAAACCAAGACGTAAATAAAAAATCATTTTTATAAAGTTAGTAAACACGTGACCGTATATTAAATACCTTCACGCACACTCTTGGTAAAATAATAATAAACTGTGTGAATTTAAAACTAGATATAATTGCCATCGATCTTTAAAGTGAAAGTTAAAAATATTAAATATTGTTTTAATAATTATTTTAAAACTTAGATGATTTTTTTTATATAAAACTATAATTGAATTTAAAAATATTGGTATAAATATTCCAGACATTACGTCATCAGTTCTTAACTTTAAACATCCATTCTGTTATCAAAATAAAATGAATAAATTGTTCGCGCTAAAATAAATATTAACCAATCAAAGGATGTAAAATTAACAGACAAAAATCTAAGAATTATACAGAGCGGGAGAAGTAATGTGTAAGTGAAAGAGAAAGTAACAAATTTTTATGGCTGATAACATCGTAGCTGAACAGTAATATAAATTTATAATTTCGGATTTATTCTAAAAGTTATTCTGTAACATATAATATATTTTGACTACAGAGATATGCATTGCTAATTTTAAGTTTATCTTACCAGGAAATTTTATTCAAATTTAACCAGAAAGCCTACAGTAACATGGAAGTACAAGAAAAAATATTTAAAGTGATTGCTGAAAGAAAAATAATTGGAAATCATCTTAATGCCACTTTAGTTGTGCTCAACCTGAAACTTAATCTTATAACTGAAAGGAATACAATTGGGACGATATGTGAAAATCTGAAAAAGAAGCTGCTGGTCGTCAAGAACAATTTATGACGATAAATTTACAGAGCTATCTTAAAACTAAGTTATACTTCTCTATGAACAAAATTTTAATATGCGTTCTAGTACCAAGAAAATAATAATGAAGAAAAGTGTTTATTTTAAAAAGAAAACATTATTAAAAGATATAGTTCCAGAATTATGAAATAAAGGAAAGTAAAAAGATTAAAGTGCTATAAGTATTTTATGGCAAGGTGCCTAAAACTTTATCTTATTAGAAAAAATATTATAAAGTATTCAATGAAGAAAAATGCTTGATTTAAAATGTTAAAATTAAATTGCTCAACTAAATGAAAATGGATCCATGGAAACCAAAATTTTATTGAAGATTTTAAAAGTCCGTACAAGATGCATCGGGGGAAACCAGACGCGCGGGAAAAAGCTAGCAGACTATGTTGAAGGAGACATCAAGAATTAATAAGTGTATAAAATATTGAGAAAACTAAGGATCATCGTCGATGAAGATTATTAAACAGAGTTATTTTTTTTATAGAACATTAAGTGACTGAAAGAAAAAATAAAGTATATTTTTTTTTTTAGCTTTACGATGAACAATTTTCAAGCAAGTTCGACAAAGCAGTATCGTAAATATAATTTAATATTTTTATTTGATTGTATTTAAAATATAAAAATTCTATATTAGCTTAGGGAAACATATAAACATGAATTTAAGAATAATGAGATTTTAAATATAATAGCTTAATAGAATGATAGAAATATTATTATAAAAATAAAATGTATGTATGGAAGTTTTAAATATCTACAAGAAGTAATGGAATGGTGAAGCCTTCAGAATACGATCAAGAAGATAGAGATCGTTTTGGTAATTGTGATATTATTGATAATGCATAATGTATTTTTTTTTAGGTCATCTATTAATGAAGAATGATGTATGAAAGTTTTTAAATTATAAGTACACATTTTATCCAACATTAAAACATATATTTGAGATAGTAGTAATTTTAAATGTGCATGCAATAAGTTGTTTTAAAAATATAATTAATAATAAGTATCATAATAATTATGTGATTCTTTTGAACTTTTATGTTGCAAAATCTTCAGATAATTTTAAAATAGTTGGTATATTATAAATATACGAGATAAGTAGTAAAAGATTTTCTTAAGAATAGCTGTATAGTTTGAACTAAAAATGAATTTTATTATTGTTAGAAATGTAGACAGAAATTTGTCGATGTACTGCATAGATAAATCTAGAGAAATAAAATCGGATAGTGACTTGGTAGTACTGGTGTAGAGGAAACCAAGATGATGTTTTTTGCCAAGAAATAAGAAAAATCAAATATTTGGATCATAGTATTTTGTGTGATTTCAGTATAGCTAACTAAGTCCTATCACTGAACACATATATTTTGGACAGTGTTTTTTTTGCGTATTTTTGAAACTTTTTGATGTTTTATAAAGCTGAAAGAATAGCTTTAGCATCACTCCTATAGTAGAGGTGGATAGACAGATAAAGGTCACTCCTCTATGGTGTTCTTTAAATTCACTGTGCCATCATTGTCAAGTTTTATGACGGATAATATTCTAGTTGTTTTGATCCTGCGCATCTATTTTCGCTATCCTTGTTTCATGAATATACATCGTCAGAAAGATATTTTTATAGAAATGATACATAAAATAGAAATGAGGCTAGGTTGTCGTTATGTAAGAATAGTTTATTTACTAGAATGAGTTAGAATTGTTATTTTAAAAGTGAAAGTATAAATGTCATAAAGAGATGAAGAATCATATGATATAGTTTTAAAAAGTAATTCTGAAATGAATATAAGATTTTAAAGGAAAAATCTAAACAAAGTTTTTAAAGTAATAATAAAATTTTAATATTTTATATGATATTTAAAAATAGAGATTGCATGTTGGTTGAAAAATGATTCAATAATGTGTAACAGATATATGTATTTGTGCATGGTATGTTAATGATTGTAATTACCATACGAAGCAAAGGCTTGGATAAGTATTGGATTAATAATTATTGTATAGTCAATAATAAAACGGAACATCAAAATGTCAAGAAGGGTTTGAATCTTTAGGATTCCATACGAATAATAATATAAAATAGAATTTTATGATTTTGTATAATTTTTACTACGAAGGTAAAAATTTTTGTAAAAATATAATTTTAAAATTAATAGAGATATAAAGTATTAATGATAATTATTGATAGATACATTTTTGTAACAAGCTAAACTAAAATCAGATATCTAATAATAATAATACTGTATAAGAGTTAAAAATAAAATAAGTAGAAATTTAATGTTAAGAGATAAACTAGTAAAGTAATTTTGTAACAGGAAAGTAGGGATATCCGATGTACATAATGTAAATATTGTTATTTGTATAATTATTAATAAACTATGTTGTAAATTTATTTGTAAGCTTCGTGTCTTAGTTAATTATTTCTCCACATAGAATGCATGATATCGCAATACACATTTATAATTGCAACAGACATATAATTTTGCACAAAGTAGATAAACATAAAAGTGTTATAATAATTTTTGAAAATTTATTTGTATGATAAAATTAAAGGATTATAATTATATCGTTTATTGGTCATAAGTTGGTTGCCACAATATTAAAATAAATTATATGCTAATATTACAACACGTATTTTGATTGTCAGATTATTAAATACTACCACGAACGTAATATTTATTTATTTATTTCATTTAAGAAGAAATAGGATTACATTATACTATTATTATCATTATTCTTATTTATTATTGTTAGTTGTTACGTAGTGAATTTATGACATAAAATTCCCTTCTCATAGTTTACTACCGTAATTTAAATCAGTTTAAATGCAATTTATGAACCTGAGATTTATTTGATTTGATTTTATTTCATTTATTTACTTAAATTATTTAATTGAGCTAGATTATTATTACAAAGAATAATAAGATATGATTATTATCTTAATCGTAATGAAAAGAGCTTGGAAAGTCATAAGAATACCATAAGTTGATTATTTAGTATAGTGTTCTTATGCCATTGGGATAGTATCATGTGGATATATCTCAATGTAGTCTGTCTCGCTCCCCGTGTCGTCGCTCCATGTCTCATGAAAATAATAAATTTTTAATAATATAACTGTATTTATATTTTAAAGTTTAGAGCTAGTAGTAATCATTTTAATAAATTAATTTCATTCATTTTGTTAAGACTGAGCTAGAGAGAGAACCCGGAATATATTTTAAACATTATTATAGATTATTTTGGAGTGGAGGCGACGGGGGAGGAGGGTACAATATATATATATATACTGAACAATGATGAAGACATGTATAAGAGATCATGGTCGGGGCCAATTGATGAGTGTTAGTTCAGCATGAAATGTGCATCTTAAGGACCGTAGATCTTTTTCATATGTCTTTGATCATATGTTTATAATTCCATCCCTCCACAAAGTGTTAGAAGTGAATAGAAACCAGCCCCTTCTTTGTGTGAGAGTGGTATAATGAAATTACACTACAGAAATATTATTCATTACTGGATTCAATGCAAGTAACCAGACCAAGATGCATTTGGTTTTTGATATTGTTTTTTCTACTGGAAAATAAAGCAAGAACTTTCTGCTATTGAAACACTGATTTAACTGATCTCTAATTCTTGAACTGATAAATAGTTATAGTTCGATGTTTTATTTTAGCTATAATAAGACAATTAAATGGAACACTTATGCTCATTCTGTCTAACAGTAGATACATATTTTGCACCACTTAAAAGAATTCTTAATGTAAGCCATATTTTTACTGGGTACACAAGACTTACATTAGTAATATATAAAACAGAATTCCTACAGTAATGGATACCATATTTGCGTTCTAGAAGAAATGCTTTATTGTCAAGCATGGGGTTTAAATTGTTGATGTTTAGTCAAGAATTGGTGGCCTAGTGGTTAGTATAGCTGCCTTCCAAGCAGCAGGCCCGTGTTTGCTTCCCGATCAACGCTTTGACACATAAAAATAAAAAATTGTTGACTGTTTGAGATAAATGAATGGAAAATATTAGCATGTTTTAAAATTATCTGATTATTTTTTTGGTCAATTTAAATAAACATACATAATAGTTTTATAATCATAAAATACTTGTTTTAAACATAGGACATTAAAAAGAATAAGGGGTGGTTGTTTTTGATTTAATAATACAAAAATAAAGTTGCATTATTATTTTTTCTTAACTTTTTTAATATCACTTATAAATTTTTTACAGGGCATCTTATTATTTTAAATACTATTAAAAATATGTCTCAAATTAATATTTTTATTATTAAAAAAATAATATAGGCTTACCCTATTTGATGAAAGAAGATTGTTCATGAAAGACATGTGTAACGAGAAAGAGTGGTAGGAATTTTTATACTGGTAGATAATTGCGATGTAATAAAATATGAGATGAAATTGTGATGATAAAAATTTAAACATTTTTGAAATGAAGTTGTTATTAAAAAAAACATTTTGATATGACAGCATTTTATAAATATAACCATTCAAAAAAAAAAAATTACCTTATCACATCCCTTTTTTTTTTCATAATCTGTAGTTATCTTATAGTAAGATTGTTTTTTATTTATTTTATTTTTGTAAATATTTAATTAATTGTATTAATAAAATAATCAATGAAGTATGAATAATTAATAAGACATAACTATGTTAACAGAATAACATTATGATAAAGTAAATTTTTCCTCATCTTGTATAATAGCAAAATATGGCTTTGATATTACATGCATTTCAGAGAAAACAAGGATTTAATTGACTCAATAAGTGAAAGTCATATTTATTTCTCACACAACATAAAAAACTATATGAAGTTGCAATTAATAATTTGTAAAGGGCATACTTATAACGTAAGTAATATATATTAAAGCTATAATCATAATACTATACGCGTAAAATGCAACAATAGGGACCTCTACAAATCTAAATACAAGATTAATGATTTTAAAAGACAAGAGCAGCTACTCTTATCTTCAACTTAATTTCTAAATATATAGGTGAATCTAAAGCATTTTGATTTGAGAGCATGAAACTATTAATTACTTCACTGATTATGTCCACAATTTCTATACAAACTAACATACATGAAATCTTTCTATTTACAATGAGTCAGTGTGAAGTTCTTATAATTAGAAATCTTTTAAAAATAATTTAAAGTTGTAATTAATAATTTGTAAAGCACATACATATTACGTAAGTAATATATATTAAGGCTATAACCGTAAGACTATGCACCTAAAATGCGACATACTGACTCATTGTAAATCAAAAGATGTCACTTATGTTAGTTTGTATAGAAATTATGGACTTAATCAGTGAAGTAGATAATAGCATTATGCTCTCAAATCAAAATGCTTTAGATTCACCTATATATTTAGAAATTAGGTCGAAGATAAAAATGGCCACTCTTGTCTTTTAAAGTCATTAATCTTGTGTTTAGATTTGTAGAAGTTTCCTCTGTCACATTTTAGGCATATAGTCTTAAGACTATAGCCTTAATATATATAAAAGATTATAGTAATTGAATGATTCATTTTGCTTAGATTTTATGGTATTTAAGCACTAAAAATAGCACATTGAGTTTCATTTCAGAGTAAAATACTCAATGGAACTCATTCTGCTATTAATAATCAAAAAATAATAATAATTCTTTACAACAGTTATATAATCAAATAATAATTTTATACATTAAAAAGCTTTTTTTTCAGCACCTGCTTTTTTTCATTTGAAAAGGGCACCAAAGCAGGTGCTGGAAAAAAGCTTTTTTTAAAAAAGGGCACCAAAGCTGGTGCTGAAAAAAAGCTTTTTAATGTATAAAATTATTATTTGATTATATAGCTGTTGTAAAGAATTATTATTTTTTTATTATTATTTTGTGGAAGAGCAGCATATGGATTTTTATTCCATTCCAATTCTGCTATTAATATGAAAGGCTACCACAATTGAATAACTAGTTGTTCAGAAGATTACATGGTATTCAAGCACTAGAAGTGTCATGTTGAATTTTATTCCAGAAACTGTTAGTTTGATTTCAGTACTTTACTACCATATAAAAACATATACAGCTGGTAAACATGAGACCAGATTTCTGTATCAAAAGTCAAACAGTCACTTTCTGATCACCTAATCATTGATTATGTAAGTTTTTAATAATACTGAGTCTTGCCAATGTTAGCTATGAAATCTAATTAATAATATTGCTACTTCTGGCTAAAATCATCTTTAAAGTTTACCATTTCTTATAAACAACATTTGTCTTTCCCAAATATCCAGATTGGGATTTTAATTTAAACTGAAATTGACTCACCAGGAAATTACTTTATTACTGATCCAATCATTTATCTAACAAGATATTATTTAACATTTAGAAAATTATGATATTTTTTCCTGCTCATTTGTGTCTCATACAAAAGTTAAGATTTGATCTTATGGTTTTACATGCAGTCCAGAGTGATTAATCTCTGATGAAGTAAGCCAGCAACATCACCCAACTTTCAAATTTATAAGCAGCTCATATTATATTAAGTAACAAGCCTGTACTATTAAAATGTTTATATTACAGTATATTCAAAATCAACTATACATGATCGTAGGTTGAAACATGTTAGCATTATTGCATCATATATAAACAAAAATATAAAGCAGTTTGGGCGAAAAGATCAACAGCCCATCAAAGAAAAGCAGTGGAGAAGAAATCTGTTGCAGTGGGCTTGCCAATTGCTGAGTCATAAGGCTTGAGTCTTTTTTTTAATTCGCTGGATAATAATAGTTTAATATACATTATGTATTGTGTCCAGATTAGGTATGGCCTAGCTAACTGAGAGAAAAACCTAAAACTGTTAAAAAGTGAATTCGAATCCAGGTTGTAAGCATGGTAAAGACCATTCTAGTTCTCTACCACAAGATCTCTCTAATCATATATATAAATTTTAAAATTTTATCATATGTTACAATGTTACGGATATGTACACTGTTATTAATTTTCTAGAATTATCAAGAACTAATTAAAAATTCGTCTGAATATAAAAAGTATTTTTTATGTATATGCACACAAATTATTTGCAATTCTGCAAGCATTCTTTACTTAAAATTCAGGAAACAAAATGATTTTTTTTTTTTTTTAAATCTAAGGAAGTGCTGACAATTAACATAAAATTTCACTCTTCCTGTAAAAAACAAACATTGATGGAAAATAAAATATACAGTACAAGTAAAGGCAATTAAAAAAGTAAATTAAACATATAACTTTTCAAACACTATATATCATCACTGATTCATCTTTTAGATGAATATAGTTATTTTAACTGCCGATGGAAAATAAACACCAATTTAAAAATAAAAAACAAAGGAAAATATTATTATTAGAATTGTTATGTAATTGAAAGAAAAAAATGCGATGCACAAACTTCCGATCTCATTGCTCCAGTTAGTGCCGAAAAATGACCAATAGCAAAAGAAGCTGATGATGACCCAAATACCATACTAACATAAACACCACATGATTATTTTACCTAATGCTTATTGTATATATTTTCAGGAGTAGTTGTCATCACTTTATATTTTTTCTAATGCATTTATCTATTAGTAATACTACCAAGTCCTTTCTTCTTCAAGTGCGGCTGAAGTCTGGAAACTAAATCATTGTTTTAGATTGAAGAGTACTGAATTTAAGGTAATGCTCTAACCAGCTACACTATTTTGTTAAAAGTTTAGTTGATTACAGCATTACCTTAAATCTAATCTTTATATATATCTAAACATCTCAGTTTGATTACCATGTTAGTATTGCCATAGTCAGCTCAACAGGAGGTGAAAAACATTCAAACATTATACTTATACTAACCTGGGCGATATTTCTAATAGGTTGAATGCATTTGTAAGAGTATAAAAAAGTGTGTATTTTTTTGAAAATGTTTAACTGTTAAACTATATGACAGAAGTAATCCAAATAATTAAAAATCAAATACTATCATCACAAAATTTCAGACAAACCTATTTAAATCATGAATATTAATTAATAGTCCCATCATATATCTGCATTACAGACTCATTTCTGACTTATGGGCTTTAGCAGTGAAAACTTGGGTTTTAAAGCTAGTTAGCAGTTACCTTTAATTAATTTATATTTTTGAGATAGCCAGAGAAAAAAAGATGAGTGAGAAAGAAGGGAAAACCTTTAACTTTTGCAAGCCCTAATGCCATATATATTTTTAGACTTCTTTGTTTTATGATAATTGTACACTCTTTTCATTCTTTGTCTATATTGATTTTTAACTAATAAAACATTGATGACTTTTCCTGAAAAAAGACTTTTGTTAGCTCACAAAGCAGTTTACATATGCATGTATAATGATAGTCGCATCATGTATGACTATTTAATTTTCAGAAAAGGCTTCAGTCAACCTAATGATAAAAAGGCCAAAATTAATCTATTATAGCAGTTTAAAATGCTTGCATAATTTGAAAAGTTGTGCCCTATCTTCGTTATGGCATTCCCAAATTAAATTTCATTATAAAACTTAAATTTTGAATCTGGTCTCTAAATGGTAAGTACTATTTAGTCATTTTAAATTAATCAATAGATTCACTTGTGGGTCTTATATTCGTAGGCATATCAAGGGCTGGATGAGCAGAAAGTGTAATCAATTTTATAAGAATAAAAGTCAAATCTAATTATTTGCCTTGCTCTTCTAATAAAATAATGATATTGACGCCTATATAAAAATGAAGCAGTTGCTTCATATATTTTTTTACTCACTTAATTGTATATTTAAAATGTAAAATAAATAAAATGTTTTTATATGGTTTTAAATATAAAATAAAAATATATATTTAATTTAAAATTATTTGATATGCACCTGGTGCATATTTATATGCTTCCTCCACTCTGATTATCAATTTAACTATTTGTCTACTTATATTATTTTTTATGATGTTACAAAATAATGCAGATCAGTTGCAAGTGAAGGAATTATTTCAAGAATTAGAAGAATTGTCTCATATTAAATGGTACATTTGGACTTTGTGAAGTTAGAAGAAAAGGTAAAGAGACAAGTGATTTAAAAAGTGGACATGTACTATATACAACAAAGGCACAAACATTGGAGGTACAAGTGGAGTAGGATTCATTATTCATAAAAAGTGAAAGAACAATATTGTAGAAATTAATTGAGAAATTAATAGCATAGTAAGATTAGTTATTCAAGTTAATAATTGCGAATATAAATTGCAGATAATTTAGGTTTACACCTGATGAAGTAGTAGAGGATGTTTATATGGATATACAAAGGTTTTTGATAAGACTAAACATTTTATAATAGTTATGGGAAACTTTAATACTAGAATTGGTAAGCAATTGAAAGATGAAACTTATGTAGGTAAATATACTTATATTTAAATATTACATATTCAGCCTGTATTCTGCCCATCCCTCTTCTGTGTATTTAAATAGGTATATTAAGGTTCTATACATGAGGGGTCAGAGTTATTTAAAGTCTGGGTATGATAATAATATTGGCATCAACAAAAGCTCTGAGCATTCCATATCATACTTTCAATGATATGAATCATTGAAGAGTGGGAGAGTGGAGAATATCGAAACTTGTTCATTAAAGGTTGAAAATTTGCTATCTTAATATTAGTATAGGAGATTTTAACTTAGATTTTCAAGCACTCTTCAATTATTTATACTATCTCATAGAACTGATACACATGACCACACACATGCAGAAAATATAAATAATCACCGATAGACGAATTTTGTGCTAAACCAGCACTCATCAGTTGGTCCAGATTATCACCTCACACACACACACATACATATATATATAATCAGTGCTCAGTTTAAATTAAGATAGCAAATCTTCATACTTTAATGGACAGGCTTTTAATCTACTCCAACCTTCAACTTTTCAGCCATCCATATCATTGAAAATTTGATGATGAAAACCCAAATCCCATGCCGATGCCAATATTATATATAAATTGAGCATCGATTGTATATATGTGTGGGAGATGATGACCTGGACCAGCTGATGAATATTGATTCAACATAAAGTATGTATACTGGAGATCATTTATCTTTTTCACATGTATGTGGTCATGTCTATCAGTTATATAAGATGGAGTCAATAGCTGTAGGAATACTGAATGTCTGAGATCAAATCCTTTCTAATTCAATCCTTTTTAAGGCATCATTTTTATATATTTTCATATGCCTTTTTTTCTTCATAAATATTCTGGTCTCAATAAAAATTTTACTGGTCAATTGATTTTTTTTTTCTACCAGCTATTTTTGTAGCAGTTTTTAAAAATCTATATAAGTTATTTTCCTATTGGTTTCATTGAAATCTAAATCATGTTCAAAATTTGTTAATATTTAAAAGTGATTTACAAGTTCTAATTTAAATTCTTTAGAATGTTTTTAAAGGTTAAGAATATCGACTGTGAATATCATTTTTCTTAATAATTTTTGTCACTCTAGTTTTGCATTAACATGTATCTTACATCTCACTAATAGATGATCCCTTCCTGTATCGAACTTATTAAAAACATTACAATCTTGAAATAAGTTTTTTTTTTTTAGTCAAAATAGAATCCAATCCTGTATCTTTATTTGGATGCTTCCATGTCCATTTCTGTTTAACATTCTCCCCCCCCCCCAAAAAAAAATAATAATTCATAATATAAAGATTTTCCCTTTCTGAAAAATCCATTAAGATTATATTTTTCTCATTTCTATTACCATAAGCA
The DNA here is from genome assembly GCA_028023455.1 of Epiperipatus broadwayi. Lineage (NCBI taxonomy): Eukaryota > Metazoa > Onychophora > Udeonychophora > Euonychophora > Peripatidae > Epiperipatus > Epiperipatus broadwayi. Next base: position 1,618,204 of record JAQFVV010012606.1, on the reverse strand, counting down.
AATTTACCTACATAAGTTTCATCTTTCAATTGTTTACCAATTCTAGTATTAAAGTTTCCATAACTATTTTAAAGTGTTGTTTGGTCTGATCAAAAACCTTTGTATATCCATATAAGCATCCTCTACTACTTCATCAGGCATAAACCTAAATTATCTGCAATTTATATTTGCAATTATTAACTTGAATAACAAATCTTACTATGCTGTCTAATACTCAATCTCTACAATATTGTTCTTTCACTTTTTATGTATACTAAATCCTACTCCACTTGTACCTCCAATATTTGTGCCTTTGTTGTATATAGTACATGTCCACTTTTTAAATCACTTGTCTCTTCACCTTTTCTTATAACTTCACAAAATCCAAATGTACCATTTAATATGAAACAATTCTTCTAATTCTTGCAATAATTCCTGCACTTGAAACTGAGCTGCAGTTATAAGTACCTAAATAGAAGGATGTCATCAAATGGGCAGCCTGAGTTACAATCATGGGATTCTTAGCACCCGCAGTTTTTTGCCACCAACCACTCCCTTGGCTGGTGAGCCTTCTGGGAATAAAGAACATAATTATAAAACATTTATTTGAAAAAAATATTTACACACACATTCATTTTGCCTTCAATAAAAGTTCAACTGATATTTCAGTTAAGAGCTATAAGGCAACTGAGAAGAAAGACTATGGTATTTTTTGGATCTTAAACTCAGAGGTAAAACACCAATAAACTCATCATTCTGGATAATGCATGTTGATGAGCAGTCCATCCATGTTTGTATACTATACAAATAATCACATAGTAATAACAGTTGCAATAGCAAGATCATATAGAGTGGATCTTGGATTTTTCCCTGCTCTATTCATTTAAGGTCACCACAAGGACTCAAAGGTCTCCTTTCAATTAACAACAAACTCTTTTCTCAGCCAAACACTCGAATAACAGAAAATAAAATTTAATGACAGGCAAATTACTTCAATTCCATTTACAACTCTAAATTATTCATAATGTTTTTAAGAGTCCTTATTTACAAAATAGAAGTAAATAGTCTAAGTAAAATTCTTACATTTGTTTGCAAAGGTGACAGATACTTGAAAATTATTGAAAATATTTTTATTGATCCCTTTTTTTTTCTATATAAATGATTCATTGGCAAATGTTGCAGTAATATTATGATTTACTTCTTTACAAATAATAAATGGCTGCACTAAAAGTTTATTCAATTGACATTAAAAATTTGGATTATTAAAAAAAATTAAATTTTAAATAAATATTACCAAACTAATTTTGCAACATTTAGGGTTTTATATTCCAGTGTGTCTGCAGAAAGGAGTTTGTTATTAACTGAAAGGAGACCCTTTGATTCCTCTTGGAGGCCTTAAATAAACTGAGTAGGACAAATTCCTAATGACCACTCCATATGTTCTTGTTGTTGCATCTGTTATTACTATGTGATTATTCATATAATATATGAACATGGATGGGCTGTTTACCAACATGCATTAGCCAGCATGGTGAGTTTATTGGCTTTTTATCTCTGAGTTTAAGATCAAGAAACACCATGGTCTTTGTTCTCAGTTGCCTGATAAGGCAAAATGAATATTTGTGTAAATGATAAATATTTTTCCAATAGTTATATACAATTATGACAGACAAAAATAAAGCATGGCCCTTATTCCCAGAAGGCTGTAAAGTCACCAACCAAGGCAGCAGTTGGTGGCCAAAAGCAGAGGGTGCTAAAAATCTCCTAATTGCAGACCCAGGCTGCCATTTGATGACGACATTTTATTTAGATACTTACAACTGCAGATCACTTTCAAGTGAAGGAAGATTGCAAGACTTAGAAGAAGAACTGTCTTATATTAAATGGGACATTATTGGACTTTGTGAAGTTAGAAGAAAAAATGAGGAGACCATTGATTTAAAAAGTGGACATGTACTCTATTATAAAAGCACAAATATTAGAAATACAAGTGGAGTAGGATTTATTATAAATAAAAAGTGGAAGAACAACATTGTGAAGATTGATAGGGTATCAGATAGAGTGGCATGATTAGTTATACAATTTAATAGCAGATAGCAAATGCAGATAATTAAGATTTATGCCTCAACAAGTTCTCATAGTGATGAAGTAGTAGAAGATTTTTATATGGATATACAAAAGGCTTTTGATCAGAGTAAACAATATTTCAAAACTGTTATGGGAGACTTTAATGCAAGAATTTGTAAACAAATAAAAGATGAAAGTGCTGTAGGTAATTTTGGTTGTGGTAATAGAAATGAGAGAGGACATAGACTTGTGGAGTTTGCAGAAAAAGAAAATCTTTATATTAATGAATTCTTTTTTTGAGAAAAATGTTAAAAGCAAATGAATATGAAAGCATCCAAATGAAGGTACACCAGAGTTGGATTATATTTTGATTAACAGAAAATACATATTTTAAGATTGTAATGTTCTTAATAAATTTAACACAAAATGTGATCATCGATTAGTAAGATGTAAGACACATGTTAATGCAAAACTAGAAAGACAAAAATTATTTTAAAAAAAACAATATTTACAGTTGATATTCCTAATCTTCAGAAACATTCTAATAAATTTCAGTTAGAACTTACGAATCAGTTTCAAGTAATTCAGATTTGAATGAAATTAATATGAAAATAACTGATACACTTTTAAAAACTGCAACAAAGATAGCTGGTAGAAAAAAGCAGCAATTGACCAATAAAATTTCTACTGAGACTAGAGAATTTATGAAGAAAAGAAAGAATATGAGGATATAAAAAAATGATGCATTAAAAAGGATTGAATATCTAGAATTTTGTAAAATGGTGCAGAAAAAGAGTTGAAAATGATATAAGAAAGTATAACTGTCAACTAGCAAGGAAAGCTATAGAAGAGAATAAAAGTCTCAAGAGTGTAAAACAACATTTTGGTATTGGTAGGAAATTTATGTCTGCAATAAGAAAAAAGATGGAATTATTATTAAAAAAAGAGATGACATCATAAAATGGGTAGAAGACTTCTATCAAGAATTATATAGTAATAAAGAACAAGTACCTCCTATATCTATTTCATCTTCAGAATTTCCCAGAATTTTAAATGAAGAAGTGAGACATGCAATTAAATGTATGAAGAAAGGAAAGGCTCCAGGTAATGATGGAATTATAATTGATATATTAAAAGAAGCAGGTGAAGAAACAGAAATTTTTTTAGCAAAGTTATATACCAAATGTCTAAATGATAAAGATGTACTAGATGATTGGAAGAATGCAGTATTAATATTAATATTTAAAAAAGGTAATAAAGAAGATATTAGAAATTACAGACCTATCAGCCTTTTATTAGTTTTATTCAAAATTTTTACCAAGATAATTATAACTTGTCTACAGAGAACATTGGATTTCCACCAACCAAAAGAACAAGCTGGATTTAAAAGTAGTTTTAGTACAATAGATCATATCTAGGTATTGAGAGAAGTTATAGAAAGGGAAAATGCCATTATGCTTTGGATTTGTAAGTTATGAAAAGGCATTTGATTCTATAAACATTTCTTCAGTGATTAAAGCATTGGATCATCAAGGTATAGATCCAGGATATTGTCATATTTTAAAGAATATTTATAAAAAAGCAACAGTCATAATTAGATTACATAATGATACTGGGAAAGTCAACATTGAGAAAGGTGTAAGGCAAGGTGACTCCATATCTCCAAAACTTTTTACAGCAGTGCTGCAAGAAGTATTATGTGGATTAAAATGGGAAGCTAAAGGAGTGAAAGTAAATGGAGATTATGTAAGTCATTTAGATTTTGTTGATGATGTAGTTGTTTTTTCAAATAATACTTTAGAGCTGCAGGAAATGTTGCAGGAGTTATCAGATGAAAGTAGGAAAGTAGGACTAAAAATAAATGTTAAAAAGACTAAAGTAATGTTTAATGGATTTTTTCAAAATATGAAAATAAAGATTGATTATGATGAGTTAGAAGAAGTTAACAGTTACAAATATCTTGGTCAGATTATTAATACATATAGAAACATAATGGATAAAATTAATCATAGAATTAAACTTGGTTGGAGTGCTTTTGGTAGAAATAACTTGATACTAAAAGGAAATATGCCTATGTGTTTGAAAAGGAAGGTTTTTAATAAATGTGTTTTAGCAGTTCTTACTCATGGATCTGAGACTTGGACGCTTAATAGAAGAGCAATACAGAGACTTCAGACCACTCAAAGAAGTATGGAGATATGGATGTTGGGAGTAACAATAAGAGATTGAAAATGCAATATATGGGTAAGAGAACAAACAGGTGTTAGTGACCTCATTGAAAAAATTAAAAGACTGAAGTGGAGTTGGGCAGGACATATTGCTAGAAGAGATGATAATAGATGGACAATTAAAATCTTAAATTGGATTTCAAGAGATTGTAAAAGACCCAGAATGAAGCCACATGAGAGATGGATGGATAAAATAAGAATGTGTGCAGGGGTGATATGCAGAAGAGAAGCTAAAGTTCAGAGAAGATGGATTGAACTTGGAGAGATCTTCATCCTGCAGTGGATTGATAATGGTTGATGATGATGATGATTTCAGTGTAACATTGCATACCTTTCTCATATCGTATGTTTCCAATAACTGTTCTTTTCAGAATATCCCAGAGCTATCTACTGCAAGTTTGAATTATTTAATAAATACTGTTATAGTAATTAGTATTATAATCATATCTCCTTTATGAAGTATTATATCTTTATTTTTCTTACTGCATTGCCAAATTCATATAATATTAAATTATCTGTGCTCTTTAATACTGTTTTATAATGCTTTTTGTTACAAACCACTATCAGTTTCGATTGCCCCAGCAATCTTCTTCAGAACTTCTACTTACATTTCCAAACCTTAAAGTTTAAATTTAGCAGTTACGGTTTGGAAATGTAAGTAGAAATTCTGAAGAAGATTGCTGGTGTAATCGAAACTGTCATAATGGGTTGTAATAAAAAGCATTATAAAACAGTAATAAAGAGCATAGATGATTTAATGTTATAATCATATCTCCATATTGGTTTCTCAGTAACAACTTAAGAATCCAAAACTGAATTTCAGATTATTACCTTGAATAGATGCTGTTAAATATGCAAGAATATTAGTTTCAGATTGAGTCTGCAAAAATCAGAAAAAGTTATATGAAAAGCCCATGCTTAAAATGAAATCATAATAATAAATTCTAGTTTTTAGTTATTTCTATGTATAAAATGAAACCAATAGAAAACATCATTTAATTTCCAATTGGATCTAATTAAAATGGATGTACATCAATAATTGGTTCAACCAATGTTATGTTTTATAACCTCCAATGACCATTATAATATTGCAATAATTTGAGTGTAAAAAACTGAAGCAGATTATAAAATACAAAAGCAAAGACTTACATATCTACATTTAAACCACTAAACATCACATGATCACCATTTCTTATGCTTGCTCATAACTGTTATTAAAACAGGCTAAACTCTCCATACAGTAGTGCAAGCCAGAGTGACATTACTGTATGGAGAGTTTTGCCTGTTTTAATATCTACATTTCTGGATAATTAATAACTTTTTGCTTTAGAAAACTTTTAATTGAATATATTCACTTGTAATGTCATTTCATATCTAGTTAACCAATTAACAGAGACAAAATTAAAAAATAAATTTTTGAAATAGAAACGTTTTTAAAATATAGCCTCATTAAAGACAGTTTGATTAAAGATGATTCAAGATAACCTTTTATAAAAATTCCCACATCAAATAAACAAATGTTAATTCTTACTAATCATTTTGGAGTTAAAAGTTTCATAATATTTAAAATTAAAATATTCACTATAAGAACCATGTTCAATATTTTTTTAAATGCATGAAAACATTTCACAAATGGCTGCAATATAAGGAAGAGACTAGACTTGCACCAGGTTTTGCTAGTTTCTAATTAGGTGCTTGATTATAATTGTACAAGTAATCAGAGAGGAGGGAGTTATTATAATAAAATGGCAACAGAGATCACACTCAGACAAGCATCAATTACAGTTTTATTCAGAAGTAATTGAAATGTACAAGTTTGGACATTTTTACTATTTTAATTTTAGAAGAGTCCTATGCAATATTTTAAATTATTGTGTGCTTATAGATAATTAAAGTTCGTTATATACTGAATATTTAATTTACAATTATAACAGCTCAGACTATCTAAAGGATTTTTATGAACCCAGAGCACTTATCTACATCACAATAGGGAAATAATATTAATATATTTATTAACAGTGTATATTCTTTTTTTTCTATTAATTAAACAAGATTTGGGTTAATACAAGTTATAACTACTATAAATTATCTTCATGGTTTATATATTGTACAATCCATTTGCATATTTTGAAAATTAGAAAGCAATAACAACTTTTAAAAGTTAAAGTATGTTATTTTTTGAATGTCTTCAGCTTTAAACACCTTATTAAAACAGGCAAACACTCACTATACATATTGCCATACTGCAAGCTAGAGTAATCAATGGATGCCAGAAGGCTTATGCATAAAATCCCCATCTAGTGCCTACTCATCCAATGTCCCCAGACTAGTTTCTGGCTTGTGGGTGAGTAGGCACTAGATGGGGATTTTATGCACAAGCCTTCTGGCATCCATTGATTACTCTAGCTTGCAGTGTGGCAATACATATAATGAGTTTTTGCCTATTTTAATAACAGTTATAAGCAAGCATAAGAAATGATGATCATGTGATGTTTATTGGCTTTAAACACCTTATTTATTTTACAATACATTGCTAGAGTTGGTATTTTAGAGTGCATGTCTAGAGGTTGAGATTAATAAAACCTTATTAATACAGAATCATTATTTTCAATCATTATGGATCCACTGCAAGATGAAAGACTTTTCAAGCTTAATTCAATTTCTCTAATCCATAGCCTTTCTTCTTCTCAATACACCAGAAATCTTCTCTATTTCAATAGTACACCTCACATATGGTCCTTTCTTAATCTTTTAAAACTAAAGACTTCAACTGTCCTTCTATTATTGTTTCTTTTAGCAACATTTTGAGCCCAGTTTCTTTTCAATGTCTTAATTCATTCAATAATTCCAGTGATAAACACAGTTATTACAAACTTCCCTTTTCAAACATATAGACATATTGTCTTTTAATATTATTTTCTTCAAAAATTGATCCATTATGGTCCATCTATATTAATAATCTGACCAAAATATTTGTTGTTATGATATAAATGTTCATTTTCTTTTTTTAAGAAAATCCATTGAACATTAATTACTTTAATGTTTTTAGCATTTATCTTTAGACCATTTTCTTATTCTTATCTGATAATGCTTGTGACATTTTATGAAGCTTTCTGGAACATTATTTGCAAAAACAGTGGCATCATCTGCAAAATATAGATGATTTGAATAATCTCTATTTATTTTCACTTTCTTAGATTTCTGTTTTAATCCACAAAACATTTCTTATAAAGTTGAGGTAAAGGATTTTGGAGATATGGAATCATTCTTTCATACATCTTTCTCAGTACTAAGTTCTTAGCATCAGCATGTAATCTGACCATTGCTGCTGCATTTTTTTAAATATTTATCAAAATATGACAGTATTCAAGTCTATAATCTTGATGATCCAATGCTTATTCACTATAGAAATACTTATAGAATTAAATGGCTTTTCATAGTTACAAATCCAACGCATGATGGTAATCCATATTTAATCATGCTTTCTATAAATTTCCTCAATGCTTGGATGTTATTTATTGTACTAAAATCATTTTTAAATCAAATGTGTTCTTTTGGTTGATTAATATTCAAAGACTGCTGTAAATGAGTATCTTGATAAAGACTTTGTATAGAACTGATAAAAAATTGATAAGCTGCATTTTCTAATATCTTCATTATCTCTTTTCTTTAATATTAATATTACTAATTCATTCTTCCAAATATCTGGTGCATCTTTATCATTCAGATGTTTAGTGTATAACTTTGAACAACAATGTTTCTATGTCTTCAACTGATTTTTTTATGATATCAATTATAACTCCATCACTTTCTGGAGCTTTCCCCTTCCTCATAGATTTAATTGCATGTCTCATTTCTTCATTTAAAATACTAGAAAATGCAGAAGATATAATAATTGTAGAAGATACTTTGTTGTTGCTATTAATATTTATTCTCTATTGCTAAAGAATCTTTTATAGAACTTTTTTATATATTTCATGATGACATCTCTCTTTTTAATATTTTCATTTCATCCACCAAGATGTTGTTGTTTTATGGTTGTTTTGTTCATTTATTTGTTGTTGTTTTTTGGGGGAGGAGGGAGGTGGGCTTTTATTCTCTTCTATATCTTGTTTTTTCTTTTTGTCAAGGTCTTTTTTGTATCATTTTATAAAACTTTAGATGTTCAATTCCTCTTAATAGATCATTTTTATACATTTTTATATTCTTTCCATTCTTCATACACTGTTTTTTCTCAGAGAAAAATTTACTGAAAAAATTAGTGCTTTTTAGTAGCACCTATCTTTGTTACAGTTCTTAATAATTTTTTGTCTCTCTAGTTTTGCATTAATAAGTATCTCACACCTCAGCAATCAATGGTTTCTTCTTATGTTGAATCTATTAAGAACATTTTAATCTTAAAATACTTATTTTCTGTTAGTCAAAATAAAATCCAATTAATTCTGCTCTATTTTTATTTGGATGATTCCATATCCATTTCTGTTTAGCATTTTTTTCAAAGAAAGATTTTATTATGTACAGTTTTTCTTTGTCTGCAAAGTTCACAAATGGGTGCAATCTTTCATTTCTATCACCATAACTAAATTCACTCACAGGACTTTCATCTTTTATTTATTTACCAATTCTAACATTAACGTCTTCCACAACCAATTTCAAAATGTTGTTTGGTCTTATCAAAAGCCTTTCATACTTCAACATAAAAAACTTTGCTTTTTTATTACAATGAGAAATTGTTGAGGCATAAACTTAAATTATTTTCATTTGATATTTTCTATTAACTTCAATAACTAATCTTGGCATTTTTCTCAATCTACCATCAATCTCCCAATAAAGTTCCAACTTTTTATTTAGAATGAAACCCACTCTCCTTATACTTTCAATATTTTTGTCTTTGTAGTAAAGTACATGTTCACTTTCTGAATCAATTGTCTCTACATCTTTTTTTCTACCTTCACAAAGTCTTACAATGTCTCACTTATTATCAAATACTTATTTTTCCAAATTGTACTATTTTTTTCACTTAAAAGTGATATACAGTTCCTAGTACCTAAATAAAAGATCATTATTGAATGACAGCCTCAGTTTCAATACCCTCATCTCTTTCCTTATGCAGGGCAAATTCCTAATGTCCACTCCTTACGTTCTTGTCGTTGCAGCTGTTATTACTATGTGATTATTCATATAGTATACGAACATGGATGGGCTGCTCACCAACACGCATTAGCCAGCGTGGTGAGTTTATTGGCTTTTTACCTCTGAGTTTAAGATCAAGAAACACCATGGTCTTTCTTCTCAGTGCCTGATAAGGCAGAATGAATGTTTGTGTAAATGATAAATATTTTTCCAATACATATATACAATTATGACAGACAAAAATAAAGCATGGCCCTTATTCCCAGGAGGCTGTAAAGTCACCAACCAAGGCAGCGGTTGGTGGCCGAAGGCAGAGGGTGCTAAGAATCCCCTGATTGCGGACCCAGGCTGCCATTTGATGACGACTTTTTATTTAGGTACTTACAACTGCAGATCACTTTCAAGTGAAGGAAGATTGCAAGAATTAGAAGAAGAACTGTCTTATATTAAAAGGGACATTATTGGACTTTGTGAAGTTAGAAGAAAAGGAGAAGAAACAATTGATTTAAAAAGGGGACATATACTCTATTATAAAGGCACACATATTGGAAATACAAGTGGAGTAGGATTCATTATAAATAAAAAGTGGAAGAACAATATTGTGGAGATTGATGGTGTATCGGACAGAGTGGCAAGATTAGTTATACAACTTAATAGCAGATACCAAATGCAGATAATTCAGGTTTATGCCCCAACAAGTTCTCATAGTGATGAAGTAGTAGAAGATTTTTATATGGATGTACAAAAGGCTTTTGATCAGAGTAAACAACATTTTAAAATTGTTATGGGAGACTTTAATGCTAGAATTGGTAGACAAATGAAAGATGAAATAGCTGTAGGTAATTTTGGTTATGGTAATAGAAATGAGAGAGGACATAGACTTGTGGAGTTTGCAGAAAAAGAAAAACTTTATATTATGAATTCATTTTTTGAGAAAAATGTTAAAAGGAAATGGACATGGAAGCATCCAAATGAAGGTACAGCAGAATTGGATTATATTTTGACTAACAGAAAATACATATTTCAAGATTGTAATGTTCTTAATAAATTTAACACAGGAAGTGATCATCGATTAGTAAGGTGTAAGTTAAGTGTTAATGTAAAACTAGAAAGACAAAAATTATTAAGAAAAACAATATTTACAGTTGATATTCCTAATCTTCAGAAACATTTTAATGAATTTAAATTGGAACTTACAAATAGGTTTCAAGTGTTAGGAGATTTTGAACATGATACAGATTTGAATGAAATTAATATGAAAATAACTGATACACTTTTAAAAACTGCAACAAACATAGCTGGTAGAAAAAAGCAGCAATTGACTAATAAAATTTCTACTAAGACTAGAGAATTTATGAAGAAAAGAAGGAATATGAAGATATACAAAAATGATGCATTAAAAAGAATTGAATATCTCGAATTTTGTAAAATGGTACGGAAAAGAGTTGAAAATGATATAAGAAAGTATAACTGTGAAATAGCAAGGAAAGCTGTAGAAGAAAATAAAAGTCTCAAAAATGTTAAACAACATTTTGGTATTGGTAGGAAATTTATATCTGCAATAAGAAAAAAAGATGGAATTATTACTAAAAAGAGAGATGACATCATGAAATTGGTAGAAGATTTTTATCAAGAATTATATAGTAATAAAGAACAAGTACCTCCTATATCTATTACATCTTCCGAATTGCCCAGAATTTTAAATGAAGAAGTGAGACATGCAATTAAGTGTATGAAGAAAGGAAAGGCTCCAGGAAATGATGGAATTATAATTGATATATTAAAAGAAGCAGGTGAAGAAATAGAAACAATTTTAGCAAAGTTATATACCAAATGTCTAAATGATAAAGATGTACCGGAAGATTGGAAGAATGCAGTAATAATATTAATATTTAAAAAAGGTGATAAGGAAGATATTAGAAATTACAGACCTATCAGCCTTTTATCAGTTTTATATAAAAATTTTACCAAGATAATTACAACTCGTCTACAGAGAACTTTGGATTTCCACCAACCAAGAGAACAAGCTGGATTTAAAAGTGGTTTTAGTACAATAGATCATATCCAAGTATTGAGAGAAGTCATAGAAAGGACAAACGAATATGAGTTGTCATTATGTTTTGGATTTGTAGATTATGAAAAGGCATTCGATTCTATACACATTTCTTCAGTGATTAAAGCATTGGATCATCAAGGTATAGATCCAGGATATTGTCATATTTTAAAGAATATTTATAAAAATGCAACAGCAACAATTAGATTACATAATGATACTGGAAAAATCAACATTGAGAAAGGTGTAAGACAAGGTGACTCCATATTTCCAAAACTCTTTACAGCAGTGCTGCAAGAAGTATTTTGTGGATTAAAATGGGAAACTAAAGGAGTGAAAGTAAATGGAGAGTATTTAAGTCATTTAGATTTCGCAGATGATGTAGTTGTTTTTGCAAATAATGCTTCAGAGCTGCAGGAAATGTTGCAGGTGTTAGCAGATGAAAGTAGAAAAGTAGGACTAAAGATAAATGTTAAAAAGACTAAAGTAATGTTTAATAGATTTGCTCAAAATATGAAAATAAAGATTAATTATGAAGAATTAGAAGAAGTTAACAGTTACAAATACCTTGGTCAGATTATTAATACAGATGGAAACATAATGGAGGAAATTAATCATAGAATTAAACTTGGTTGGAGTGCTTTTGGTAGAAATAACTTGATACTAAAAGGAAATATGCCTATGTGTTTGAAAATGATGGTTTTTAACAAATGTGTTTTACCAGTTCTTACTTATGGATCTGAGACTTGGACACTTAATAGAAGAGCAATACAGAGACTTCAGACCACTCAAAGGAGTATGGAGAGATGTATGTTGGGAGTAACAAGAAGAGATCGAAAATGCAATGTATGGGTAAGACAACAAACAGGTGTTACTGATCTTATTGAAAAAATTAAAAGATTGAAATGGAGTTGGGCTGGACATATTGCTAGAAGAAATGATAATAGATGGACAATTGAAATTTTAAACTGGATTCCAAGAGATTGTAAAAGACCCAGAAAGAGACCACATGTGAGATGGATGGATGAAATAAGAAAATGTGCAGGGGTGTTGTGGAGAAGAGAAGCTAAAGATCGGAGAAGATGGATTAAACTAGGAGAGACCTTCATCCTGCAGTGGATTGATAATGGTTGATGATATATATATATATATGTATTTGTATGTCCTGCAGTGGATTGATAATGGTTGATATATATATATATATATATGTATTTGTGTGTAGTTGTAATATCAAGCAAAATAATATCTATTATGAATTTAATCCAAAATTTTCAATATACTAATAAATAAATAAAAGCTATGCTACTCAAATTGATAGTCATTTCATAAATTAGATATAGCTTTTATTTATTTTCATTTGTTTATTAGTATAGTAGACATTGCATAATTAATTCCAATGTTTTGTTTATATAAAAAATCTATGACAAATCAATTCTTCCATATTTGCAGCATATTTCTTCAAAGCTTGTTCTAAATTTTGAACTATAACTCATTGTAAAATTTCTTACGTCAATATCTCTCACCATACATGCATTTTATGGAAAATTTGACACTGAACTATAAATAATTCAATATTTATTACAATCTTTGGAGAGGTAAAGTCTAAACCTGAAAGTGTTTGATTGGTTACATATAACTTTTGATAATGTTAGTTAAACTATTGCTATATATCTATTACAGTGTCATATTTCCATTCTATTTGGCATTATAACATGGATATAAATTATCCCAACCTGTTATGAGATGTGAAATTGATATATATATATATATATATATATATATATATATATATTGTAGCTTAATAAACATGATGACTGTGGAAAATGAAAACTAATATAATTTGAAATGAAAATATAGCCCAAATGATGGATGCCATTTGTTACTGAATAATAACATATCCTGAAGTTGAATATCATTTGTAACTGAAAAAAAATGGATCCTACTGTATCCTTAGTCATAGTCTAATTATTGATCACCATTTACAATGGAATACAAATACAAATCAAGTAAGAACAATCCTAATTTAATAATGCTGGTGAATTATAGTGTCATTTATAACAGAATGAAATTAATAAATTAAACTAAAGTGAATGTCAATCAATGAATAACAATCTAATACTTAATTCAATAAAACAATGATAATAATCTTTGCTGCAAATTCATGAATTCAGATAGCATTTAGAACAAATATATAACAAGCAAAACCATTATTTCAAACTACCCTTTTAATTACTTATTAAATATTTAAGAATATCAAATAAATTAATATATTATTGTATAAAAATCTATACCTGGTCAGATAATAAATATTAAATTTAATACAAAGAAAATGATATATAATTATACTCTTTTACCATCATATGCTTGGACTTTTGAACTATTTTGTAATTGCTTCTAATGAATTATGTAGTATAGTTCATTCATGAACTGTATCTTATCCAAGCCGCATTAATCAATAAATTTGGACTGTAAATTTAAATAATAATCAAAAAGTTTACATGTTTAAATTAATTCAAAATTTATTAACAAATGAATATATATTAAAATCATATATGGCAAAAATACATTTATATTATATACATATGATTCAATTATGCTTTATGTAATAGGTTTTCAATTGACATTAATTCTTTTTAATTAAATGGATAATTGTATATCAAATTTTACCTGTAAAATGCTAAAAGTAAAATGTATGTTTATGTAATGCATACATGATGTAACACATATGCACTTTTCAAAATACAAGAAAGTCAATGGCATTCTTAATCTTCATATGTAATAAAAATATATAGTTAATGAAAATAAAATATGTTAAAGATGAATCTACCTATTTTTTCATATTGTTCTAAGAGAATTAAACAAAAATAAATACTTGAGATTAATTTATAATCAGTATATATATATATCATCATCAACCATTATCAATCCACTGCAGGATGGTCTCTCCAAGTTTAATCCATCTTTTCCAATCTTTAGCTTCTCTTCTCCACATCACCCCTGCACACTTTCTTATTTCATCCATCCATCTCACATGTGGTCGCTTTCTGGGTCTTTTACAATCTCTTGGAATCCAGTTTAAAATTTCAATTGTCCATCTATTATCATCTCTTCTAGCAATATGTCCAGCCCAACTCCACTTCAATCTTTTAATTTTTTCAATGAGGTCAGTAACACCTGTTTATTCTCTTACCCATACATTGTGTTTTCAATCTCTTCTTGTTACTCCCAACATACATCTCTCCATACTTCTTTGAGTGGTCTGAAGTCTCTGTATTGCTCTCCTATTAAGTGTCCAAGTTTCAGATCCATAAGTAAGAACTGGTAAAACACATTTGTTAAAAACCTTCCTTTTCAAACACATAGGCTCAATATATATATATAGTTTTTAATTAAAATAATAATCATTAAGTTATGAAATATACATTTGAATTTAGAAAAACAATTCTCTTATACTTTAGCATGTAAAATCAATCTATACTTAATTTAAATTATATTACCATTTATATCCTATACAATTATATATCTATATTAGCAAATGATCTGATCAATGCTTTACAGATATGATATTTCCAAAATAGTTCCATAGTTTTAATGTCTATTTCTTAAACCACAATTTGACTAAGTTTTGTTATTCCAGAAAAAGTAGAAATATCATGAAAAAGTTTTAGGTTCAAAGCACATTTTATTAATTTTAATATTTTCTGAATATCCAAATTATTTTTCATTTGGCAGGTATTTGATCTATATACCATTGTAAGTATACAAACATTAATTTATATCCAAGATGATGCAATGTAAATGTCCTTTTTTTCAACAAGTAGTGGATTTATAAAACATTACAAGTAAACAGATTCTAGTTTCATCCATGACATCCCATGTATAAATATTCTACCATGCTCATAAAATTATATCAGTAGATGAATATAATCTTTGTGTACAAAATGAAATTGTTTGTAATTAAGATATATAAATAGAACAGTTTGATTATCACTTCTGTGTAAACATTTGAGTGTTTCAAGTCTTGATGTTTTTTTAAAAACGATAATTTGCCTACAAAATAAAATCTGACGTATAAAATTTTACATTGAATAATAATTCAAGATTTATAAATGTGAAGAAATGCATTGAAATCCGAAATATTTGATGATGTATATACAAGTGTTTATACATTCACACTAACTTTGTTTTTCATTCTTATATTATTAATGTAATTATAGAAATTACTTTTTGACAGTTTTAGATCTGATACGCATCAAAATCTTAACAATATATACATTAACCAGGAACATTTGGATCAGTCTGGAAATTGAATAAATTAAAATGAAAAAATATCCAAGTAAAAAAAAATATCCTTATGACTAACCAAATTGGTATTTGGAGTATTGACATTTTTTTGCAGCTGACATTGTATTACTTACATCTTATGTTTTCAGAATTTAATATAAGCTTGTACAACATATAGCTAGACGATATAGCAATATATGGATAGTTAAAGTCTTAAAAAATTTAATTATTTAATATTTACGAGAAGAAAAATTGTTTTAAAATTAATTTGAAACTATAAACAATTAACAATGTAAGATACATATAAAAATTTCTTATTATACAATGTTTTGGCTGTGGTCGTTTTCTAATTATTAAAATTCCTTCGTTGAAAACTGCCTATGAAAAAAGCAAGTCCCTGCTAGATAAAGGCCTGGGCTATTCCACTCAAATGCAATAATTTCGTTTTTTTGTCTTTTATTAATTAAATCATCTTTTTAAATTAGAGTGATGAACAAAAATGTTAATTTGAGTACTGATTACATTTTGGTATTTAGAGGAGGTAAATAATGTTAATATCTATATTCTAGTATTTTATTGATTGTAGGCTTCCAAACTGAGAAATTTCTTTATGTAGCTTTAAAAAATGTAATTATTTAGTATTTATAAAAATAAGAAATGGCGCAGTAGGATCATAGTGTTAGCATCTTATCTATACTCCACTCCAGAAAATAACGTTGCCATCTATAATTCACTCCGGGTAACAGTTAATGTTTTTTATTAATTAAATAAAATGTTGAATTAAAATGCAATACAAAAACCTTTCTTTTATTTTAAATTATTTTCTTGGACCACTTCTTACAAGTTAGGAAGTAGTAATAGCTACTTATAGAAGTCAACACTTGCTATTTCTTGAATTTCTTTGGTGTTAAATATCATATTTATTTCAGAGAATATATCTAAAATTGATATTTAAGAGCGCGTGTCTAGAATTAACGAAACTTTTATAAATAGAATATAGATATTTAAATAACAATTTCTCCTATCCTCCTTTAACGCCTATAGGAATTATTGCACTGTTTAACATATATATACATATTTTTTTATAATAATAATAAAACATTATTCATATTATCAAAGACAAACCAATTACAAAAATATCTTTTTTGTTTTCTATGAATATCATCATTAATCATGAATAGAAATTGTTTCTGTTGTTAGCTTTTTTAAATTAGATTTTTCACTTTAAATTGAAAACTCAGCAATGTTAGTTGCCATAAAAATTAAAAAAAAGTTACAAAATAGCGCAGTACTTGTTTTATAATTCAAGATCAAATTTCTAAAATGCAGCTATAGACATGTGACCTTCACTCTAAGTGTTTGAGTGTTATTCTAAGTGTTCCTTTTAAAAAGAAATTTATTTACTGAATTTAGCAGTAAAAAATAAAAACTAATTTATTTATTTTTATAAACAAAAAATTAAAATAAGCAGTAAAGGAAATGTGCGCGTATATATATTTAAAAGTATGTTAAATATGTATGCATGTTCTTTGAACTTTGTAGAGCAACTGCGTACAATATTTACGATCTGAATTCGAATCCAGACTGACTAAAATTAAACATTTTTTAATAACCTTGATTTTATTTTCTGATAGCCTGCTTATAACCAATCTTGTTAACCATCCGTATTGGTCAGTAAATGGATGTCAATGTATTATAAAAATAAGATTAAATAAGGATAAAAAAGCCCTCAAACATTCACCGCCCTGTAATTCGGAAACCTGGTAGGCTGTAAAAGAAGAAATTGTTGTTCTGTGATATAGAATGTGGAGACATGCAAGCGTGGTCACCTATCAACAAGATACTATTCCGGACTCGTTCTTTGCTGATATGCTTCATATTAGTCCTTTTAGCTGGTGTCAAGCAAGATATCAATATTGAATGTTCATCCCCCAGATTACCATGTAATATATTCTATGTTTAACTGTTATCATCTGTTGTAACCAAATTTCTGAATAAAAATTCTATATTTTATAAAAATAAAAAAAAGAATTTGGAACATGCATACAGATTGCTTTTAGGTGATTTTCATGTAGGTTGCACATTTTGGACTGTTATTATATATATAAATTCTAATATTCTCATGGATAAAGGATGAATTCATAGTATTATTTCTGGAAGCTCCTGTATAGTAAAAATATAATAATTACATAGCTGCTGTTTCAGTACAATAATAAGCATTTTCCTCATGGCTTCTTTTTTCTCAAATCACAAGAATGTGTGTGGTTAGATTTAAAATCAGTGTTTTTTTTCCTTTATTACTTTCTCCTTATTCTCAAATTCTATTGGTTAAGAAATTTTAAAAAATATTTTATTCTCAAATAGCTTTTCTATATATATATCAAAACGTCTGCATTCTTTTAATCATCTTTTACATCTTTGTCATTTAGACATTTGGTATATAACTTTTCAACAATTTTTATTATCTCATCACCTCCTTCTTTTAAAGCATCGATTATAATTCCATTATTTTCTGGAGTTTTCCTTTTTTTTTTTTTCATATATTAAATTGTATGTCTCACTTCTTTATTTAAAATACTGGGCAGTTTAAGCTGTAGTAATTATAAGGGATACTTTGTTTTCTTGTTTTTTATTATTATATAATTTTATAAAACACTTCCACATATTTTGTATACCATCTCTCTTTTTTAGAAATAAATATATCTTTTATTCTTATTGCAGAAATGATTTATCTTCCAATTTTAAGATTATATTTTCTAGACTTTTATTTTCTTTTTAACTTTTTTTGCCAATTCACAATTACATTTTTTTATATTATTAACTTTTTTTACTATTTTTATAGAGTCTAAGTATTTAATTCTTCATAATGAATCATTTTTATAATTTTTCATAATCCTTATTTTCTTCATACATTATCTTATCTCAGTAGAAAATTTACTAGCAAATTGTTACTTTTCTTGTACCATCTGTCTTTCTTGCAATTTTCAATAGAGTATTATTTATTTTCTAACTAAATTCAGTCAAGTCTGAATCATTTTCAAGTCGGTTAAGATTTGCAAGTTTTAATTTAAATTTATTGGAATATTTTTGAAGATTAGGAATATCAACTGTTAATGCTAATTTCATTAATAGTTTTTATATCTATAATTTTGCATTACCAGGTATCTGCCATCTGATTAATCAATGATCAGTTCCTGTGTTGAATCTTATAATCTTGAAATATATATTTTCTATTAGTCAAAATAAAATCCAAGTCTGATCTACTTTCATTTGAATGTTTCCATATTCCTTTCCATTCAGCATTTTTCTCAAAGAAAGAATTCATAATGTGTAGGGTTTTTTTGTGTGTGTGTGTGAACTCCACACATCTGTGACCTCTTTTATTTCTATCATCTTAACTAAATTTATCTACAACACTTCTATCTTTTAGTCATTTATCATTTCTAGTATTAAAGACTCCTTGTCTGATCTGTTTTTATATATATTCATGTAAAAATTCTCTATATCTTCATTACAAAGAGAACCTGTTGGGACAAAAACCTGAATGTTTTACATTCGATAACTTCCATTAAGTTGAATAACTAATGTTGTCACTTTGTCTCATATACTATTAATGTCATCAATGTTGTTCTTTGACCACTTATTTATAATAAATCTATCTTCAGCTGTGCTTTTAATATTTGTGCCTTTGTAATAGAGTACATGTCCACTTCTTAAATCAATTGGCTTCTTGTTTTTCTCTTTTAACTTCAAAAATCAAAGTAATGTATCATTTAATCATTGGCAGTTCTTTTTTTGAATTAATAAAAATCATCCTTCTCTTGAAAGTGATTCAGAGTTATAGATACCTAAATAATAGATTATCATTGAATGGCAGTCTGGGTTTACAAATCAGAGCTTCTCACCATCTTCCATCTTTGACCACCAACTACCATCTTAGCTGATGACTTTATATTCTTCTGGGAATAAATACCATAATTTAGTTCTATCTGTCATAATTGGAAATATATGTAACAAAAAGAAGTGATCATTATAACCCCATTCTTTCTGCCTTAAAAACACAACAACTGATATTTCAGTTAAGAACTACTAGACGACTGAAAAAAATGATTGTTTCGATTTAAAATTCAAAGACAAAAAGCTAATAAACTATTCACACTGGATGATGAATGATGGTGAGCAGCTCATCCAAGTTATTTACTATATAAATGATTATATAGTAATAATAGAAACAATGATAATAGCATATAAAGTATGCTTGTTTACTTTAAGGCACCAATAAGGAATTTAAGGGATCTCTTAGTTAGACCCTAAACTTATTTCTACAGCCATACTTTATTATACCCAGTGTTAGTGAAAATTAAGTAAATTCCTTTTAATTTTTTTTATTGGATAATGACCATACTTATCCCCATTGCTTCAATTAATTATTTATATATAATAATTTATGTCATAAAATTATCTTTTTTAAAAAAAGTCTGCTAACCAAATGCATGTTGAAAGAAAGTTTTATAAAAAGTTTTCAAAATCAGTCAATTTTTAAAAAATAGTAATTAAAAAGACATATTAATATAAGTTTAATTGATTACATGCAGAAGACATTGTAGTAGTCAGTGAGTTAAATAACATAAGCATTTATCATCATCAACCATTATCAATCCACTGCAGGATGAAGGTCTCTCCAAGTTCAATCCATCTTCTCCAATCTTTAGCTTCTCCACTCCACATCACCCCTGCACATGTTCTTATTTTATCCATACATCTCACATGTGGTCTCTTTCTAGGTCTTTTACAATCTTTTGGAATTCAGGTTAAGATTTCAATTGTCCATCTATTATCATCTCTTTTAGCAATATGTCCAGCCCAACTCCAGTCTTTTAATTTTTTCAGTGAGGTTAGTAACGCCTGTTTGTTGTCTTATCCATATATTGAGTTTTTGATCTCTTCTTGTTACTTCTAACATGCATCTTTCCATACTTCTTTGAGTGGGCTGAAGTCTACATATACAGTTAAATAGATGTTTCAATTGGGATAAATTCAATTGGTTTTATATATACCTGGGTCTCATTTTACGCGATAGATAGGTTCCTCAGAAAACATGCGCAAAAGAAATCGCATAAAAATAGACGTAACTTATCTTGAAAAAGGGGGGATACAGACTGTGATTTTTCAAAAATCACGTAAAAGCAAAGCACCAATGTAAAATTACTTTAAAATTCGCGCAAAAAAAAATAAGGGAATAAAATATGACTAATAAAAAATTTCAAATTTGAAAAAAATTGATACAAGACAAACTTTTTTTTAACTATAATATTTAATTTTATTCAAAACAATATATTTTTATGCATAATTTACAGTACAGTAATTGACATTTTTTATACACATTTTAATTATTATTGCTACTTGCCAGTAAACAGGTTCGTTTGCAAACTGGTAAAAAATCAGATTCTTCACAAGAGGAAATACAACTAGCACCAACTTCACTCTCATGTTGTGTTAATGGTTTTCTGGTGACAATGTAATTAGTAATTAATCTTTGAGACAATGATTTTATTAATTGTTTATGAAGCTCACAATATCCAGACATACAACCATTTAGCTCTCGTTGGAATTTAAGAGCACGTTCGTGATTAGTGTCATTAATAAGAAAATAATTAAAAATAAACTTGCGGACACTAAATGATTAATAATTGATTACATTCTTTTTTAAAAAGCAAAAACAGAATGTGATTTAAAATGCAAAATTAACACGCACAATGTTTGAACAAATTTACATTATAATCTTGTAAAATTTAATGTGGGTATACATAAAATGTGGAAATCATGATTTTAATTTCATTATTGCATAAAATCTTAATATTATAAAGCACTGGAAATATTGAAATTACTAAGATGAAAGTCGAATTCCAATAATGTGCTATTACTTTTAATATGACGTAAGTGTGCAAAATGTATTATTTAAAGTAATAGCGCATTATTGGAGTTCGACTTCCGAAGAAACATGAATCGCGTAACTTCAAAATCGCATTAAATAAATCCGCGTAAAACGAGATGCAGGTGTATATTTATTCTGTATAACTCATGTATTTTTGTGAGACATTGACTTTAGAATTAAAAAAATAATTGGAAGATATTCTTTTTTGTAGGGCAGCTTTATGTATGGAGTAGATGACAACAAGAAAAGGGCTTGGAAACTTGATAAGAATGCCACATGGCAGTACAAAATATTTATGGAAATATTTGCACAGATTAATCCATATTTTAATATTAAGTTGATAAAATTAAAAATAATAAGTGAATAAAAAAAAAGCTAAAAAAAAATTTAGTGAAGAAATGTAAAAAAAGATCAATAATATTTTTAGGGGTAAAGAAATAATTAAGAGTATGTTAGAAGTGACCCAAATAAAAAAAAAAGGTATTTTTATCACAGGAATAAAAAAATGTGAAAAATGGATTATAAAATAAGATGAATTGAATAAACTTGTCTGGACTAATATATGGATCCTGAGTTTGTACTGGCAGTAAAAATAAAATAGCCACGCATATAAATCAATTTTCCTCATTTTTACAAGCAATCTCCACACCACCACCATCAAAAGTCTACCCTAATTAATTAACACAATAAATTTTTCGTGAAGATGGAAAACAATTATAAGACTAATACGTATATTCGTTTTAAACTTCTAATGAAACATTATATATATTCATTTTGCAAAAATATTTACTTGATTAGATTTTTTTATTAAAATTATTGCTTTAAAAGAGTCTAAAGATTTTCTGCATATGTGCATAGAAAGATAAATTCGTTATAGAAGCAAGTTAGTAAAACATTTTAAAATATAACTAATATCTTTTATTAACAACTTAGATATAAAATTTAGAACTTTTGACAACAGAATTCTTGAAATTCTAAGTAATGTCAAAATATCCCATATCTATGCACACTTAATTATTTTTTCAGGTAAAGGTTTTATAAACATGCCTAGATAAAAGTTATAATGTCATTAATATATATATAGTTTTTAAAAAACATTTCAAGGTAAAAACCTCTCCAAAGCTTCCAATTGCTTAATGGTGACTCTTAAGTGTTTTTTCTATTCTTGTTTACTCTCTACCTAAGAATTGTTGAAGTCCAATGTTTTGACAATAATTGGATGTCTACTGAATTGGCTATAAGATCGTTACAGAAAAAGTCCTATTATGGATTTTGTTTTTCATGCTAGTATGTTTTTTAATCAATCTGGATTTTAACCATAGGCTATGGACAAGTCAAGTTCATGTACTAGCAGCTATTTGTAAAACCGTTTATATATATGTAATAAAAATAATAAATATAGTGGTGATTAACTATTATACACAGTCTTTCAATCTGCAGACTACTTTTGGTTAATCACATAACCCTCTTCAACTGCCATATATATATATATATATATATATATATATATATATGTAATATATATATATATATATATATATATATATTACAATTAAAATATATATATGTCCAAATTTTTTTTTTAGTTGTTGAAGCGATGCAAAAAAATTCACTTTTAGAGGTTCACTTATTTTATAGATTATGTAAATGAAAATTACATTTTTCTGCAAAGAATATATAAAAGATGCATAATTTATCTGCTGTTGTAAATAAAAGCTTAATTAATTAACACCGGGTAGCAAAATAAGCTTAAAGTATTAAAAATGCATCAAGCATTGGTGGTCAAGAGGTCAGCGACAGCTGCTTTATAAGAAGTTGTCCCAGGTTAGTGGGTTCACTTCCCAGCTGATGCTATGACACATGAGAAAGAAAAAAGTACTAAAAATGCAAACATTTTATTAATAATACTTGTGGAATGTATTGGAAGTTATAAGTAATGATAATAAATATTTATCAGTTATTAATAACAATATCACATGATTCACTATGAATACAAAAGCCAAAAACTAGACTGAGAGTGGGAATATTATAGGATGAAATATTAATTTCCCATTAGATTGTTACATAGTTTTTTTTTAACCACTGCCTTAAAAAAAAGCAAATTTGTAATAATCAATTTATAGCTTACTTCTGCCATATGGAATTTCTTCAAATTTTGTTCATATCTTCAGTTTAAATGACAACGCAATACAACAATGCAATATTTCAGATTGTTCAGGCTAACAATGTTGGCAGGTCATCATCTGAACTTTATTCAAATCAATTCAGTAAGATTTTGATCTTGCACAATAGATGGCATTACATTTTTTTAAAAAAATGCTTTCATTTAATTTGAAAGGAAAAGCTTAGAGCAGCAACAGTTAATTAAAATGGAAAGAAACTGATTAAAATTAAAATAAAGGACAAAATCGTAATTTCCTTTTAGATTGTTTATGTTACTACTGCCTTTATAAAGACAAAAATATTGTAATCAGCTTTAAATGATTTTATTGTATATACCCCAACAGTAATATAAGGAATGTGCTAATAGCTCAAACAAGCTCTTAATTAATAAGTGCAATAAGAGAAAAATATTTAAAATCTCTATCTAGAACATTCCCAGACCAATTGGTTTCAAGCTTTTGGCTCACCTCAGTAAGGAGTTAGAATATTCAAACAAAAGATCAATCTAAAATATCAACTCAAAACCCAGCACTTATTTAATATATATATTTAAGTAGAAAACAATGTCACACTATATATAACTTGATTATTATACCCAAACACTAAAAATAAAAAAATAAAATATACATAAATATTTTTAACTTCTGTTAATTAATTTGAAGACTAATGCACCAAACAGATTATTTTTGGACCACAATTATGTAAATTTAAAAGATGGATATCTGTAAATTAATATTCTTTTGCACTACACTAACATTCTGACAGATTTCTTTACTTTCTAGATTTAACCTTTCAACTTTCACTTTAATATTAAACTATTTTTATTTATCAGAATATAATAAATTTGACCTCATTTGTTAGATATTTTTATTTAGAAATTAAATAAATTTTTAAAAATCACATTTGATTTTTGGAATTATTTTAAAAATTTGATTTTAATCAAAACAAAGTGCATCAATGTTATCAAATTCTCAGTGGAGCAGATTCAATTTGCAAAATAAATGAAATATTCTTTGTTTGATGCTTCTTTTAAAAATCTGAATGAATTATTTTTAATATCTAGTAAATCTATCAATTTGTGTTTTAAAAGTTTAATTTTTTTTTTGTAATTTTACAATATCATTAAATGTTATAACAGACTATTTATTGAGTGACATCATTTCTAGACAGTTGTATTTTCCATGACCTTAATCTCTATGGTAACATTACACAGAAGAATATATTCTTTTATATTTAAAAATAAAACATTTCTGTAAAAAATAAATATGTAATATATTTTTTATTTCTACTAATTATTATACAGTTATAGTACAAAAATAAACATAAACTTTCCAAAAAATCAAGTTTTTAACCCATTGTAATATTTTCTAGAAGTAATCTTGCAAAGTTTGAGATTGCCAAACACATAGGCATCCATCATCAAATACTTTGAAGATCTGTTTATTCAATTATTTTGATATCTTTTGATTTTTTTTAAAATTAAAACATTAGAAAACAAATATATGTGAATTTTAAAGATGTAAAAAAAAAAACTGCAAAATTTCTCAGCAAAGGATGAAAAAATAATTAGTTTAAACAATACAGTTTGTGACCAAACTAAACACACTATTATTGTTTAAATTAATTAATATATGTATCCCCATGTGGTTCAATAAAAAAATTACTTTTTTGCTTTTTAGTGCATAAATCCTCAAATTATATAAAATCATTTAATTAAAATTATTTTTATATCTATTATTTAGATTAGTCAGGTAAGAATTGATTTTGTAACCATAGACCTAAACTTGCCATTTCTGTAGTGTATTAAACTGCACAGAGTAATTTTGAAGTTAATTATTGTCTATTATAAATAGCTTATTTAGACATAATTCCATTCATTCATTGTGTTATATAACATTCTTAACAAGAGTTTTGAATTTTCTGTATTTTCTGTTTTAAATATACTGCCATCTATTTTTTTTTTACCAATCAAAAAAAAATCTTTTTATCAAACTTTTTAATTCATGTGAGAGCTGGTTTATTGATTGAATTGATTTAATTAATTAATGCACATAAATATAAATAACTGTTCTTCAATCATAGTATTTGAAACTTTAAGTCATTATACCATGCAAAAAAAAATCAATTACCCTGCAGTATGCAATGTATTTCATGATTTAACTTCATCAGTTAACAATAATTTCATTCTTTCTTAGTTACCCATAATTCCTTGAATGATTTAGTGTAACAAACAATTTTCCTGTGTTAGTAGCAGAATGACTAATTTGATATTATAGCATTAATTATCAATGTAATAGTCATCAATAAATTATCCTATTTCAATAAATCAAAACACTGCCTTGTTTAATATTCAACCATTGCCAAGAAGGCTGATTTATAGATAACTATTCTATTCATAATTAATGCTTTAATACCATATTGGTCATTTTCATGTTGTTATTATTATTATTATTATTATTATTATTATTATTATTATTATTATTATTATTATTATTATTATTGCAGTATGCGCAGCAATAGGCCAGTGTTTTTTTAAACTTTTTTTAATGAATAAAATTTATTCTTTATTATAACTTTATCTTTTCAATAAATTTTGTTCAAAATATAAATTTAAACAATGAAAGTAATCTGAAAAGTAAAATATTAACTTTGTAAATAAAAAAAAGTGTCTTAGAAAGGGACTCATATAGTCAAAACAAAAAATTTCATTTTACTCATTAAAAAAAATATTTTTATTAACAAAATCTGAATAATCTGGACCAACTGATGAGTGCTGGTTTAGCACAAAATGTGTATATTGGTGATTATTTATCTTTTGTATCAGTTGTATGAGATAATGTGGACAGTTGAAGGGTGCTTGAAAGTCTGAGTTCAAATCCCCTATATTTATTATTAACAAAAAATGTTTTACACTAAACATAAACTTTTAACACAATTTTTATAATATATACATTCAAATAATAAATTCATTAAAATATTAAAAATCAAATTTTAACTGCAAAAAAAAATCATAGAGAATAATAATAAACTTTTGACAATAAGCAGTTTTTCATTTGGCATCAGTAATTTTCTAGTTGACTTATTTTCTGCTTAAAAACTATTACACTCAAATATTGTTTTAATATATATATCAAATACTTATTAAGAAACAAAGAATTAATAATTTATATCAAAAAATAATGAACAAGTGGAGAAAATTATATGCAAATATGTTTCCTCTATTAACACAATTTCATCAAAAGACAATACTGCATATGTAGAAATGACTTCTTTTTTAATAAAATTTTAATAATCTTTTTAATTATTTAACATCTCTTGAATTATTCATTGATGGATATTCTTATTTAAAAGATATAATTGAAACTAAAATTTTAAATAAATTTCTAACCACTAAAATCACTCATAAACTTTTTAATTGAAGGGTTTATTATCAGAATAAACATATGGAAAAGTGATAAAACTACAGAGCTGATGAAAAAAAGCCCAAAATGTGCAGCACAATTGCTTGGTTTTTTATGAGATATAATGACTGAACAATGAATGTTTTAAATATTATGATTATCCAAGTTTAAATAAATTAATTGTAAAAAGATAATATACTTCTATAATGTACCATATTTTTTTATAAAATCACTTTTGTGCCTTCTTTGTTTATATTACTTCCAATCATTACAGAAAAGCTATTAAACTTATATATTGTAAAAGTAATTATTGAAAGTAATGTTGTTTTTAATGCCATCGCCATCTTTTTCCATATTAGAAAAGGTGAAATAATATTAATCATTTTCTACAGTTTAGTTATAAAAATCAATTTAAATATTTTTTTTGAATAATAATATAAACTTTACTTTGTGCATCATAATATCATTGCATTTATAATTAAATCTGTTAGATAAAAAGTATTTTATTTCTTGTAGCTGTTGAATATTAAATTAATTAATTGTAAATTAATTATCTTACTTAAAAAATAGCATTATGTCAGTAATTAAAATTTTATCTCTTATTTTTAAAAACAAAATCTATAATTAATGTATTAAATATAATACAGAGTTATTTTTCATGTAATAGTATATTTAGTTTTATCTTGAATATTTGTTTTATTTACAATTATTTTTAAACACTTGTCTATAACAATATTATTATATATCTCTTCACAAGATCTTATTCTTCTTAATACGCCCTCTCTTCTGCCATAGTATTTGCTTCCTTTTTAAATCTATTTTTAAAGATGGTTTTACAATATCTTTCTTTGTCTATTTTCATTTTATTTTGCACTTAACCCCAAAATCTTTTTCAAATGCCTCTAATTTAATATGTATGTTCAATCTAGTTTTCTTTTTTTTTCTTTTTTTGTTATCTCAGTATTAAATTTCTAACTCTTTTTATATTTCTATTTTTAATATATATTGATTTATTTGTCTATATCATGAATAATGATTTTTTTAAAAATGGAATTCATATATATTTATTCTTTTTGTTTTTTTTCTTTTGAAGGCACTTCCTATGTTTTAAATAATATATTTCTATTTTTGAGATTTGCTTTCATTAGATCATTATTGCATGATTTTCTTTGCCCAAAAGTAAATAGAAAATAAAATAATATTTGAATGATCAACTTTTCAGGAGAAAGTGACGTTCAAACACTAAAACATTAAGCTGAGCATAATAGACTAAACAATTTAATTGAAAAAAAGCTTATTTTCTTATCAAAGAATTAATACAGAAATTTTTAGCTTTTTTTTATGTCAAAGCACTGACTGGGAAGCGAACCCAGGCCAGCTGTTTGGAAGGCAGCTATGCTAACCGCTAGATCACCAATGCTTGACAACTCTTCAGCAATAGATAGGCGTAAAATAATTAAGCAAGAATTACGACAAGCCAATAATACTTAATCATTATCAGTGGTAGTTGGCATTAGTCACTATTTTTAACACAATTTATTCTAGCATCTTAACCTGCAATGGCTATAATGCATTTTATAACATTTAAACTGCAATCAATATCTCATACTGCTCCTATGATATATATATATTGTACACTTACTATAGAGACTCCATCCTCCAGCTAATTCAAGTACCACTTAATCAAGTTACCTTCTAATAATAACTCGTTATTTCTAACTTTAACATGTAACTAACTTTTCACACACAAATAATATATCTAGAAAATTAATATTTATCATTTAAATAATTTATTTAATCACTAATCAAATAAATATACAATTTAAAAATTAAATACTTTGCTCATTTATCATTCTCTTAATTTAACTACTAGCTCACTTTACTAACAAAATGATTCGATAAAATATTAATAATCACATGACTCATCACCACGCATTTATTAAGTTACACAGTTAGCTTAACATTAAGAACCTATTCTCGAAAGATACACTCCCAATGGCATAAGAATACCACCCTTACCTACTTTAATAAACTACCAGTAATATTCCTATGACACACCTATTACATAAAATGAATGCTAATTAACAATTACAAAATTACACTAAATCACTAAAAATTTAATACTCTTTAATACAAGCATACATCCATAAATAAAATTCCTAACATATTCTCATCTTAATCTAACTCTTAAGTTTAATTATCATCTCAGGTTCATCTTATTATTTTAACAATTACAAATTAAATAATATAGCTACATATAGTAAGGGATTTTACATGTACCTAACTATACCATAACAACAATAATAATTAATAAATTTGCATTATATACTTTTTATGTCTAATAATATCTTATAATCATGCTGTATCTTATATGAATTATGTGCAATAATATGAATATATAATTAATTTTATAATACATGTGTGTGGATGAGAAGATCAATAATGGCTTGGACATAACAAGGAAAGAAACTCTCAAGATGTAATATAAATTTAAAACATTAACAAATTTATTTAAACAAATATTATTTTAAAATTTACGAAATATAATATTTACAAAACTGTAGATGTTTAAAATTCAAACAAAATTATACTTAAAAAAACATATTTACACAATATAATCATCATCATAAATAGTTTTCAATTTAACTATTTATGATAAAGTAATAATATCACATGATCACCATTTCTTTCATTTCATCTCATTTCTTTCATTTCATTTCATTGATTATTCTGGCTTGCGCTGAATGACTACAGTATGAAGAGTTTGGCCTGTTTTAATAAAGTAATAATATAAAGAAAACATACTATAATTTGATGGTAATTCTGTTACCTTTTCTAAAACTATAATATTAATATACATTATCAGGATTATTATTTCCAATACATATTCATAGTAATTATAGGTTCAATAAATAAAATTATTTCTAGATACTGACAGATTTTTATAACTTTTTCCATAAAATCTTCACCATCATTATCCAGGTAATTTATTAATATAACCATATATTAATAAAGAAAAATATATTCATTGATAATATATATATTACACCATAATTCTATCATTATACAATGACAAATTAAACTATCACTTTTTAAATATATATATATATATGTTCTCCAATATTATAAATAAATACATAAACTTCTTATTTCTTTCCAAAAACTTTATTTCCATATATTAACTAATGAATATATATATATAAATTCATATATTATACACTTCCAACATTTCAATTGTTTTTTTTTACATCATTACAGTCATTTTCGCAAAATAAATTAGTAATTAGGGGTGGGTTAAATGGATTTAAATTATTTTTTTTTTGTTGTTGTTGTTGTTTTTTTTTTTTGTTTTTTTTTTGGTGTTTTAGAAGGTTTCTAATATTTTTTTGAAACTTTATAATTAATATGTAAAAAGAGAAGTTTTTTATAATAAAGGAAGTAGAGGAAGGAAGAAGTAAGTAAAAATATAATTATATATAATTAATATGTTTTATTGCAATGATTTTGATGTGTTAATGTTAATATAAGAAAAAGATTTTGTATTTAGAGTATTATGTAAAGATATGCATTTTTTTTTTGTTGTAGGTCCTTGAAAATAACTGTAATGGTGTAAAAAACAGCTGAAACATTGGAAGCAAGTTCCGTCTTGGGTTTGGGTTTTTGCGTCCTTTTTATGCTCCTCATTCGTTTCTTAATTCCAGGAAAAGAAAAATATTTTGTTTTTTGTTTAAAGTCAAAAATATTTCTTTGAACAAACCTGTCAAAAAAAAACGCGGCCCAGAAAAAGAAAGGTGGGGGGCGGTTGGGAGGGAGAGAAGAAGAAAGGAGGGGGAGAGTTTTAAAATAGACAGATTCTCAAGAAATCGGGTATGTGTGAATAAAGGACGGGGGGTCAATCGATATTTCCCATATTTTTAAATGGGGTCCCGTTTAAAGATTATGGTTTGGTGTTTTAATGTTTTTGTTCACATTTGGAATTTATGTTTTTACGGTTTTTAATTGTTGTAAAAAAGGGTAGAATGTCACTTTTTTCCTTTATCAATTGTTGTTTTTATGTTTTTGTTTTTGTTTGCTTTGGTATATTCTTTGTCGTTTTCATTTTTGCTTTGGGTAGGTTTTCCAGTTTAGGGATAATAATATTAGTGGTGTATAACTTGGACTTTTTATGGAATTTAGATTATTTTTGAAATTTTCTTTAGTGCTGTTTGTTGTTTTTTGGGAGGTTTGTAACCGTATGTGGTTCACTATTTTGTTCTGTTTCGGAATCCGGCCAAATTTGTAATTTTTTCCCGTTTTGTGTATTTTTTATTTGTTTGGGGTTTTAGTTTATATAGGGGTAAATTTTTTCAGGTAGGGAAGTTGTTTTGGTGTTCTTTTTGGGGTTGTGGTTCCGTTTTTTCCTTGATATTTTTTCTTCTGTTTTTTGGTAGTCCTTTTGTCTGTTAGGTACTTTTTTTGCAGACCAATTTGAAGTGTAGTGTTTCGAATGTCGTTACGGGGGGTTTTGTTATGTGAATAGTGGTTGTTTTATGTTGAGTTTCGTTATGTTTTTATTGTTTTTGTTTTACTTCTTCGGGGTGGTTATCCGGTTGTGTATTTTTTTTTGGGGGTATAATCCACGCTTTTAGTGTTACTTATTCCTATATGAGATGACTCCAGGATTGTTTTTTCTAGTAAGTTGGGCAAGTTTTATTATCTGCTATCTCTTCTTCCTTTGAGCTAATTCATAGGTCGTCAATTGTAGGGTTTTTCAAGTTTTCTTAATTACTGTCGGTTGTTTTATTTCGAGGTAGTTTAATTTTCCTTTATTTAATGATTGATTATGTAAATATTAAATATATATTATTTATTTATTATTATAGTTTGTATGGTTATTGAATCTGGAAATTTAAATATTTCATGAGTTGTGTTGAATTTATTTAATTTGTAAGTTTATTATTAATTGAATAGGTATGTTAGGTTTTAAAAGTATATGTATGTTAGTGAAGAAAGTCGTGGAATTATAATTTATTTATTTTATTTGTTTATTTATGTTTTTTAATTATAATTGGAATTAATTATTTATTATTTAAATTTGTAAATAAACTTGATTTATAATTAAACTTACTGTGTTGTATGTGTCTTCTTAAAATAAAATAAAACCTTGATAGAGATAATGAAGTACTACATTATCAATTATCAGAGTTTAGTGATATTTTGAAAAAATTTGGTTTTAGTCTTTGGTAGTTTATGATGTGTAGTAAATAAAATCCATTTACCTTTTCCATCATTTTGGTTTGGTAGTTGATCTAGTATACATACAATTGATTATTAAATGTAAAAGATTTAAAATAATGATATATTGAATATATTTACTTAATTTTAAATTGTTTTGTCAGATAAAAGAGTCTCAGTGATATAGTAAACTATAAAAAAAGAACAAGTATTTATGTTTATTTATTGCAAAGCTTTACTGGAGATTTGTATTAGAATATATAGATGGTTTAAAATTTCATAATTTATGTAGTTCCAAAAATTATATCTTTAGGTTGGATCGGGTCTCATACAATAAAAATGAAATTAAGGTTTATAAATAATAACATTACCTTATAATTTGTTTACTGTATTTTATCTACTACTATGATAGGTCATGGGTACACCTGGTGGATCAAATTAAATCATAAAAGTTTATGTTAGATCATTAGTTTGGTCTGTGGTAAGTTGTAGATGTTGGTTGTGGTCCTTGGTGCATAAAATAGATAGCATAATATGCTTTTGGATACAGCTCTTAATAGCTGACAATGTGTAGCGGGAATTGATTAGTGATCGAGGTTACGATTCTCAGTGCACTGATGTTTTGGTGATATTATGTAGTTGACCACACTTTGTAAGGGTTACAATATATATATATATATATATATATTCATTAGTTAATATACAGAAATAAAGTTTTTGGAAAGAAATAAGTTGATGCATTTATTCATTAATAATAATATTTTACACTCTGTAATTTATAATATGACTTCTTTATGCCTGTTTACTTTATTCATTAAAATAAACATATTATTTTTTAATAACCTAAAATCAATTAAATATATAGTATTTATCTATACCAGCTTGCTTGATGTTAATAACATTCAGATTTCACTTTCATTCATACTTTTATAATCAGAATAAGCATTTAATACTCTCTTGATCTCTTTTAATATTATTAGGAATATCAAATCATTCCTTTAATCTTACTTCACATTAAATAAACATCATTTGTGGTAAATTTAACTCTTCTTGCTTCCAACAAATTCTAACATTTTATAGTCTAGCCATTATCCTTCAAACATTTTATAAACTATAACAATTACAATGTAGGATCCAGTAATGATAAAAAGTGATTAAAATGAGACACAAAACTACAATAACTCAAAACAAATAATAAAATTATGGGTGCAATGCTTAAGGCCACATATTCTTGTGTCCATCTTAAATTCCTATCATGGCTTCTATAGGAGCACTTACAATTTTGCAGGGACAAAATGCTGCTGATCCTGAATCATAAAATATATAGCACTCTGTTCATTATATTTAACTTAGCAATTCACAAAGCTATATTCAATAGATAATATTTCATATTCAAATATTCCTATCACACAGGATTTCATTTCCACTACTACTATCCTGAGCCACTACTATTTATCATATAGACTCAGAATACCTCCTTCAACATCGCAAATAAATTCTATCATCGTAACATTAAATAATTTCTAAACTTTATTTTAAAAAACATTCAATATATTATCAAGAAGATTTAATATATCTACAAATAATTTTAAATATTTCACAATAATAAATACTTTCATTCAAATCCTTTCTTTATAAAATAATTCAGAGATCAAACATAGAAAGTTGTATTGAAACAGATACTATTTATAATAATATATTAATAATTATACATGGGATTCAAAAATACAATATATAATATGCATATTCTTACATTCACTTAATATCTAAATAAATTTAGATGCATAACATGTATATTTATACCTTTGTACGATATTCAAAAATCAATTAGTATTTCATAAATAACAAAATAAACATATCATTTGGTCTAATAATTTAGTGCTTTCATAATAAATAAATAACCATATAAATTTTTAAAATGTATCAATAATAATTTAACTTTATCCTATCCTTAGGATTAATAATGTGAATCCATCTTCTCCGGTTTATATTTTTGCATTTGAAAGTTATAGACCCATTACCTCTGCAGAAAATATTGAATTTTCTGTTATCTTTTTATTTTTCTTTATTTCATAATATTAAATATTTAAATAAACTTTATATATCACATAATTATTAAATTATATCTTATACCTAAAATAAATAATTATTAACTTATGTAATTATTTCTTAATACAATTAAAAAATAAACTACTAATAATGTTTTTGATTTCTTGCTTGCTCTTAAACTTGAGAGAGAGAGAGAGAACAGTTGCCATGACTACTAAGTTCACTGAGCAGAGATTTTTATTCCCCACTCTCTGAATGCTGCTTGCTCCAAACTTTGTTTAGCAAAAATGTAAAATATTCCAATAAAATGCAAAAGAAATTTTGTCCATCTTTTCAGGATAACAGTACTTTTAAATAAAACTCATTCCATTTCACCAAGATGACAAAAATTTCATAACAAAAAAATTCACAATCAAAATTAATTATTTAATAAGGTAATTTTTCATATTTTAAAGTTTCTTCATTTATCCAGCTTTAATAAAACTGGAGAAATGTTTCCTTTTAAAGCATCCATTATTTTTTTATACAAAAGTATTATATATCACTTTAACTTTCCAATAAACAGTTCTTTTAATTTAAAATTTCTCTTCTACATGTACATATTCAAATGCTAATAACTTGCAAGATTTTCACTATTTTAAGTATTTAAACAATTTTGTCCTGGGAATTAATAAGCATTTAAAACAATAATTATAGTTGACTGCTAATTGATAATTTATATTTTAGAATTTAAAGTTTATAGAGCTCTTCTTACAAAAATTCATATTTATTCCAATCCAAATTTGCACAGAACTTGAAAAATATTTTATAACCATACAGTCTCTTTAAGGAGTAGTTGATATATTATAAAAAGAAAACATCCTCAAATAATGGATAGCAGGCTAGTACTTATAAAGTTCATTTTCACATATTTTGTTAGCTTGCATTCATCCTTTTCTTAAATGGGAGGTAAATTTTTAAATAGTTTTTAATGACTTTCCTCAAGCAAAAGTGGATCTAAATATCACATAACAGTCTATCCTTTTCAGGATTAATCATTAAAATAAAATAAGATTGTCCTTTCATCACAATCATACAAATATTATTAAAAATAAATTTCTTACAACTCCTGAAAGTGACTTTCCCATCTGTATGACACTATTTTTGGCATAGTCTCCTGAATATCAGTACATCTGTTGGATAACTCATTTTGTCTCCCTTAATTATCATGGTTTCAATCCATTTCATATGAATCATTAATAGGGAATATTTTAGTTTTCACTCCATGATAAAGTGAATTAAATTAACTTCTTAAATATTATAAATTATTTTAGAATATACTTTTAATACTTTACTAACCAGGAAAAAAATATTAAAAAAATTATAACTGTTAACTTTTTACTTGATTGGAAAGAAAAGTTTTATAAATAATTACTGATTAAAGGTTCAAGATACACACTAATTACTAACTACTAACCACCTTTATTTATAGCTTTTATCTCTCATAATTTGATTGGCTATTTCAGTTTCAGACAAAAAAAATTTACATATAAATTAATTTCTGTCTGGGTTTTTTTTTTTTAAATAATTTATTTAATTAATTTTATATAAATATATATTGAATAATCCATTTAACTCTTTATTTAAATATGATATTAAAATGTATTTTTTAATAATAAAACTATTTTTATACACCTAAATTTGAAATATAAAATATTATTTATGCAATTATAACATTAATTTTGATACATTTTTTGAAATCAAATATAAAACAAATTGCATTACTAAATTAATACATCAATTTCAGCAACATAATTTTAATACAAATAATAATTAACTTTATCAACCAGGAACTAAAATGACTTAATTTAGCAAGAACATGTGCACACAAATGAACACACACTTTACAGACTTTATGACATTACTATTATATAATTTAAAATAATTAACTAAGAATAAAGAATTACTTAAAGTACATAATAAAAACTTACTAAATATTATATTTTATATAATTAAAATTATTATTTTAACATTATGTTTTTAACTTTTATAATTACTGACTATTATTAAACTATAAATATAATATATTATTAATTTTATTAATAAGTTGGACTAATATAGCTTTAAAATAATTTAAATAAGCTTTTCAGTCCATTAAACATATTTTAATTTACTTCAAGCACAAAATTAATATAATATACTAACTGTTAGATAAAATTTAATTTTTTTAAATAAAACTGACTACATTACATATTTTTAGTAGCATTTTTTGCCATAAATTTTAAATTATTTGTATAAACAAATTTAAAATATATACCAAATAATAGAATTAAAACTACTAGTGTTTAATTGGATTCAGTTGACAGCTTTTTATAATTAGTTGATTACTTTTCTATAATCCATTATTTGAAATTTGCTACTTATTATTGTTGCTATTAGTTACAACAAGATTTATTATAATTATTTTTAAAAAATAGCAAAATATGCCATAATTTGAAAAAGATGAAAAAAATTACAGCTAAGTTTAGATTACAAGTAATATGAGATATTGCTAAAATAGAAAGTGGTGTATAAAATTAATATTACAACCAAAGTGATTTTTGAAAAATTAATACATATTTAGAAAGATAAGAGAGTCACCTGTTTGATGGAAAATTAAAAAATTAAGACATTTCAAAATTTCTAGTGGTATCACATACCAATTGTATCTGTTGTAGGTTAATTTTAGAACTTTATCATAAACTATAATAAACTTTTTTAATTGAATTTATTATTTTAAAAAAATAAAGATTATATAAAATGTAATTTAGAAAATATTCAAAAATCAGTTAAAATAATTTATTTTATGATTTACAAATTTATAAAAATAATTTATGAAATAAAACTTAAAACTATTGGCAATTATACCAGTTTTCTATTTTTTTCTAAATTTAAAAAGTAAAGAAATTAAAAGAAATATGTAAATTTTTATTTGCCACTCAAAATTTGAATGCATTGTATTCAAAATTGATCAAGATTAATTTGTTTATAGTTTTTTTTTCTAAAAGTTATTTTATGTAGCATATGTAATTATCATTATATTTTTCTGACATTTCTTTGTAATTATATAAATATAAATGTGTTATTATTGTTTCTATGTTTACACTTCCTGCATCTATTTTTAGAAACATTTAAATTTTACATTTTATATAGTTTTTCTGTCTAAGTTTTAACCCCTTATATTGCAGGTCATCTTTAGGAATATTAAGTATATGTCTTATGGATAAATAAACAAGTAAAAACCATGAGAATATCAAACTCAGATTTTTGTATTACCACATAAAATTATGTTTCCTATACATTATAAATATTTTTATTAATTTTATAATACTTAGCATTAATTTTTTTTTATTTGCTATCTTATTTTCAATTACAAATAATAACAAAATTATATTACTTTCCATATTTAAAAAAGTTTTAATTTTTTTTTACAAATTTATAAAATACGCTGAATTAAAATTGTTATATGTATACTAGATATTAAAGGTCATTGTTTTGATATATTTATTTTGACATCATTACCACCTTTGCATTAAATTCTTCATAATAAAAATGACATTATTAAATCTAACATTTATATTTTTTAATTAGTTGCTCTAACAATTTTTTTTTAAGATTTAATATAAATATATCATTCCTCTGAATTATATTAGAAAATTGACAGACCATGAAAGCATTTTAATAAAACTAAATTAAAATTAAAAAATGTAAATATATCTTTTATATTTAACAGCATTACAGTGCAACTAGAGTGCCCTCTGGATAAAAAATTTTTTTTTTACATTTTTCGACAACTCATGAGCAAACATAAAAATTTTTTTTAGCTTTATTAATAATTACTATTTATTAATATAAACCACCAACCTTTCAGATATTGTTTTTGTAATATTTTTTTATTAAATATAATATTTGTATTTTTTTTTAATTGGTTACTTTAACAATTTTTTTTTAAGATTTAATGTTGTAATTATAAATTTTATTAAACGCCCATTATTATATTAAGTAATAATTTACTAAGGCTGTAACCTTAGAAATAAGCGTCTGAAAAATACGAAGGTAGGGACCTCTATAGGTCTTAAAATAGAGGTCCCTACCTTCGTATTTTTCAAACGCTTATTTCTAAGGTTACAGCCTTAGTAAATTATTATTTAAGATTTAATATAAATCTATGTTTTTTTAGTAACCATTGCTGAGTATGTCATTCATCTGAACTATGCTAAGGAATTGACAGACCATAAAAGCATGGAGTGCCTTAACACTGAATTCTAAATTGGCATTTGTGGCTGCTGCTGCAGCTGGTTTGCAACATTTACCCCAAAATATACAAACAGTAACCAAGCTAACTCAATTAGTGCCAGTGGTCCTGGGTATCAATGGAAGTTACCAAATATGCTGGCTAAAGTTGTCAAATAGCAAAGTAGTGACTACCCCACTACCATTCATGAAATTGACAGTATTATTATAGTTTAATGGTGGAACAAATACTGTAATAATTTTGTTCATTAAAAAATATGCCTCATTGTGAATTTGACATGTGACATTGGATAACCATTAATACATTCATCAATCAGTTAATAGAAAAAATAAGGATTCTATGTATAAGATCTATTTGCATAATTGTGGAGTACTGCCCTCTTTTGGTAATTAATCTTGCTATTATTAATTTTTATAAATATTTTTTTTATATTTAAATACAAGTATACTATATATATTTTTAATCTAGATGTAGTTAGAGGGGATTTGAACACAGACTTTTAAGTTCCATTTAGTCATCAATTCCATCTTATACAACTGATACACATGACCATATACATGTCAAAAAAATAAATTATCTCCAATATATATATATTTTGTGCTGAACCTGCATTCATCAGCTGATTATATATAAATATTTATGTATATGTGGGAGATGATAATCTGGATCAATTAGTGAGTGCTGGTTCAGCACAAAATACATATATTGGAAATAATTTATCTTTTTCACATGTACATGATCATGTGTATTGGATGTATAGAATGGACTTGATGACTAAAGGGAGATTGAAAGTTTGGATTCAAATTCCTTCTAAATAATTTTTTATAAATCTATTTTATATATATATTATTTAAACAAAAAAAATTGCCCCTTTTAATATTAAGGCAAGAATTATATTTATTTTCGCAAGGAAGTATAAATACATAAATAATTTATTTAAAATACCATTGAAATAGAAGTAGACAAATAATTTTCAGCAAGTATAAGAGAAATTAATAAAAAGTAACATAAGTGAATATACAAAAAAATATAGGGGATTTGAACTCGGACTTCACTATCCACACTATTTCATACTACTGATACACATGACCACACACATACATAAATGATAAATAATCACCAATATACATATTTCGTGCTAAACTAGCATTCATCAGTTGGTCCAGATTACCATCTCCCATACATATATATAATCAGTGCTCAGTTTATATTAAGATAACAAATCCTTACACTTTAATGGGCAGGTTTCAACCTACTCTAACCTCCAATTCTTCATCCATTCATACCATTGAAAATCTGATGATAGAATTCCCAAATCCCATGCTGTTGCCAATATTGCTGTCATGCTTATGTTGACCTCAAGTCACTCTGACCCTTCACGTATAGAACAGTATCACATATATGTGCATTATATTTTCTGCCATATATATAATATTTTAATTTATTGCCTTGTTATTCATTTAAAATGAGGTTGAATCACATTACAAAGTAGAAGCACATTTTTTAAATGCCTTAATTCAAGTATATTTTTAATCATGTCATTTACTTGGAAAAAGTTTTTTTTTTTTTAGATTTAGCTCCTTTTTTTACTTTATAAAAAGCAAACTATAACTTTATACTTTATTTCTTTAATTTTTTTTTTTTAAATCTTGTCATATGACAAGAAAAATTTTATTCCGTGGCATCGTGATGAAAATTTTTATTTAGAAAAAAATGTTGTTTATACTTTTTTTATTCAGAAACAATTTTAAAGATTAATCTTAAAGTAATTTCATTTTATAATAGATCACGCTGTTTTATATATATGCTATCGTAGTGACTATAAATTCTTCAGCACTATTTCTATTAGATTATATATTGTAATATCTGGTGAACAATTTGAATATCAATCAATCAAAAGTATTCTGTCCTATTGACAGATTCAGAGAGCAGTCACGTCACAATTTCATTTCTTCACTTTGTTCTTTTCATTGCCCAGTTCTTCAATTCACATATCTCTTCACTTCTCTTATATCATCAAGCAATGCCAATATTTTTTGTCCTTTCTTTTCGTTTCCACTCACCATTTCCTACAAAACATCTATCATTAAACTATTTTTCTATTCAATATATGTCCAATCCAGTTTGTCTTTCTATTTCTTGTTTCCACAATCAATCTTTTTTTTTCATTTACTCTTTTCAAAACTTGATTTGTTATTTTATTCATCCAACTGATTTTTTCCATTCTTCTTCATGACCACATTTCAAAGGCTTCCAATCTGTTCCTAATTTTGTCACTCATTGTCCACGTTTTACAACCACACATAGCATTTAACTATTATTTTTTTTAATTCTCTCTTCAAATGTCCACAAAATACTTTATTTCTCTAAGCAAATGCCTTCTTTTCCAAAACCAGTATTCTTTGAACTTCATCTTCACTTTTTCCATTCTCATTCAACCAACTACCCAAACAAATAAATACTTTTACCTGTTAAATTATATTATCATGAGTCGTGAATATAGAAAAGATAAAAGATTGATTGAGAGTGTTGATGTAATCTATTGTTGAAGGATATATGAAAAAAAAAAGATTAAATATTTGTTTCACTGAATACAAAAAAATATTTGATTGAGTAAATCAGATTATTGAATAGCCCAGAACAGAAAATATAGACTGGAAAGATATTTATTGGAATATTTCTATATGTATCAGAAAATAGTTATTACATTCAATGGATTTCTCCTAAAAAGATGAATATAAGAAGGGATATGGTTTATTTTTTCTTATTATTATTAGAAAAGTAGTTAACTCAGATATTGTTTTGGTAATGAGAAAATTAGTCTTGGAGGTCTCCTAGCTATAAGCAAAATTAAAGTATTAAAAACAATTGATGAGTTGAAAACATTAATAGTAAACATTAGACAAGAACAACTCTAGTTATATTGCTAATGTTATGCCACCTAGTGTATGCTTGAATCTCTATCCAAAGTTGTTCTATCTATATTCCCATATTACTGTCTTATGGTCTTTATCACTGAGGAGCCTTGGAGAACTCTAAACAAAGTTTGTATTTAAAAAGTATTATGTATGCTGGAATCATATGATATGATGTTTTAAAGTGCAAAATTTAAAATGCGCTACAAATAAAGAAATATATATATTTTTTATTTTAATACATATATTTAATTAAGTGGCTAAGCGCTTTCAAGGGTCAGAGCCCTCATATTCATAGCCATTTTTTAAATAGATAAGAAATTGATTAGGAGCGATGTAAATTTATGCAAATGTGATAGTTACGTATTCCATTTCCTGGATATTAAGCAAAAAGTTATTGATAGTTTATTTGATTTGTTGGATAATTGATGATGGAAGTAATGATAAAGAAATTAGAGTAAAAACTGTATTGATTAAACATGCCTTTAATAAAGATGATAGATTATTTTGTGGATTAATAAAATTATATTTAGATAAAAAAATTAATTGCTTATTAGTTGTATTATTTTATATGGAGTGGAGACGTAAACAACAATGATGAGAAAAAATGAATAATTTAAAGATATGGATTTAAAGAAAAAAAAAGGGATACATTAAAAATATAAAATTGGCAATGTAGAAGAAGAACGGAAAATGTCAACAACAACAAAAAACTAGTTATTGAAAAAATTATGAAGAAAACATGAACTTGTACTGAAGATGTCCTTTAAGGAAAGAAAATAATTAAACATATGTTGAAAAGAAGTTATGGAGGGAAAAAGAGAGGTAAAAGAAGGAAGGTAATATGTGACTTTTTAAAAAGTGTAATTGTGGATATTTAAAAAGAGTCAAAAAATAAAGAGACTTAGAGAAGATAATCTCATTTGAAATCCAAGATCTCAAGTAATGATAATGATATTTTTTACTATTCTCAATATTAAAGATAATTTTTCTTTTGTTGGATTTCTTATTTATTATCAATTTATTTTATTATTCACAACTATCTTCAGTATACTTTTTATTTGCATCTATTATACTTATTTTTTAAATGTTTCTTTAACAATCTCAATTTCAGAATATCAGTGATTAAGCATGTGCTCTGAAATAAATATGATGATGTTTAAAACAGAAAAAAATCAAGAAGCAGCATGGTGATTTTTATGAGTAGTTACTCTTCCTAATTTTCATAAAGATAATTTGAAGTGTATTGCATGTTATTTCAAACTTTATTTAATAAATAATTTTAAAAATCTGGAATATAGATGCTAATGTTACTTACCTATTATGGATGTCAGATCAGTATTCAACTTAAGCTCACAAAAATCTTTCTTTATATTGTCTGAACTATTAATTTACATTTTGAAATAAAAAATATCACTACACTTGGAAAACTTATTAATAAAGAAACTGTCACAGAGAACATTGTACCCTGTGAATTTTTTTTATTAATTCAACATTGTCAAATTTTTATAAATTAAAATAGTTTTCCTTTCATAATTTTTTTTTTTCTATGCTGAGTAAAAGCAACTCATTTATTTGTAAGCATGTAACAATTAAAAGGCTGCACATGGGTTTCCAAAAAGCACAAATACATAAAAAAAAAAAAAAACAGTTGTGAGTTTTTGCAGCATGATACTAGCATTATGAATTGAATTTTTTTTTTTTTTTTTTTTAGAAAGTCCAGTGTAATTTTTTATTTTAAATTAAATTTAAAATGTTTTTTTCTCTTAGAAATATTAAATAAAGTTTTTAAGCTGAGGGTCCACAAGATTATCTAGTTTAAATCTCTTTCTTATAAATTTTATTATTTTGTTACAATGCATGATTTAGTACAAAAATAGAGGAATAGATTCTGGAGCTTAGAGGCTATGAACCATGACTGCAATCCTATAACTTCTAGTGAATGAATTTTTTAATAAACTTCTAAGCAATAAGCCACTTGGTAATTTAGTTTATTATTTTGTTTAATTCATACTATCACTAGCTAATTGAATGCCATTTTTTTTTGTTTCCACAATGCTCAGATTTTTTTTCCTAAATAAAAATTAAGTATATGGTAAACTCAAATGGCAAGCATTTCTCTTCTGTACAATAAGTTTTTTACTAATATATTAATTGCAGTATGAATATTACATTGTAATCTTATAATCTTTTAATGTACATCTTCATTTTTTTAAAAAAAACATTCATCAAAATAATTCTGAAAAGTTCATTTCAAATTCCTAAAACAAACATTCTTTGGTACTTATGTATTAGACCTGCAACATAAAGGAAATGGTATGACTTTTCACATCTGCAATAAATGTGTAAACTTGTGAACACATCAAATAA
This sequence comes from Epiperipatus broadwayi, assembly GCA_028023455.1. Lineage (NCBI taxonomy): Eukaryota > Metazoa > Onychophora > Udeonychophora > Euonychophora > Peripatidae > Epiperipatus > Epiperipatus broadwayi. Next base: position 1,574,140 of record JAQFVV010012606.1, on the reverse strand, counting down.
ATCCTGCAAAATTATCCAATTTAGTATCAAAATGTGTTTTTGTGATGTTTTGATAGACTCAGTTATTGTCCAGATTTCATTCTGACAACTGCTTCATTCATAATTTTAATTCAAGATTAGTTATTGTCTAGATTTCAATTGCATTTTTGTTTTGTTTTTCATAGTTTTCATTCAATGACTTTTATTTTATTTGTATTTTTGAGTTACTACAGTAGTAACATTCAAGGATAAAACAGTAAATTTGGCATTTGTAAAAGAACATGCTTGGAGGATTCAAGAATCCAATCCTAGTGGTGATCCACTTACATTAATTCATAATTATGAAACTCACAATGTTTTTTTTAAATTGAAAAACTATGATTGACCTCTATGGAAAATGGTGCCTGACACAGGCAGAGCATTGCTCCTAGGTAACCCACACATATACACACATGCTTAGCCACACATATACATACATGCATAAACACACACATGCTATGCATGTATGTATATGTGTATGTATTGTAGCTCAGGTTGGCCATGAATGAAGCTTTGCCTATGCCTGGGCATTGTTTTCCATACAGATCAATTGTAGTTTTCTAATTTAAAAATAAACATCAAATTTATCTACTTAAAATAAAGTAAAACCGGAAATTTGATTGTTTCATTGTGACAATTCCTGTTATATATTACACAATAAGTACCATATGTGTATATTTTATGGGGTTTTGATAATATTTTAGATTATTTTTGTAATTTACTGATTGATTTGTCTGAATTTAAAGTAAATTTTGGGAACTGCATAATTGGCTTGTCATATTTTACATATTTTTGTATGGCAAATCAATATTTTTACTCTTGTTAAAATGTACTTTTTAAGGTTGAATTTTTTGTGAAATTCATATTTTTAGTATTGTTAGAAATTAATATTCCATATGTGTATATTTTAGGGTTTTTTTTTGATAATATTTTAGAGTATTTTTGTAATTTAGTAATTGTTTTAGTATTAGGCCTGAAACACATATTAGATCTGCAGTGCCTTTTCACTTACATATTCAGGCTGCCAATAACTTTGTAAATATTATGAAAATATCATGTACACATGGTCCATTTTGACAAATTTATCATCTTAAGTTTGTAGATCCAAGTGTATACATTATTTTGGTCAGATCAAATGATTAGAAAGTTGTCAGTGGATTGATACAAATATGAAGGGAGCCGCAGATCTAATATGTGTTGCAGATCTAATACATAAGTAACCATTATTTTAAATTTCAAATATTTGTAGATATGGAAGTAATTGTAGCATTAGTAAATATTAGCATATTTCTACCTTCTCGGAGTTTATCATCATTATTAGAAGCCACTTGTAAATACATGAGGGGTCAGAGTGACTTCAGGTCAACATGGGCATGGCAATAATATTAGCATAAGCATGGGGTTTGAGTTTTCATTGTCAGATTTTCAATGATATGGATGGCTGAAAAGTTGGAGGTTGCAGTGGATTGAAGCCTGTCCATTAAAGTATGAAGATTTGCTATCTTAATATAAACTGAGCATTGATTATATATATGTGTGAGAGATGATAATCTGGACCAACTGATGAGTGCTGGTTTAGCATGAGATATGTATATTGGTAGTTGTAAATCTTTTCTACATGTGTGTGGTCATGTGTATCAGTTGTATGAGATAGTGTGGATAGTTGAAGGGTGCTTGAAAATCTGAGTTCAAATCCTCTATACCATAAGATAAAGATATATCTATATATATTTATTATGTTAGGCCTTTTCCCAGTTTATTTGGCACCCTGAAATACTACATTTTAACTTCTTTTGTAGGAAAGTTTTTTTTTTTAGAAGACTCAACACTTTGTTTATTGTGTCTCTCCATTGTATATTTTCTAACAATAAAGTTTACAATTCCAATGATTTTATCTTTCACTCTTTTTTAATTACCCTCAAACAATCTACTTACATTTTTCAATAGATATGAAATTAAACTTAAATGCTTAATATTTTTTTGTTTTTTCTAAATGACAATAATTCTTAATGTTTCTTTACTGTTAATTGAATCATTAAAAATATTAACTCATTTTTAAATTAATTTTTTCTCAATCAAGTTTGCAAACTCAACTGAAATATCTTCTGTGAGTTTTTTTTTTTTCGTCATTACTACATTCTTTTTTTTTTTACGTTAATTTTTTCTTATTTATTTTCTATTTCAATTAATATAGTTTGAAAATTTTTTATTAACATAATTATTTCTATAAACCCAAAATACAAATTATGAATTATCACCTTCGTTAAAAAATGGTATAATAAAATGATAACATTAATAATGATAACAATACCACTGTTATATGTTCCCTGTAAAATAAAAGATAAAACTGTTTCATTGACATGGAAACAGTATTTTTACATAAACTGTCAAAGGCCAATAACCAAAATTTTCATTTATAACTAAATTAAAACATTGTCAAACATTATCTCATACATTGCAATAGCACAAAAGGTTGAAAAGAACTTTAAAATATAGAATAAACTATCGGAAAAAGCAAATTGCCTTTACTTTTCTATAATAATAAAAATTCATGTAACAACATATAAATAAAATCACAAATTAAAAATACTTCTTTAAATATCACTCATTTAAATTTTAATAATAAAGTATGCCTAAGACAAGCAACTATAACTTTTTTGGGGGGTCAAGCGTTGGTGGCCTAGTGGTTAGCATAGCTGCCTTCCAAGCAGTTGTTCCGGGTTCAAAAAGTTTTCATTATATTCTTAGTGAATCTCATCTTGCAGAGTAGGAGATTGTACATTTTTTTGGAAAAGTAATTATCAAGTAAAGGATTTTAAATTCAATATAAAATGTTTCTAAATGAAAGATTAATACTAGTAAGAATTGTTTTACACACTGATAGCTTTGATTATTTTATCAAAATTACACTCCAACATTGAATTCAAAACATTCACAGACATTTATTGTTTATTGGATCATTTTATTTCCCTGTCTGGTTTCATGCAGTGTGAAGTTTCAGAAACTCAAGGTCCACAGATCACTTCTGAGCTCTATCACTTTTAGAGCCTGAACATCTTATGAACTCACAAGCAATAAACCATTTGAATATTTAAGGCTACATGAATTACTGCAGGGATAGAGTATGAGACACTTGAGCTCAAACTCAGCTGATTTGGATTTCTTATGAAATCACAAGCAATAAATTGTTTGATTATTAAATCCTGCATGGTATATATTGCTTATAACACTTCTTTCATATACACTTCAATGCAAACAAATTTTCTTAAAAACTTCTTTATTTTCCTTACATTTTAATTAAAGGAGATAAGATTAGAGCTCTGATGAAGACTGCTGGACAGTCGAAACTGTAAGGAAAATGAAGTTTTTAAGAAAATTTGTTTGCATTGAAGTGTATATGAAAGAAACGTTATAAGCAATATATATATATATATGATTATATGAAGATATGCAAAGAAAGTGAAAGAGAAGAATAAGAGAAGTCCTGCATGGTTGATTCAGTGATAGAGTTACATCCTCAGGAGCTTGAGATCCATGGACCACAGCTCAATCTATCATTTTAGGTAATCAAACATCTTATGAACTTCCAAGCAATAAATTATTCATTGTTTTATTGCATCACTAAATTTTTTCTTGAAGATTTTAATTCTCATGTTGCTGAGAACAAAATTATAAAAAAAATAACAGTGTTTTGTATAATTTATTATAATAAACTTTTGGCATAATTGATATATTGGCTACCATGAGTATTTTAAACAGAAAAATCATTAAAAAAATGAATGCTTTCATGTGCAAAACAATGAAAGTTATACTATAAAAGGAATTGATATTACATAAACCTATAGAAAAAAAATTATTTAGCATAGAAAGGATTAATCAATCCAAACCTAAAGTTATTGTGATGGATCATAGATATAGCAAATTTGATTATGGTTTTTTTAGTACCTGCAGCAGTTAATGCTAAATTTTAATTCCTCTAAAATATTAAAATTTCTCATTTGAATATTTTAAGCTGTTCATGTGATTGAAGCATGAAATTTTTTTAAAGAGTAAATTGTATATAAAGTTGTATATTGATTTCATTAGTAATGATAAGATTAAAAGGAAGTCATTTTCAACCATTATTGATACGCTGAAGTATGAAGGTCTCTAATTTCAATCCATCATATCATCCCAGCACATTTTCTTATTTAATCTATCCATATCACATGTGGTCTCTTTTTAGGTCTTGTAAAGAAAGCTTTTGGAGTCCTATTTTATATTTCTACTGTCCATCTATTATCATCTCTTCTAGCAACAAGTCCAGTCCAACTCCATTTCAGTCTCTTAATTATTTCAATGATGTCAATAAAACCTGTTTACTTTCTCACCCATGTATTTCATTTTTGATTTCTTGTTACTCTTAACATGAAACTCTCCATACTTTGTTGAGTGATCTAAAGTCTCTGCATTGCTTTTCTATTAAATATCTAAGTCTTCAATTCATAAGTAATAACTGGCAAAATACATTTATTAAAAACCTTCCTTTTCAACCATATAGGCATATTTCCTTTCAATATTAAGTTATTTCTATCAAAAGTACTCCAACCAAGTTTAATTCTATGATTAATTTCATTCATTATGTTTCTATCTGTAGTAATAATATGACCAAGGTATTTGTAGTTGTTAACTTCTTCTAACTCATCATTATCAATCTTTATTGTCTTATTTTAAGAAAATCTATTAAACATTCCTTATCTTGCTTTTTTATTTTCATATGATAACTATTGCAACATTTTCTGAAGCTCTAAAGCATTACTTGCAAAAATAAGTACATCATCTGCAAAATCTAGATGTCTTAAATAATCTCCATCTATTTTCATTTTTTTAGCTTCCATTTTAATTCACAAAATACTTCTTTCAAGACTACAATATCATAAAGTTTTGAAGATATAAAGTCATCTTGTAGTACATCCTTCTCATATCATTATGTAATCTAATTATTGCTGTTGAATTTTTATAAATATTCTTCAGAATATGACGATATCCTGGGCCTATACCTTGATGATCCAATGCTTTAATCATTGACGAAATACTTGTAGAATCAAATACTATTTCATCCTAAATATCCAAAGCATAATCATAATTCATACTCATTAGTTCTTTCTATAACTTCTCTTAATAGTTGAATATGATACATTGTATTAAAAACACTTTTAAATCCTGCTTAGTCTTTTGGTTAGTTAAAATCCAAAGTTCGCTGTAAATGAGTTATAATTATTTTGGTAAAAATTTTGTATAGAATTGATAAAAAATTCATAGGTATATCTTCTTTATCCCTTTTTTTAAAATATTAATATTAATACTGCATTCTATCAATCATGTGTTACATGTTTATCATTTAAACATTTAATATATAACTTTGCTAAAAATAATTATATTTCCTCACCTAATTCTTTTAAACCATCAATTATAATTTCATCATCATCTGGAACTTCTTTGTCATAAACTTAATTGTATGTCTCACTTTTTCATTTAAAATCCTGGGAAATTCAGAAGATATAATAGTTGTAGGAGGTATTCTTTATTACTTTATAATTCTTGATAGAACTCTTCTACACATTTCATGATGTCATCGCTTTTTTTAATAACAGTTCCATCTTTATTTCTTATTGCAAAAAAAAGTTTCCTATTAATACCAAGATATAATTTTACATTCTTGAGAGTTTTATTCTCTTATATAGCTTTCCCTTCTAGTTCACAATTACACTTTCTTATATTATTATCAACTTTTTTTTGTACCATTTTACAAAATTTAGATAATCAATCGTTTTTAATGCATCATTTTTATATTATTTCATATTCCTTTTTTTTCTTCATAAATTGTCTTTATCTCAGTAGAAATTTCACTAATCAATTGCTGCGTTTTTGTATTAGCTATCATTGTTGCAGTTTTTAAAAGTGTATCAGTTATTTTCCTATTGATTTTATTCAAATGTGAATTATACTCAAAATCTGTTAATAATTGAAAACGATTTGCAAGTTCTAATTTAAATGAATGCAGAGCTTTATAAGAAGTATAATATTTAAAAACAGAAATTCAATTGCTGACAAGCTCTGTGTAGTTTAGAGGAGGGGTGGACTCAGAGTTAAAAAGATTCCAAAAATAAATTATCTTCTGAGTAACATAAATTTTAAAAAAATCATTTCAGACTAACTACAATTCTTACATTTTCATTATCTGCCATTAGAACTTTTGGATGTCACAGGACCTACATGAAATTAACCTTATGATTATTTTATTAATGATTGACAAAAAATAATTGATAGATGAAAACTGTAAACAGAGACATTTATTAATTTTAATAATGTTACATAGTTTATGAGGTATTAAAAGTTGTATAACTTTATTACTAATATAAATAATAAAAGCACCTTTTACTCACTTCTGTCATACTTGAAAAATATCTGACAGTTTCGACTATGCAACAATCTTCCTCAGTTAGTCAAAAGATAAAAAAGATATAATATAATCTTATTAAATTAATGGATGGCAGTTTTTTTGTATAATGATATTTGGGGCAGATGATGAGAATAGTTTGATCGTCTTTTAAATAATGTATTGGGATTTGAACTTGGTAGCATTATTCACATAAAAATTTTATTAGCTTACTTTCAATTCTAAGATTATCTAAATTAATTTAAAAATAACTCAAATGACTGTCCATGTCTTTAGATACCAATTTTTGAAATACATTACAATGTATGATGACTGTGTACATTTAACAAATGTATCAAAATGTATGCTTATTTATCATGGTAAGATTTTGAAAATAATACTATTTTATTCTAGGAATGATTTAATAAAACTAATGGCATATATTATGTTGGAAATATATTGATAAAAATATATAAATAGTTTTGTAAGTATAGCAATAATAAAGCAAAGTATGTATGGATAAATTTGCTTGCTGATTTTTTTACATATATTTCCAAAAATAATTTATTTTAACATAAACAAATAGAGTATTTTATTATTGTTAAAGTTTTGTATGCATGGATATGTATTTATTATATTATTGTATGTATTTATATGTTCCCATATGTATAAAAATGTTGCTTTAAAATAATTAATTTATTTAAGATAGATATTTGAAATATTGATGATAGTAAATGAAATAGATAAATAAAAAAGAATGCCTCTTTTATGTAAATTTGATTTTGAATATATTTAGTCTGTAAATATATTTATTTTTATTGTTTTAAAATATATTGTGTAATATTTGTTTTGTAAAGTTTTTAAAAGTATTTTATTATCATGGAGCATTAGTGTATTAAAAAAAAAGTTCTTCCATTGAGTGTCTATACAGACAGATTTGACTATTATTAGAAAAAAACCATGAAATTGAATAAAATTAGACTTGACAAAATCAAATATCATAAAAACTATATCTATGTGATGACAAAAGGGTGTTATCACTGGGAAAAATTATTTAAGCCCCTGATCTTAGATTGGATGATTTCTCATTTTTTTGTCTCAATAGATAAACAGCATAAAAGTTAATGCATATATATAACAAAGTTATTTGAAAGTTTAAAAAATGAATATTATGGGTTAAGAGTCACAAAAATCTTCTAACAATCTAGTAACACTGGATACTGTGAAATAAATTCACAAAGATATTTTGAAAGATTAATAAATACTATTATTGACATGTAAATAATATCTGGATTAAATGTTATAAAATACTGAGTAAAAAATACATTACTAAAATTGAAAGTAAATCATCAAAAATAAATATTTTTTCTGGAAAGCTAGTAACTTATATTAATTAAGGATTATATTTAATATTAGTAAACATAGAAGATATCATGGAAATTTTCAACAGAAAATGTATAGAAGATTTTGAAATATGAATTACATTTTTGTGTTTTGTTTATGTAAAATGTATGGAAGTGGATTATAAAATTTGGTTATAAATATTGTGCTTCAGATGGTGAATTGCAACTTAGCTAACATTTCCTGTAAGTGAAAAGCAAAGATTACCAGGTAATTCATTTACTTCATAATTTTTTTAGGTTTAAGAATACATATGTTTAATATACAAAAATATTTCATAGTCAAAAGAGATTAAAGTAAATAGTAAAAAAAATGTATTAGTGAGAATTTTACTTTATTTAAATAAAAGTATGTTTATTTGTTTCTTCATCTACATTTTAAAAGAGAGAAAGAACATAAGAAAAAACTTCATGTATAAATATTTATGGATGATACTAATAAAAGTTTGTACATTTAATAATTATTTATAACATAAATGTCATTATGAAATATAAATGAATAAGCTCATGTTTATTTTGATAAGATAGAAAACAAATTAGACACATTGATTAAATCTTGTAAATTATATCTTTATGTATTTGCTTTAGCAGTATTTGTGCTAATATGTAATTTGTGTTGATTTCTTGGTATATTGTATACAGCACATGATCATGACATTCCTATGATAATATAATAAGTTTAATAAATTAGTGGAAGTCAATTTAAACGTACTGTTCATCAAGATATACTCATTTGCTTATTTAATATATATATATATATATATATTAGAAAGGATTTGATTTGCTTATTTAATATATATATATATATATATATTAGAAAGGATTTGAACTCAGACTTTCAAGCTCTCTACAGCTATTCTCTCCATCTTTTACAAGTAATACATGCAATCACATACATGTAAAAAGGGTAAATAATCTCCTATACATGTATTTCAAGCTGAACCAGCACTTGTCAGTTTGTCCAGGTCATCATCTCCCACACACATATATAATCATTGCTCAGGTTATATTAAGATAGCAAATCTTCGAACTTTAATGGACAGGCTTCAGTTTTCTCCACTTTTCAACTCTTCAGCCATTCATATTTAAAATCTGATGATGAAATGCTTAAAGCTCTTGATGATGCCAATATTATTGTCATACCACATGTTGACTTTAAATCACTCAGATTACTCATGTATAAAAGCTTAATATGTCTGTTTAAATAAACAGAACAGAAATGGGCAGTATACAGGTTGAATATGTAATATTTAAATACAAGTACATGGTCTATACAGAATTTAATGTAATTATAAGAGGTTTGAATTCAAATTTTCAGGTTCCCTACAACTATCCACTTTATCTTATACAACTGATGCACATGATAACATACATGTGAGAAAGATAAATAGTCTCCAATATACATATTTCTTGCAGAACCAGCACTCATCAGTTTGTCCAGATCATTTACTCCCACTCATAAATATATGCTCAGTTTATATTAAGATAACAAATCTTCAAACTTCAATGGACAGGCTTCAATCTTTTCAATCCTCTAACTCATATAATTTGGAGTAAATAGCTGTAGGGAGCTTGAAAGTTTGAGTTCAAATCCTTCTAATTACATTAAGTTTAGTATAGACAATACACTTGTATTTAAATATTACATATTCAGCTTATAGACTGCCCATCCATTTTCTATATATTTAAATTGACATATTAAGATCCTATACGTGCGGAGTCAGAGTGACTTAAAGTCAACATGAATATGACAATAATATTGACATCAACAAGGGCTTTGAGTGTTTCATCATCACACTTTCGATGATATGTTATGACTGAAGAATATGAGGGTGGGGGAAGATAAAGTCTGTCCGTTAACATTTGAAGATTATAAACCGAGCACTGATTGCATATGTATGGGAGATGATAATCTAGGCTAACTAATGAGGATTGATTCAGCATGAAATATATATATCGGAGATCATTTGTCTTTTTCACATATATGTGTGTTGATTGTATAAGATGGAGTTGAGAGGTGTAGAAAGCTTGAAAGTCTGAGATCAAATCCCTTCTAATTAAGTTCAGTATACAATATAGTTGTATTCAAATATGTTTTTTATTAATAAATTTTATTATTTAATTAAATTGCTTTCCATAATTAATCATAATAAATCATCACATTCATTTATTTATCATTTATTCAATGTAATTAATTATTTAAGGGAATCTTGGAAAAATTAAATAATATTAAAAATTATTATATGATTATGAAATAAATTATTTAATGATATATTTATTGTACTGTAAAAGAATAGTTTTAATTCAGTAAAATTCTTCTCATAATTTAAAATATATTCCAATAAATTAATAAATCTATTGGTGGGTGTTTCACTCCACAGTAATCTAAGATATGGGAGTCTTTATTTTGTATAGTACTTTATTATAGTTACTTAGCCCAAATGTCAGCCAAACATTCTACATACTTCTTTTACTTATCATTTTATTTAACTTAAGAACATTTTAAAATGAATATTAATTTTCATTCATATGCTCCCCTTGCAGTCATTAAAGACTAATATATTTGGACATCCAACTGGTGCATGATAAAATGATTTCACACCAGATGTGACTATTATATTTGATGACCCAAGTGAGGCCTGAATAGGATCTTGTACCTGAGTTTGACCATTATAGTATTGATACAAGAATTCAGATGACTGTATTTAATGATATATTCAGCCTACTGACTGAGCAAGATTTATAAATGAAATTTCCAGCTCGATGAAATTCTAACATTTCTATGATATACTTAAAGAAATTTTGAAATATAACCATATTTTAGCTTGAAAACTATTAGTTTTTTTTTTTTTTAATTATATAGTCTGATAAAATTATGCTATAATAATAATTATAATTGAAGAGTTAATTGTTCAGAAATTCATAAGAAATTTGAGTGCCAGAAGTGATAGATCTGGGTGGCCATCATGGATTTTAAACTTCAGAGTCAGCCATATTATCGCTGTACCAAATCATGGAAAGAAAATAATAGTAGGATTTTGCTCAGAAATTCATAAAAAGTTTGAGTGTGAGAAATGAGAGAATTGGGTGGTAAATCCATGTTTCACCATCTCACATTCCATTACTGTACCAAACAATGCATGAAAATTGTGCAATATTAACATATACATGTTTTATATTATTAAACCTGAGTTTAAATCTGGGCTGAGTAAACTTTGAAATATTTTTAACAATCTTGGGTTGAAGTTTTTTCCCAGATAGGCATACCATAGCCAACCCAACAAACAATTCAATACTAATAAATATTTAGCTATTTAAGGCTAAGTGACAAAACGAGGATGGAAAACCACTTTAATCATCACCACTGCCAACTGGCAGTCCCTCACTTTCACTGTTTTTTTATGAGAGCCTCTGTTCCGTAGTAAGCTAATTGAAAATAATTATTTTTTACACTTAGTATTTCTAATACTTTTCTAACATCTTATTAAAGTTAAAAATTAAATGCAGTAATTTTACAATCAATTTGCTTACAGATATATTAAAAAGAATAATGTTTAAAATAGTTTTTTTAGAATTATGATAAAGTAGTGAAAGTATAAAATAAAAACAATTTTGATTGAGAGGGGGGGACTATTATTTTATGTAATAAAATAAAACAAAGCAATAGAAAAGAATGATATATATATATACAGAATTTTTTATTACATTTAAAAAAAACATTAAAAAAATTGGAATTAAGTACTCTGCCTTTAATTTGAAATTAAAAGTTGGTCATACTTCTGAACATTTTTGCAAGCCAATTGAAGTAGCAGGAAATTAAAATGAAACCATTTCTAAAGCAGACAAAAAATACAAAAAGCTTTTAGCCTACTCATTATTCTATTGCAATATGAAAGTTTGATGGAATGTATAGCATTTTTTAAACTTTTGAACTTGTTATATTTATACATTCTAATTTTCAGGAATTTCTCTATCAACTCTATGCTTGTATTCTACAATATCAACTCTAAATATTTGCTCTGAAATAAAGATTTTACTCTTATATGTGGGTGCCATTTTAAAATCAGTTTAAGTTCACAAAAGTTATTTTATACTTTAAAGCTCAAGTCTTTATTTGGCCAAACTGCTTTCCGCATTATCACTTTATGTAGGAAGTTCCAGAGTTCAATTTTGTTTTTAAAAAAGGAAGTGAATACATTACCACATAAGGAACATTTAATAATAAAGAATTTGACAAAGACAATATTATGTACCATGAAATTTTTTTAATGAATTCCACATTGTCAAATTTTTATAATTTTAAATTGATTTTAAAATATTTTACCTTTGTTTGATAAATGTTAAATAATTACTTTTTTTAAAAAAATAAGTAAAGAAACTTAGCTATTTGTAAGGCTGCGACAATTAAAAATACTGTACAGGGTACCTAGTTATGTTTTAAATTTTAGTACTTATTACATATTAATTTTTTAAGTTTATAGTGCTTTGTGTAAATATTCTCTTCTAATATTTATATAATATTGATTTTATTTGTATTTGTAATTCAAATTTGTGTATAAATGTTTGTATGTCTAATAAAGTGATTTTGTTTTTCTTTATAACCTAAAGCTAAGTGTACTTTTTAAACATACCTTAAATATTTCATGAAGCAATCACATCTGAATACATTACTAGAATATTATTTATATTCCTAAACATTATGTATTTAATTAGCAGTAAAATTCATTTACATGTTATTAAAATTAGTGGTACTTGTGAGTTTTCAAGTAAACCAAGATGGCATCCCACATTTTTGATAAAATATACAGTTTCAGGGCCGCAAAAAAATTTTTACAAAAAAATACCTGCTAGGAAATGCCGTATTTAATATTTACATTTTATATTTTATTACTGTTATTTTAAAAAAAGAAATCATTGTGGAAAAATTAATTACAATATTTACAGTTAACTTTTTTTTTTTTGGATTAACTTATTAACAGAAAAATAATAAGAAAAAAATACAATATTTACAGTTTATTCATGTTGGTGATATGCAGTCATATTATGACCATTTACACTTTTCAGGAGGGCAGTATTCTACACCTTTGGAAATAAGCCCTGCATCATGTCCTGTGACAGAAAGGTCCCAAAATTTTATTATTAGGACAATTTACCAAAAAAAATGCTGACAAAAAGAAACATACTGAATTTAACCAAAGTACAGCATTGTTAAGACCATCTCATCATTTCCCACATTATAAGTATTAAAAAAAATTGAAATAAAATTTCTTAATGAAATTTATTCGAATTTTATTCTTTTTTTTAAATTTAACAATCGATATATTAATTTTGTTTTAATTTAACAACTAACACATCTTCTATAGATTATACACCCTCAAAACTGTACATTGATCAAAAGGACAGGTTGCCATCTTGGTTTACTTGAAAATTCACAAGTAACTTATTAGTAATTATATCTTAAATGTAGTACTAACATTTTTTTTTCTTTTTAATAGGAAGAAACATCCAACAATATAATATAGTATCTTCAAAAGAGAATACGGCAAGATCATTCATACACTGCATTTCATTCAAAACAATGCCTTGCATAATTTAGTGCAAAAAGCAGACTTTATAGCACTAAGTCCATGGATCATAGCTTAGTTCGAATTAGTTTCTGCAATCAAAGTTCATCAGAACTTCAGATCAATAAATTATTCTTTTTTTTTAATTAAATAACTATTTAGAAAAGAATTTGTTTTCATATATGTATGTATAAATATACAAATAAGAGACAAATACAGATTTTAAATAGCCCACTGCAGAAAAGGCATGCCCAATATTCTTCCAAAGATGAACAATAAAAGAGAGAAGTATTATTTGTATTTTTATATTGGACTATTTCCATTATCTGTCTTTAGAAAATTTAACTTTATTTAAATATTCCAAATACTTTCAACTGTTAGTAATATCAAACAGATTAGTATATGCACAATGTTTCAAGAGGTATTATTCTACCCTCTTCTTCAGGTGTTTCTGGGCTCACCAGTGACAGTACTATCATGGGATTTGAACATGAGTCCTAGAACACCATCAAACACAAACCTTCAGGAAAACATAGAGAAGCATTTTTATTTTATTTATTTTTTTACAGATTTTACCCTCTAGCTAAGAATAGCTAGATATCAAATTGTTAAATTAATTTTGAATAGCTAGATAAAGTGGCTACAAGTTAACTATTGGAAAATAATCTAAAACTTTTTGAAAATTTAATTTTAAACAATTCCAGTTTTACCCAACATGCATTTGAAATCCAGGCTATGGATATGGAGTGCAAAATCAGTGTCTCTGTAGTGTAAGTTGTTTTTTTTAATATAATAACTTATTTCTTAGATTTTTAAAATAAAGAATACAGCTTTTACATAGAAGTGTAAAAAAAGAACTCAATTGTTCTTTTAATCTATTTTTAAAAAATAACAAAGCAATCTTACATTAAAAAGCTTTATAAATGTAATACTTAGTGTGAGTAAACTATGTTTTTTTTTTTGTTTCTAGTAATTAACTCATAACCAAAACAAACAATCATACAATATTAATTTGTAAATTAACATTTACCTATTCTTAGTTAAAATGAAATTAAAACCCTAAAGCAAACTACATTGGTCAGATAAATATCAATATACTGACGTAAAAAGTAATACATGATTGAAATATAATGATAACTCATTTACCTGTTTTAATGGCATCTATGTGAGAATTGGCTATATTGTACTAAAGGAAGTATTATTGAAATATTCAAATTAGCAATTAAAACTGCTTCCAAGAATTTTTCATTTTAATATTGTAAAATATCCAAACACTCACTCCACTAACATAATGTGTTATATAAATCTGAAATGTGTTTAGAATTTAGATTATTTTACTAATATGAATTACCAACAAATTATAGAAAATCAAGCAAAAAAATAATGTATAACAAAATTATTGCACGTAACATGATTTAAATGTATTCCTGTCAATTTATTAATTCCGAATAAAAATTGGCTTTAAAAAATTGATGTCATTTTTTATTCTAAAACAAAAGTTAAGACATGGGTCATAAGCAATCGATTTTTTTTTTTACGAGGATAGAAATGTTAAGAACTAGAAAAAGTATCAATATTGCTTCAGAATTGTGACTTGAATTAGTTAGTTCTCTGGAACATCAACTTTCCTACAATATATATATATGCATACCTTATTAAAATAATTTTAAATTTTATCAATCCAACATAAAACTTTTTAAAATAACGTTTTTTGAAACAATTAAAGCAGCTTTTAAAAACAATGTAATAAAATTTATTTGGCTTATAAAATTACTGCCACTTGTCTGTTTTTCAAATCCCTTATTAATAAACCTTGTCACACGATGAGTTTTAAAGATGAAGTTTCTTTCTTTTTATGCATCCCTAGAGTGAAATCTCTTTCTCCAGAGCTTTTCTTTATGATGATATGCCAATCTTTACTATAAAATGATGAATCTTTCTCTTGAGAGAAGGATCAACTCAAGACTTCCATTTAATAGTTAAAAGAGCATTAAAATCAACCTACGCCATCAAAAACCCTTAAATAAAATATAAAAAAAGGAACTTAAAATTTTCAACTGATTTTATCGATAAACAAAAATCTCTATACTTTTAAAAAAAAAAAACACACAGAGTGTTAAGTCGCCTCTTTTATTAATACGGATGTTTAAATTATACATAAAAATATTTATCTATAATAATAATATTAAAATTACGTTAAGATAAAATAAATGTGTGAAAAAATATTTTCTCAACATTGAATTCGATGCCTTACATTGTTATGCTTATTTTTAATATTATAGTTAACTTTGTGTGAGATCATATAATATTTGAGTTTACCCTAGTAATAGATTGTGCAATTAACAGTTCTAAATTAGGGATGAATAACTTATGATACATGTATCAAATGTCATATATTGTAGAACTAACTCTGATAATAAAGGAAAAGTAAACCTGGATCTTGTCAAGATATACTGTAATCAAAAAACAATTAAAAAAAATATATAACAAGAATTCAAATTTAGTGGCTCAAACTGAATATTAAAAAAAGATTTTTGTTCGATGTTCATTCCAGAACACATTTGATTCTTGTATAATCTTAAAATGCCTAATGCAGATTAAGTCTGTAATAATTTTTAACTTTCATTTTGCTATTGTCATTTTTGAATTGTACTTTGTTTAGCTTTGGTAATTTTTTGCAATGTCGTTCTTTATAAAAATTATTTTCATTTATGAAAATGATAAACAGCAAAATGAAGTTACAACAAAATGATTCAAGTTTGAAAAATATTCTGTTGCTTTCATTAACAAACTTAACTCCAAGCATTAAAAGTCTGATGAAAAGAAAATAGACACAGAAATCTCTTAAGCTATATTTAAACTTAAATTATTTTCTATAGTACATCATTATAATAGAGATATATATGGGAGATAGTGACCTGGGCCAACTGATGAGTGCTGGTTCAGCACAAAATGCATCTTGGGGGTAATTTGTCTTTTATTGTATTTTTATTTATATAAATTTTAAAAAAATGAGAAAGTATGGAGGTTGTTTAATATATCTATAAAGATATTACATATGGAAAAGAGAAAGGTGAATAACTCCATATGTGTGTATGTTAAAAATTAAAAAATCAGATATATTAATCTTTAACCAAGGTTTAAAGTTTATATCTGTGCTAGAGATAATCTCTAGTTTAGAAAATGATTAATAATAATCATTATTGTATTTATCTGAAGTGGATGGTATCAAAGTTGTGAGTGGAGTGAGCTTGACAATGGTAAATAAAAATGTAACAATTTACATCATTATATCATGAAAAAATATTGAATATTGTTTAATTATATTTTATACAAAAATTGAATAGTAACACAAAAGTTAAGTGGCACATCTGAACTCATGCAAGAAAAAAACTAAAGCATGAGTATTAAATTACTGGCCACTTATGAGCTAAATTGAGGTTTAAAAAAAAAGTACCCAAAAAACATTATACAGTATTCAACTCCAGTATTTAATAAAAAAAATTTGAAACCACAAATAAGAGACAAAAAGCTACATAAATGTAGCGGGTAACAAAGGTAAATAAGTATTACTATCATATCATCATCATTAATAATTGTTTCTAAATGAGTATGGTTATTAAGACTTCAGAAAAAAATGTTTGAGAAAGACAAAAAAAAAAGAAATCAATTTTGCAATGGTTTCTGCAAGTTAATCTACAAAATCCTACATGCTATTTCTAAATTCTGCCATAAACTTTCTTTTTCTTAAATCATATTTTCCTGACAAAATCAATCAATATTCTAACTTTTTAAAATATTTTTAAAATAATATTTATATATGTGAGGAAAATCCACCTTTTCTAGAAACAACATGTTCAAGTTTAGCAGAAATTACTTCTTTTTATATAGTATGTTATTTATTCATTTCACATGTCCAGTACAATGAAAATACATCATTCAATGAAAATGTGCTTTACCACAATAAAACCAATATCATCCAATCAAATTATGTCTTAACCAATGAAGATGTTTTTTTGTAACTATAGATCCAACATCATCTAATAAAGTGTGTCTTACATTCAATATCATTCAACAAAGTAATGCTTTCAAATAGTAGATCACTAAATCAAATTATTTCATGATCTAATGACCTAGTCATTATATTTTCAATATCCTGAAGCAAAATTTATCTGTGCTTTTTTATATGTTTTGCAAAATAATAATCAATGTGTATGTAATTTAGTTAAAATAATTATATAATTATGATGAAAATAAAAATACAAATTTCTTCTGCTAAAAATTATGAATTAATAAAAACCAACACTTTTGTTGTTATTTAGCAGAGGTAATATTATTAATATATAATTGCCAAGTGCTTTCAACACTAACATGTTCTTATCAAGGCAAACTTTGTAAAACATGGACTCATTACAAACTTAAAACTCACTTTTGTAAAGAGTCCATGCTTTAAAGAGTTTGTCTTGATATTAATAACATTATATTTTCTAAATAACAACAGAAGTATTGGTTTTTATCAATTTATAACTATGATGAAGTATTTTATATTTTTCTTGTTAAATGCAATAAACATAAGAGTTATCTTAATATCAAGTTTAACCTTTCTTCATAAAAATCTTCAAATCACTTTACATTTTCAAGCCGATAACTATCATAAACAAAATTTGCTGAATTTTTTTTTCTGACTATAAGCAGTCTAATTCAATTGCCAAATCAAAGAGAAATTACATTCAAAGATTAAGAACATTTAAAAGATAATTCTTTGCACTGATAAAAATCATGCAATCATCCAACACTAAAATTGAAGACATTTATAAATTAATTTAAAGATTATTAATATAAGATTCAAAAAACAAATTATTCTAATATACATTCTTTGTAAACACAGTTTTCACTTTGAATTCTTCAGATTTTCCTTCACTGGTAAAACACTTCTTTTTGTACCATTACAAAGAAGTAAAATAATATTAATAAATTTCCATGGATAAACAGCTATTTTCAAACATTTTCCAAAACCAAATAACAGCAATATACTAATCTCATGTTACTTTTTTATAAGGCATTCAAATCATGCTTACATCACACTTTGATTATATAAAATTACATTAAATCTTTGTTAACCTTTTATATATGAGTGAAAACAATTTATTCAATAAAATCATTGAAAGTATTTGTTTGTGTTTCTTTATTTTTATAAATCAGAATATTAACAATATCCTTAAGCTTAGGTGGTACAACTATTGTAATGAACATCTATTGGTCATTAAACTTCTGCGTTTATATCCTTATATTGTTTATGAAACTTTTTCTTTTCTAGTTCTGCAAAATAGAAAATATCATGATATTTGTTAATGAAGCTACTAATAATACAGTGATCAACCTCTTGCAATGTGATGCATTATGTGTTTTTCTTTATCAGAGTCAGGAATCTCTCAGCCACTATGCTGAGAGAAACCTGTTAATAATCTTATTTTCCCTTTCCTTTTCCCACCCTAAGTTTTTGCCATATTTTTCTTTATCCTGCTCCATCCCATTTCCACAATATTACCTTTGTCCATTCTGTGACCTTTCTGTCTAGATCCTCCTTATCTTTTTCCAAACCCAGCATATAAACTAAGAACCCACTTTCTGTATAACCACTTTGTTTATATTTATTCTCCCACAACTTCATTATTTGTATCCTTTCTGCTAGTAAGCATTTACATTCAATTAACAGATGCTTAATATTTTTCTATGCCTTTCTTGCATAACTTACAGACTAAATCACCAACATTCTTCCATTTAGGTGTATATTCCCTTGTTGCTAATGATCCTTAAACAGTAAAATAATTTCCTTGATATTATTGTAAATTAACTCACACCCAATATCCTGTTTACTTCTATATATATTTAAACTCTTTTTACTCTCCATACTATTTCTCCATCTCTCCAACTCCCTATTTTTTATTAATGCATCTATTTTTATACCACATTATTTGCCACTATAATACTCAACAATCTTCTGAATACCATATTACATTTCTCACCCATCTTGTTTTATGTTCTTTACTTGTAACCCATTCATAAATTGCAATCTACTGAACATTTTCATTTTTCTTTTTGCATCTCTCATATAAAAACATTACCATCCCATTTCTTCTTGAATTGCATCCTTTGCTATATACACATCTGAATTTAATGCATGTCTTCCTAATTCTCTTTGTACTTTTGTAAGTAATCTAACACCTCTTTACTATCACAATTCTTGCTACATCATATTTATTATATGAAAACATTGTTATATTCTTTATCAGTCCCTTTCTTTACTTTATTTCATTTATTATTTTTTCTCCCATTCATTCAAACAATTTCTTTGATTACTTAAGATGACTCCCAAATAGTTATACTTATTCACCACACTTTATATCCTCCAGTAAAAATTCTTTCTCTTCTCTTTCCTCTGCATTTACCATTATTACTTTTGATTTTTCTTCATTAAATTTAATCCCCATCTCTTTATCCACCATTGCATCCATCTTCAGCATAATGTCTTTATCTTCCTTACTTTTGGTGCACAAGAATATATCATCAGCAAATAAAAGACCTGATAATATATACACTCCCTTGCCATCTAGTAATGGTATCTCTACCCCTCCTTCTAGTTTTTCTATTATTCTATCCATTTCTCTCAAACATAACAAAAACAAAATAGGTGATATTGCTTTAGTCCCACCCCACTTTTAACTTTAGCTAATTGTATATTTCCTAATTGATATGTATAGTAATTAATATTATAATATGTTAATAAAATCCACTACAGCTCCATTCATTCCCATATTTACTAAACTTACTCATAATATAAACTTGCTCTATCATATGCCTTATGTATATCTATAAATATCTACATAATTTTCTACCTTTATTTCTACTCATCTATAAGTTGTGTGACTACAAATAAACTCTCTCCTATATGCCTATTCAGTCTACAACCTCATTGCATTTTCCCCATCATATTATTTTCTTTCATCCATTTTGCTACCCTTCCAGTCACTATATATGCAAAACCTTTATATAACACTGATAATACTGCTATCAGTCTATAATTGGTTAACTTTCTCTGATCATTACTCTTTCTTTTAAATAATAGCCTTTTTTTTAATTGTTCCAGCTATTTGGAAATTCTTTCTTCTGTGTCATCTTATTAAAACATGATAATAGATTTAATTTTGCCATATTTCCCAAATTCATCACCATCTCTGCTTTCCACCCATCTAAACCTTTTGCATTTGCACTTTTCTCTTGCACTTCAAAACCAAGTTTTTATAAGGATTTAAACTCAGAAAGATATTTTGGGGTGTGAAAATGTAAACAAACACCATCTCCAACATTGTGAAAATTATATTTTTTTATATATATTATTTTTTTTTTTTATATATTTTATATATATATATATATATATATATATATATATATATATATATATATATATATATTGTACAGGTATAAATGGGTGAATTTGGTGGTATGTCTGGCTAAAATATTTAACAATAAAGATACCTTATATTTTTGGTTATTTTCCCAATTTATATCCATACAATATTATAGTGACTTGGTTAGTGAGAACTGCTAATTTCTAAAATGTAATATAAATATGAGATAATGATCTGAACACTAACCACTTATTTCTTAGATGTTGTTTATAATGATTATAGTGGTAAATTGTACAAGTAACATCTCAAACCAATAGCATAATATGATAACCATAGTTTATTTATTATTAAAGATAAATTTGATCCCAAATCAACATTTCAAGTGGTGTACCAAATACAATGCCCTCAGGCTGGATGCAGAGCCTCATATTATGGGGAAACAAAAACTACCATTACAAACAGAGCATCCCAGCACATATATATGTATAAAAGGGCACTGAATGACAAGGAGTCTACATCAGCATTCTTGGAACATGAAAAAGCTACTGGACACAGATTTGAACCCACCAGCCCCAGAATAGTGTGCAAAGAGAGAAACAACCATAGGTGCAAAATAAAGGAGGCATATTTCATAAATAATGACACCTAATCAATTAATAGAAAAGACACCTGTTTCACCATTTCAAAAAGATATACAAACTAATTCAAACAATATTTTAAATAAAATACTGAAACATCTAACTAGTTAACATAAATTTGAATACTCCCCCTCATCACTATCAACCACACACAGCTATGAGTATGAAGCCATGGAGCTTTGAAAGCGCTAAGCTTTAAATAAATTATTAATAAATATAACTTATTTAATGAGCATTAAAAGCGCATAATTATTGATATTATTATTAATAAATAGTCTATAAACATGTTTTAAAACAGGGTAAAATAAAGTTTTATATGAATACTTGTAAAGATGATTAAACCTGTAGTGATGTGTGACGAGAATTATTTTGATAACTATGAGAAACCATATATTTTAACTAAATCTTAATAAAAAGATAGTAAATGAGTACTTTAACCTGTTATGATTTAATAATATAATAAAGATAAGGAATGTAAATAAATTACTTAGAAGTGCTTGAGTTGATACAAATTTATAATTTGGAACAATTGTGATTGTTTTCTCTTAGTTATGCTTATATATTTTATCATTCATCCAAAAAAAAAACAACAACAATGAATTAATATAAGTAAACATTATAAAATTCTAAGTAAAACTAAGTAATCTATAAGTTTCTGATCTTCATACTTATAAATATCCAATATTAATATATTGTTAAAGTTTTCCATTAAAAAGTGATGTGGTTTTATACAAAGAACTTTTGATAGCAATAATCCATTCAGATAGTTATTACGCATGTATATTCGCAGTATGTGTTGAATACAGTTAAATTTTAGTTTCAAAATATCTGCATGATTTAGTTATCCTAATTGTTTCTGGAAGCAACTATGATTTATCCATGCAATGTCTGATAATATTTAAATATAATAATATGTATACAAGCCTAAAAGCTATTCACAATAGATCCAGTTGATAAGCACAAAATAATTTGGAAAGCCATAACCAAGATAAATAAAATGAAAAAAATCAATGTTTCTTTATAAATAATCCTTTCATTTTTCTAAGGTTAGCACTAATACTTCATTTATTTATTAATATTGTGTGACAATATTCAATCATAGATATATGCATCTATTTTATTGGAGATTAAAGAGATGGCCATTAACCACTTCGCACTTCGCATGTTAGAAAAATGTCTTTTGGACAATTCCCCCTGGTGATTTTTTTCATAAATATTATTTGTTAAAATGCGTGCAAAATGGTATCTTTTAGTATGATAATTTTTTTCCCCAAAAATTTTACAATAAAAGGCATAAAATTCAAAATTCCCACTCTTACAATAAGCATAAACCCTGCCCTGACATGTTCAGCCATTGTGTGTTGTCAAAGCTGTAAAACATTTGGCGTTTTACAACATTGAAGTTTCCAATGATGCAAAACCGTGTTTATTTGTGAATTTATTACGGTTTTAGATATTTTTAAAAAAATAATTTGCATTATATTTATTAGATATCAAGAAATATGAATTATTAATAATTTATTTTGACTTGAAATACTTTATTTTCAAAAATATAATGTTATATTAGCAGCTAACATAAATATGGCCTCAAGCAAATAAAAAATTCTAGCTCTAATGTAAACAATCTACATTATATTTACAGTAGGAAAATATCATAATTTTGTAATAAATATTCAAAAAAAATTAAACTTCTAAAGCATAATTCATTAGATATAAAATAAATAAATAAATATTCATTCACATTTTTAAAAATAATCAGAAACAATAAATATTTCATTGATTTTATAAATTGAAAATCTTTCTAGAAATGATGATGTGTAAATTCTTTGTTTTGGTTACATCCTCATTTTTTTAATATTTACAAAAACAAAATGTGGACATTTAAAATTTATTTCAGTAGTAAACAAAAATATCTATCAAATGAAATCAAATTTATTTTTTTCTGATAAGTAATAATTATTTTTATCATATATTTTATGTTGACATGTGAGACAAAGAAAAACATCAGAAAAAGTGAAATGCAATAGGGTTAAACATTTTTGGATAAATATAACAATTTTTGAATGCCAGTTCTAAAAGCCACTTGGTCAATGTTAAGTAACCATTAACATTTTGTTTATCTGGAAAGTAGATATCAGCTTTCTTTTAAGCAGCCATTCTGTGGAGTTTTTTCACATAAAATTTCATAGATATATAAACATTCTTCCTCTTAAAGGAATAAAATGTTTGTAAGTAGTTCAATTTTCTTTTGCAGTAAAATAAATATAAATGTAAGAGAATGCACTAAAAAAAATCTCTATATTACTTTTTTAAATAATGTGATTTTTATTGCTAAGGTTATCTCTTTGATTTGCTTGTGGTTATTTTTAGAAAATTTTATTAAGCAATTATCATTGTTACTAAACAGATCAATTATTATAAATATTAGTTACATAAACACATATACAAAGATTTATGCATGTGAAAGTGTCAATTATTGCTTATTCATTAATGTTTCTACTGGAATGTATGTATCCATGTGTGTGTGTGTGATAGCTACTAAATTTTCAAGTAATATGGTGAGCTAATAGTGAATATAAAAATTTTTTTTTACTTGTGTATATCCTATTTTGGATTTAGAGAGATCTACCAGATGGTACAATATATATTATATCTTCACAGCATTCATGCTTAAACAGAACTATAGAATATTAGTGCCTATTATAAAGGCAACACTACAATTAGGCAATAGCTCTACAAATAAGCAGCAAATAGCTACAAACATTTCAAAGAAATAAGTTGTGTAATAAATAAAGAATTGTTACAGCAATCAAAAACAGCGGCAAGGATATATGATCATGCAGGTAACAACTCATATAAGTAAAAGTTATTATTGAAAAAATATCTTCATAAATTATATTCAAAATTCTCATTGCTATAAAATGTGTCTTGATTAAGAACTATATGATATCAATACCTACAGGTTTAAAAAACTATTGCGAATGCCTTCTACAATAAAGGAAATGTACATAGTTTCAGAATTGAAGTCATATTTTTGTTATTGTATTGGTATATTAAAAGAAGATTTTCATAGATAGTAGATATAAAACACATTTGACTTGAGTTTATCCATCTACAATTAACAGTACTATTTATTGTATCAATGTTTTAGCTGGATTGTATCTCATCGAATGGTTAATAATAATAGCATTAACCAATTAAGGGCAGATGTAACTCATCTAGAGTGTCAATATAATAATACTGATAATTATACATGGATGAATACAGATAATATATTTTATATATGTATTTACGTTTACTTTCAATGAAAAATGTAATAACAAGGCGATATATATATATAAATAATAGCCCTTGATTATCCATAATAGTTTTGCTAATTAATGTAATTTTTCTATCTTATCAATATTTAGAACTATATTATAAATTTAATGAATTACTTAGGTTGTTATATAAACAATTAAGATAAATTTTGTACAGTCTCTATAACTATATATATATTGTGGAGAATTATATTTGTCCGCATTAGTTGCTTCTTTCAGGTGCTGCGTTCATTTCTGTGTTACTGAACACGAATGTATTTGAGATGATTTAAACGCTTTGAGTCTAAGATTGATTAATATCTTATAAAATAGACCTTGACGATTATCGTGATCCCCTAATGCTAAATAACCTCAACCTACTTTCGATTAAAGAACATAACACACAAATATATAGCAACACAATACGGTTTTAGCGTGTGTGTTTTTTTTGTTTAATCTTAAGACTCAAATCAATTCTTTAAAAAAACTGATTCAAATATTAAATTTAAAAGATAAAAAATATTTTAATTATTAAATATACATGGGCTTTTTTTTAAAGATGAGAATGAATTTAGCCATTTGAATTTTGACCAAAGAATACAATTCAAGTCGGTTAGAATATATAAAATTTATCGTTATGTTTAAAATATATTTATTATTTTTAAATATTCACTGAGAGCACTTTTTTCCTGAATTGCTTTATATTGCTTTTCTCCTCCCTACACTTACCTCAACCCTTCCAAGACTGATTTATTTGCCTTTAAGCAGCGATACTGCACTTTTTAATTTAAGGGAAACTTGTGTTTGCAAAAACATTTGGCAAGTCTTTTTTTTTTCTTTAAAAGATCTACTTGTCTGCATTCCCATCAATAATTTCAGAGTAGATCTCTCCAGGAAATGGTTTGACCTGAGCAAATCTAATGAAAAACGAATTAAGAGTCGAGTTGAAGAAACATCTTTAAAATAGGGGTCTCTCCCCACTAAGTGGAAATTATTTGAAACTACTTCTGCGTTCAGCTTTTTCTCCAACTTTTTTTAATACAATATAAACATGCCAGGAATATTTAAAGCTACTGGAAAACGTAATTTTAATTAAAAATTAATTGTTTAAATAAATAAACTTCTTTCATCAATAAATACATTACTTAAAACAAGACGAACATTTTAATGATATCAAAATGTATATATGATAACCTCTCCAACCGGGTTTATTAAAGAATAAATTAGTATGACCATCATCATCGGTGATAGTTTGCCATTGCTTGCGACTTCTTTAACATAATTTATTCTACCTTCTCAAATATAAATGTGCATCATAAAATAATAAAACTTTTTAAGCCGTAATCAAAGTGTATAAATCTACACATAATCTAAATATGCATGAATGGACTTAATGGCCTATTGAAGTTTCAGAAAAACCAAACATTTGATAAAACATTTTCAAAGATTACCATTCATGGTAATCCAACACCGAAAGTGCACTCAGCTGTATCTAAAAAGTAAATAATAAAACCTTTTCAGTTGCTGGCCTTACTCTGCCAATTTATTATTCAGGAATATTAAATTAATGACGAATAATAATAATACTTGATATTTTAATACAATATATTAATTTTAAAAAAATAAAGGTTGCATTTTAAAATGCTTACTTTTACATTATACATAAATAGAACTGAATGTATAGTCACCTATAATTTGATATAAATATAAAATTAATATTTAAATTACCAGATTGAATTTTCATTATGTTTAATAGTTTTATTTTGAATAAAAAATTTGTTTTGTATGTTTAATATCTTGTAATAGGATATTTATATCACATAAATCTATTGATTAACAACTAAGTCTGAAAGCATTACAATAAATATATAACCATTAGAAACCAGTCAGCAGTAGATACTCCCAATATAGATAACAATCAAGAATTTCTAATTGTTGTCAAGGCAACCTTCTTTTAACAATAGAGGTGGAATTCCACCTCTATTAATGATCCCATATATTTATATAGACACTAAAGATTGCAACTTGACCACAGAGATTGAAATTATTGGTATAAAAAAGTTTAAATATATCTATATATTGAAATTAAGGTTTTCATAGACATATGATGTTTTATAAATTGTTTTAATCCATGTTTGATAAAATAAAACACCAACATTTTGACAAGATAACATTTGTCTTCAACCAAGTTAAAAACGAGTAATAACCAGGTGGTTGTAACAGAGATAATTGTATCCTGTTGATTGATTTAAAATTGCTAATGATTTTTAATTTTTATCCATACAGTTGGTAATTTTATTCTTTCAACATGTTTGTTAATGCAATTTGTTTTGCTTTTTATATTTGTATAGCCTCCCTAAATATTCTCTAATAATGGTTGCTGCATATATATACATTGTGCAATTGCAGCTCTATTTTAAAAAATATGTTGAACAGTTGAAGATGTCATTTATTTTTGAAAATATGAAATAATAAAATATTGCATTTGCATTATGTAAATTTTTAAAAGAATGTATTATTATTACCAATAATAGTAATAATGGTCAATAACATCAATCCATAAGCTATCAACAATCTCTACCTGTAGTTAAGGTAACTTCCTTTAACAATAAAGATAGTACCACCTTTATCTATAATCTGATATATTTATATAGACGCTAAAGATTACAACTTGGCCAAGGAGTGTGAGATTAATGATGCAAAGAAGTTTAAACAAACCTCATTAATTTGAAAGTATACAAATAAATACTCATTTATAACTTTCAAATTCTATATTAAGTACTATACATCTTTATTATATAAAAAATATTTATCTATATTAAATAATTACAATTTGAATTACAAGTATCAAATTAACTCAACTCACATCTTTGACAGCATCCACTTTAGATAAATATAGTAATAACTATTATTAATCATTTACTAAACTAGAGATTGTTTCTAGCACAGACATAAACTTTAAAATTCAATTAAAGATTAATATATCTGATTTTTTTAAAAATTAAACACACAAACACATGGAGTTATTCACACTTTTTCCCTCACCTGTAATATCTTTATAAATATATTAAATAACCTCAATACTCTTTTAAATTTATATAAATAAAGATACAATAAAAAAAGAAATGCACTTTGGGGGGCATTTGTCTTTTATTATATCTTTATTTATATGTTTTAAAAAAATATGTGGCAATATTGAGGTTGTTTAATATATTTATAAATCTGGAAGTTATAACTGACTATTTATTAGTTTGTTTTCAGAACAGGTAATATTTGACTGATTAATAAAGTTTGTTTAAACTTCTTTGCATCATTAATCCCACACACATTGGTCAAATTGCAATTGTATATTAGCATATCAGATCATAGATAAAGGTGGTACCATCTTTATTGTTAAAGAATGTTGCCTTGACAACAGGTTGAGATTGTTGATAGCTTAAGAGTTGATTGTTATTATCTATATTTATAAACCTATTAAAGCCTTGAATAATTGACTTTAATGTTATAGTAGTAGTCATTGTCATAACAGAAAATGTTAGTTCCATTTTTCTTTTTCTTTTTTTTTTTGCATTGCTTATATTTTTAATAACATTTGTTTTACCATTTCAAAGAAATATATAAAAATTAAATAAGTTATTGAAAATTATATATAAATATAAAAATAATTAGAGGCTTTAAATGAATATAGTTATAAAAATGTATGTCTCATATATTTAACATATATACATATTAAATAAAAAAGCAGAAACATAGAAATATCTAATTTGTATATATAGATATGTGAGTATACTTAAAATATTAACACAAGATTATTATGTATGCATGTACAAATAAATAATAATACAATTTTTCTTTACAATATGTAATTAATAACAATGTAGTAAGCTTAAAGAATTGAGTGATGCTGTGGTTGTACTAATATGTTTCATCATCTAACTTTAACAGAAAGCATTTTTATACAATGTTAGAATGAAAAGATTAATTATTTTTATTATCAATTCTATGTTTATCATATGACACAAATACAATTTTATATCACATACTAATCCAGTCTGCTTATTTATTTTTATTTATAGCTAATATTTTACCTTTTTTGCAGCAAATGTTTTTTTATGTATGGCTTCAACATATTGCATAAATGTATCTCTTTCTAGAGTATTTTATCTCTTTCTAGAGTATTTTATTACCAGCCATATCCTCTCAGTAGGCATGGTCAATATAGCATCTTCAAGATTATTATAATATACTGGAGTATGTTTATTTTGAAGTCTTTAAAAAAGAAGGGTTTTCTGCAGAAAACTTTAAAGAGAATAGTAAAAAGACAAATAAACAAATTGGATTAAACATGGATAAATACGGTTATACTTGTGTTTCATGGTTTTATTTGTGTAAGGATGACAAAATATTGTTAAGATCTTACTTTTTCTCTTTTTTTTTCTTTAGGTAAAATGTCCTATTCCTTTAAGAATAGTTGGTAATAATATATATATACAAATCATCATTATCACTTTTAGTAACTCAAGATACTTTGAGAAAAAGGTATTTGAGTCTGTTTTAAACATAAGAACTCTTTTTTTTTTACAGTTTTCTATGGCATATCTATTAATGAAACACTTCTATCATCTATCTCATGTGGAAAATTTTTCCTGGATTACTTTCCATTTCATATAACCCAATTCCAAATTTCTGTTCACCTGATTTTTCCGTTTTATTTTAATTATACTTTTGATATTGAATACTTCATATTTATATGCTTTATACTTGAACATTGCGTGTATGTATATACGCACATATTTAATTAATCAGCAAATATAATAATAGATACATCTTATCCATGACTGAAATTTAATACGTGTAATAAACAGAAATATATAAAAAATATATTGTGCAAAACCATCTGTCTGCAGAATAATATATACATCCTCAATCCTGAATTTATGTTATAATTTTTAAAAACGTTTAAAAGTAAATATTTTGGGGGATATAATTTATATTTTGTTTATGTATAAACAAATCTTTTCAACTTCTCATGACAGATTGAAAAGGTCTTGTAATTAATTTTTAATCTTGTTTTAAAACTTGTGAAGAAAAAATTTGGACGTCTTCCAGTAGAATTTTCTTTTAATACTCAAAATACTAGTACTAATAATAATGATAATGTAATAACTGTATATTCTTAAAATAAAATAAAGATTTGAAAGATTAAATGTTTAAAATAAGAACATCATTTTCATCACCAGCTGAAATAATTTAGTAAAGAAGAATGCCAAAAATCAAAAGTTATATCTAAATAAAATATTATTATTACGCTTATTATATATATATAATTATTCATTTACAACGAGCTTTATTATTATCAAAGGTTACATACTTTTAAATATAGTGAGATTATTTACAGTCATATGTTTCCAAGTTGTATATTAAAAAATTTTCCCACTATTGATATTAAATAAATATCTAAAGAATGTACTTTCTTCTTCTCTTTTCATAATGCTTTTTATTAAAATATCTGATAGTTTCGGTGGCTTAGAAATCTACTCTAGAATCTTTTTCCTTTATTTATCTTTCCAAAATATTCAATATTTTTTCATCCTTTTATATTGCATATAATTATACTGCTGTTTACTGATATAAACATTTTTACTTATTTCAATTTTTTTATAATTATAATATACAATAGAACCATGACATCCAATATTTTGTTCCATGCTCCCCTCAGATTATGCATCATATATTTTGTTGAAAAGCTTGGATGGCAACGCAATATGTATTTTTTATTGATGTACAAGTGTATGGTATTTTTCAACGCATATATATAATACAGATATTTTTGATACATATATAAATTAAAATCATAATATAAAATTTAAAAATAATAATAATAAACTTAATGAGAGAGCATATTGACATATTTAAACGTTCTGTCCAATTGTGGATCGAGTTTTAATTAATAGTTGTACTGAGCTATTTAACATTCTCTAATATAAATTATGACCTCCAACAATTAATTGGAAAAAATATATATAAATCACAATTATATTTTCAGATTATCTTTAAATCCCCTGATTTGGCTAGAGTTCATTAAAAATTTGATTGGCACAACAATTATTCCTATTTAAAGCAGCTTACATTATGGATTCCGGTGTCAACATGAGATTTATTATCATGCTGCTTTAGTAAAGGTACAAAAAAGATTTAATATTTATAATTAATTATTTCCATTTGACATTTAAAGGCAGTTATAAAATTATTAACTAGTATAGAGTCATAGAAACTGTTGAGATTTTTATTTTAAAAAAAAATTTAATAACACATTAATAATTAAAAATATATTCACTGTACAAACTCGTTTTTGTCCCTTTCCAGAACACATTCGTGAATAAAATGAGACTATCAACAGGTAAAAGAAATGATACAATATATGAATTAATAGAATATTAATTAACAACATATTTTAGAGGACATAAAATATATTCAATATTTTTAGCAATACACTCAGGATTAAGATCTTACTAAAAATCGTTCTAATTCTACAGTATTGTCAAATGCCCTTTATTAAATTATTACTTATTAGAAAAATGTCTTACTAATAAGGGTTAAATTATAGGTACCTTTTTATTGAGTCCGTTTGTTTTCTAACATTAGCTTCACATTCTTGACTGGTGTTGTCTTTGTTTTCCATTTCTTTCTTAATCCATTACAGTTCGATTGACTGCAGATGATTTTGTAAGTAGGTCTTCTGTCTGTGATTTAACAATGGCAGCAAACTAGGAGTAGGTGAATATTAGTTGATCAGAATTCGATTTTCAGTATCAGAGAATAGGTTTAGCGGTGACAGATGTATTGTATTTTAGTCTGCCATACCATTACTTCTGAAGGCTTCTATAGCCATAGGTCACTAAGATATTAACCTTCTCAGTATTTGATGTCAGCCACTCTGGTTATCTCAGCTTTTAAAATTACTGGTGATTCCAGACTTTAACATCTTGAGCTGAGTAACTTCTTTATTGCAAATAGATGAAAGCAAAAAAATAACAAATGAATTCACCAAACAGGATTAAATGCAACTCATGCTTCTATATATACCACTCTAATTAGTCACCACTGTTTTTCTATAAACATCTTTTCTTTAACTTAATTATTTAATCTAGTTTTAACTTTCAGAACTGTTCTTCTTTTCAAATTTTACTCTGGTTAGTATACAACATGGCCTGTTCTTACAATTTTATTACAAACAAATTGCTTTTTTATTATTATTACAAATGTCTTTTTAAATTTTGAAAAATAAAGATTTACAACCATATATTTTTATATTATGCACTTTAGGGACTTTATAAAATGTGTCTCCTACCAAAAATGCATATTTTATATCTAGAATTTCTTTCAAATAAAATTATTTTACTTTTTTTTATCTAGTTAAACTTTTAATCAAATGTGGGGCAAAAAATAAAAAAATAACAAAAATTAACTAATTTCATTTATCAGTATAGCTTTGTTACAACACACTTTATATGATTATATGGACATTGAACTGATGAATGGAACAATATATATTTATTATGCATGTGTTCACTCATTCATAAAATAAAATAAAAATGTATACCCTATTATTTTTTTAAATGTTAGACTTTATATATATGTCAAAGCGTTGACCGGAAAGTGAACCCAGGCCAGCTGCTTGGAAGACAGCTATGCTAACTGCTAGGCCACCAATTCTTGACATGGATTGTCAGACTTTCATTGCAATTAAATGCATTCTGTATATTTTTTCCTCAATAACTATTTTCCTTCTATAGAAAGATTTCATACTCTGACTATCAATATGATTATGATTTTTCTAGTTGTCTGATGTTTTTAAGTTCATATTATCTTTTTTAATCTCTACATTTACCCCTGTATGTCATTATCCAGTTCATACTTTTATTTAAACTTTTCAGATGACACAAAAATGTTTTACAGTTTTTATTTGTCAATACTAAATTGATAATTTTAACATTTAATAAAGACATTTTATCAATTCCTTTAAATTTTATAAATCTTTTAGCTTTAAGCTTAGGAAACATTTTATTACATAAAATATTGCACAACAACAAAATTTAGAAATGTGAAAAAAAATTAAAAATCAATGTATCTTTCAATATTATTAAAAAACATGATCACATATAGCATTCTGAGTTGAAGAAATGGCTGAAGCCAATTATGAATTTTAATGTTTTATTTATCTACATTTTTTGTTTATTTATATTTTTTTGGACTCACACTACAGCTTCATTGTATCTTTAAATACATCTCTAAACAATAAATTTCCTCTTTGTATTTTTTATAATGCTTTTAACGTAACTCAATATGTAAGATTTTTTTTTAAGTAAAATATTTGACACTTTTGATTATCCAGAGCTTTTTCTTTCTCCTTTATTTATTTTACCAAGATGTCCAATACTTTTCAACTTCTTTTGCATTGCTTATGTTAAATAAATAACTACTAAAGCAATTTTTTCTTGTATTTGTGTGATGCTTTTTATCAAAATATCTGACAGTTTTGACCACTTATCAGGCATCTTTAGAAATTTTTTCTTTATTTTTCTCTTTTAGTTACAAAGTTAAATGCTTTTAAAATCTTTTTGTACTGCTCTGAAGAAGATTACTAGATAACTGAAACAGACATATTAATAAAAAGCTTTGTAAAAATTGTAATGACAAAGCACTTCATTTACGGGAATACGTCCACTGTTATTAAAGATTAACAGAATTGAGAGTGTTTACATATGCAATATTTGTCAGAGTAGCAAAGATTTTTTTAGAAATTTCAGTTTAAAATAATATATTAGATACTATTTTGTAGTTAATTTTTTAATACTAAAGTATAGCAATGCAAGATTCATAGAATGCAAATTCAAAAAACATCTCATTCATTAGATGTCCCAAACCTTAACCAAAACCATTTAGATTCCTATTTTAAAGTTGTAATTATAAATTTATTTAATGCACATTGATTACGTAGGTAATATTTACTAAGGCAATAAACCTTTAAGCATGTGCACTTAAAAATGCGAAAGTAGGGACCTCACATGTCTTAACCCCAAGCTTATGCATTGGAAGAAAAGAGGGGAACCCTTCTTTACTTCAACCTATTTTCTATATAAATAGGTGAAATGGGTAATAGAAATTGTGGACTTAATCAGTGAAGTATTGAAAAACTTCACGCTCTTAGTTCTAACCACTTCAGCTTCACCTATTTATATAGAAAGTAGGTTGAAGTAAAGAAGGGTTTCCAATGTGTAAGCTTGTGGTTAAGACCTGTAGAGATCCCTACCTTCGCATTTTCAAGCGCACATGCTTAAATATTTTTATTTTAATAAAACAGATGTAGGTTTTGTTATTTAAAAATATGAAAGATGTAATATACATTAGCATTAAATGTCATTGTTTCTAATTAATAATCACTCATGTAATTATATTTTGATTAAAAATGCATTATAATCAATTCCATTTTTGTAAAGCTTACTATGAATTTAGATATATATTTTTTATAATTGTGTTTAATTTTCTTCAAGTAATTTATACACTTTTATTCTAGTCGTAAAAACTAAATCACTTTCACTTTTTTAAACTTCATCAATTAAATTAAATGTACACATAAAATACTCAATTATAGATTATGATAATGAGATGTGTATTTGAATCGGAGTAAAATATCCTCTTGAAATCTTTTCCAAAATATTAGTGATGAATAAAAACTAATTTCTAACTTATAAATTACAACAATACAAGGTTCTCAGTGCTATTTCTAAAACTTTAACTTCTGATTCACAATTGGTAATAATATGAAGTTCGCATATGTGATAAAGTTATTTTTTTTAAAATCTGTACTGTAAAATTTGTATTCTCATATTTTCCATGTATATTAATAATTTGTTCAAGATATTGACAATTTTTAATTTCTTTTAAATAAATTTTTAACAGTCTTTAACTCCTGTTTGGAAAAAAAAAAACAATAGAAATTCTAGCATTTTTAATTTTAAATGGCCCTCACAGATTTTTGATTTAATACATGAATTTGAATATCATCCGCTATATATATATATTCCACGATTTTTCTATTCTTATCCTGCTATAATTCTTGGTGATGTTATTGCTGTCATTGTTGTTGTTGCTGTTGTTGTTGTTGTTGTTGTTGTTATTATTATTATTATTATTATTATTATTATTATTATTATTATTATTATTAATTATTATTATTATTATTATTATTATTTGTACTTAAGAAAGTGGCTACATCAGTAAAAAGAACAAGAAAAAATGAGTACATCAAGAAACAAATGTTACAATTATTACTACAAGTACAGTTCTCCACTTAATTCAATTGTCCATTAATGGATTAGAATGAGATGGCACTTAAATGAAATGATTCCAGTGTTGGATTTATCCTCTTTCAATTACGGTAGTGAGGGTCTGGATTCCGTTTGTTTTTTGTAAAGCAGAATTCTCTAGTGTTGCCATAAAAAAAACAACCCCACTATACTTTTTCCTAAGAGTTTTATCATTTTTGTCACCATAACATTGATCTAATCTTAAGTAATGACCAGATTGCTGCATAAATTGCTAGTTATCAGATTCCTTATCTGCCTACATCCCTCACAGTAATATATCAGATGTGATAGGATTTCCTCAGCTCGATGGCATAACCCACAAAAGGGATCAATTGACATATAAAATCTTTTATGGCAAAGAAAATATGTGGTAGGTAATGCAGATTAGTTAAGTTTTATCAGAAAATTGAAAAACTTTGGTTCTAAGGCCCATCATTTATACCTTTTAACCAGTTGTTTATTATTAATTCCCAGTATTGGTTCCAAAGCAATTGTGTTATTATCTTCATTTATTAGTTCATAAATTTCCCAGTATTTGTACTTATTAATAAATTGCTCTGGGATTTTTGATTCTGTTTTACAATGATATATTAATTGTTCAAAATATGATAATTTTTTTGGTGGTGGTTTATCAGTTGGAATGACCTCTGTGAGCTGCTTAATTTTTGGAAATTGTTTAACAATATCAATTATATTATTCCTCATTCTCTGTTTGTCAAAAATACCAATATCATGTAACCCCAAACCATTTTTATTCAGTGGTTGACATAGTTTTGCCATTGATATTGACACAACTTTCCTTGACCATAATAGCTGACTGCAAATGGTCTTAATTTTAGTGATAAAAGCCTTTGAGAAAGCAACCACCAGCATAAAGTAAACTATCTTAGTCATCATCAAACTATTAAATAATTGCATCTTAGAATATACTGACATATAGGTATTGGCTAGAGAGTCTGCTATTTGCTGGATTTCATTTTTTTTTCAATTTGTTCTGCAAATGACATCTCATGCCAGTAGTCCCCAGATGGAATGGAAATTCAAGGAATGAGCCTGGCTTTGCATGGAAAATGGATGTACATGGCCTTCACGTGAATATGGTCTATGCTGCTGTTTTTTCTGGATTGAAACCTAGTTTAAATTTCTTTGAGTATTCTTCTAAAATCATCTGTAGTTTTAGTATCTGCTTTTTTGATGTCAGGAAAACTATAATACCATCCATGTATGCAATGCAGGTCAATTTTTGACCTGTTCCCAGGATCTCCATTCCCTCAAATGCCTGTTGTAGTCGAACAAGAAGGGGATTTATATATAAAATGAATAAGATGGCACTAAGTGGGGACCCTTGTGAAAGTGATTTAGTTGGTGTGAAAGCTGGTGAATTTCTGCCATTTAGGGTAATGTAAAGCTCATGATTTAAGAGTAAATTTGCTATAACATATATATATGTGTGTGTGTGTGTGTGTGATTTTGGCATTTCAGTGTCATTCAATAATCTCAACAGTATAGATATATCAACATTGTCAAAAGCCGAAGCAATATCCAGCTGTACAACAATCGGGCCATATCTTTTCTTTTCTCTAACCGATGTCAAAATAGCCTTAAATAACATAGCAGCTTGTGTGGTAGATGAATGTTTTTTTGAAAATTGAGCTGGAGAAATCATCGGCAAAATAAATGGTTCTATTTTATCTTTAATTACTTTTTTTAAAATTTTATGGGCAATGGACCCATTGATATTGGCCTTATCTCTAATAACAATGGGATGGGCCTCTTTTTTTTTTATTAAACGGCACCATCACAATCGTATCAACTCCCTCCATTAATTCCCTGTGATAAGTATTTTGCCAGCTGGCACAGGCATTTTCTAGTCAGCTTGTCAAGGTGTTTTAATATGAACAGTGGAATTCCAGGGCTTCCTGGGTGACAGTTGTTGTGCATTTCATTTATTTTCATTATAAAATCATCTATTGCATATGGTGATTCAATCTCTGCCATTCCAAATACATTTGGCTGGTATTGTATCAATTTCCCTGGTAGCAGCTTATCTTTAAAATAGTTAAGAATTGGTAAGATTATATTATTTCCAGTAAATGTTTCATTGTTGATTTTAATTGCTAATGGCACTTTGATTTCAGGTCCCCTCCCTAATGCCCATCTAATGTATTGCTGAGTCCATGTGTGTTGATGCATTAGGCATAATCTACTTTTTTTTATTTTTTAAATCAATGTTTCACATGCCTTGTTATAAGCATTTGGTAGTATATGTATACATTTCTCTGTGTGTTGAGTAGGAGTTATCGCCACAATACATTTATGAATTTGTTCTGCAAGCTTCAACAATTCTGAGGGAGGTGGCTGATTTTTCACTACATGATTAATGTTAAATGACAAGATATTAATGTAAGCTAAATATTGCTGTATTGGGTTAAAGGTCATTGAAAGAATCTTATTCCACATAATATAAGTCTGAAAAAATAAATTCGGGTGTTAAGGTTGGAATCAACATTCTTATTGTTCTAGTTAGTGGCAGTCTAGAGACTTGTATATTACTAATGTCAATTGGTATGAACTGACCTGAGTGATCAGAAATTGATGATGAAATTAACTTTAAGTTTATTAGATGATGAAACACTGGAGAGTAAAAACAAAGATCAATTAATGTTGAAAATCGGCCATTATGAAATGAAACAGCATCTTCAGGTAAGAAATCCTTTGCACTTATCAATGAAACTGATAATTTATGTATCCACTTATTTATAAACTCATCATATGTTACATTGCAATCTCCGATCAAAATTGTTGGATTAGCTGTAGATCCCAGTGTTGAATTAATTGTGGCAATTATTGTATTTATTTTATATTTTTGCAATGGCATATAAACAAAGATTACATTTATTTTAATTATTTTGTGAAATAAAGTAATGATTAATAGATTTGCATCAATGTATATGATTTGAAAATTGGTAAACTGGCAAGCAGTAGCTATCAAAAGACCTGTCCCAGTTGATGGAGAGGTAGAGTCTCTTGAACATGCAACAAAGCCCTCACTATTTAAAAATTTTGCTGGATCAATTTGTGACCCTGCATAAATTTTGGTTTCAAGCAGTCCCATTATATGAGGTTTTGTTTCCCTGATCCATTGTTTCAACTTAAATATTTTTTCTATTGA
Source organism: Epiperipatus broadwayi (assembly GCA_028023455.1). Lineage (NCBI taxonomy): Eukaryota > Metazoa > Onychophora > Udeonychophora > Euonychophora > Peripatidae > Epiperipatus > Epiperipatus broadwayi. The sequence continues at coordinate 1,535,852 of JAQFVV010012606.1, read as the reverse complement.
ATTCAAACCCTGTACATTAAAAGAAGCAATTTTAATTTTCATTTATAAAGATTTACTTTTTACTTTGAATTTATTTGAATTTACTTTATCTTTAATTATACTTATCTTAGGCTGTCTATCAATTGTAAATCTTGGGCATCTTCGAACTCACTTTCAGTTTCAATATCAGTATATCTGTCCATTCGATACCATTCTCCTGTGTCAGCAAACATAAGCTCTCCTAATTTTAGCTTTTTGCCTGTTTTCCTGTTTTTTGAGGGCCTTCCTGGCTTTCTCTTTTGTTCAGTATTGCCCTGAGTAACTTGCTGCATATTTGGCATTATCGTCTGAGTAATCTCAATATTCGTCTTGTTCCTAGTTTTTTGTTTTTTAGTTAATTCCAGTTCTTTGTCCAAATTTATATTCTCTTCTTAATATTGCTTCCCATCAACATTTTTTTTTGGTGTGTGTTTGTCTATATTTTTTTCTAAAGCTTTAACCGCATGCATTTGTATATCATTCCCTTTTTTTTCTTTTACTTTTGTATTATTTATCTTAAGGCACACTTTTTCTTCCAACCTTAATGAAGAATCTAGAATCTCACCAATATTACTATCATCATTATTTACATTTGCAGTTTCACTTTCATGCTTATCTGTATTCATATGTGTTTGTATATTTTTTTTCCTTTTCACTTCCCTGAGTTACCACATCCGATGTCAACATTTGCTTTATATACCTTTGTTTATAGCTTGTTTTCTTTTCTAGTCTTTCTTCTGATAAATCAAATCCTTTATTATTTTCATTCTTTGGACAGTCTATAATCAAATGGCTTCTTTATTTATAGCCAAAACATTGTGGCCTTAGCCCTTTAATGTTTAGATATAACACTGCTCCCTGATCCATAATTTGCCTTGGAATTTCTTCTGGCTTAATATGCTGGTGCAGCTTTATATTAAAATGATAACTGTTGGTGTATATAAGTGTGGATGTATCATTGCACAAGATTTGTTTAATGTATATGGCATGTCCAAATGATTGGACCATACTTTTGAAATCACGAAAGCTAAACCCAAAATATGCATTTTTAATGATTCCTGAGCAATAATTTTGCAGATTTTCATCTACAACAATCATTACATATCCACCCATTGTTTTTATTTGTGATTTGAATCTCATTTTTTGATTTTCATTGAAAACTTATATAGCTATATATCGCGAGTTTGTATGATCACCTATTTCTGAGACTGAGTCCCATAAGTTTTCTTCTGTTAGTTTTTGATATAATAACCCTTTGTTAAATTATTATTATTATTATTATTATTTTTTTTTTTTTTTTAAAAGGCACTTTATTAACTCAAAGAAACTTTATATTGTTTGCATGTTTTACATTGTGTTTACATTGAATTATTTAGCACCATTACATATAATAATTTGCTCCAGAAATGGATGTTTCAACCGAATAAACATTGTCAAATTATTAGTTAGTTCATTTAGTTGTAAGAGTTCTATTTCAAATGAGAATATATTCTGTCTTCTTTATATAAGTGTGCAATTTTTTGAATTTCTTCCGATTATAGAGATCTAAGCAAGAACATAGTATGCTAGTGTGCAATTTCTTCCAATTATAAACCACTGTAATTGTGTATGGTCCAATTTTAATTGATTGTTCATTATTTCTTGCATATGTCACTATAGTTCATTATAATGTCTCTCTTTTTAATTAGATTGATAAAAGGGTTATGAATTTCTCTGATATTAATTTAACTGAAAGTGTAATATACTTACAACATTGATGGTTGTTTTAACAGAGATCACATTGCTGCATATAAAAGCAGACAGGTAATTAACCTGTCTATATTTTGAATGCATACTAATTTGTTTTTAAATGTAGATGGGTGGTATCTAGTATTTTTCCAATCAAGAAAGTGCATCTGGTGCACCAGAATGCATATAAGACGAATGTGGCCACTCTAATGCTGGGTGTTGATCTCTCCTGGAAATCAAGTATTTGATTAATTATGATACCAGGCTTTCTGTATGCATTACACATAATCTGTCTTGCTTGGTTTAGAGCCAAACACTGGTAAATAAGGTGGTGTAGTGTCTCCTCTGTGCGGTGACACAGTCCAAAGAAGGGATCAATGGATAGATATAGTCTTTTATGATATAGAATATGTGTTGATGGCATCGCAACTAGATTCATTTTGATTATGAAGTCAAAATATTTGGGCTCAAGTGCCCATTTTTTAAATTCCTTGAGCATTTTTAAAATTGTTGTTAATTTCTAACATAGGAGGGGAATCACTCACATCAGTTTGAGTGTTAACTAAATCAAAAATTTCCCAGTATGAATATTTATTTAGAAACTGATCCAGATTATGTACAGTGGTTTTGTATTGATAAATAATGTTAGCAAAGAATAATCTTTTTGAGGCGGCCTATCTGCTGTAGTGACCTCGACCAAGTGTTTAAGTCTAGGTAATTTTGCAATTGTGGTGACTATTAGGTTTCTCAGCTTTTGTAATTGGAAGATTTTAATGCTATGCAAGCCAAGACCATTTTTGATAAGGGGTTTGTGGAGTTTTTAGATGAGATCACTACAGTTTTTTTAGACCAGAGTAGCTTATTATATATGGTCTTAATTTTTGCTATAAATGCTTTGGAGAAAGAAACAATTGGCACATAATAAACTATTTTTGTTGTAATAAGCTGATTAATTAGCTGTACTTTTGCATATAGTGACATATATGTTTTGGATAAAGAGTCTATTATTCTTCCAGCAGTCTATTATTCTTGCAGCTTCTTCCTTCGGCTTATTTTGAATGTGACATCTCATTCCCGTGATTCCCATATGAAATGGGAGCCTAAGAAAAGGGATTGGCTTTGAGTTGTAGTTTGATGCACATTGCTTTCCTCATATTATAAAGGGCAGTGTCCCATTGCATACACATCACATACACTCTCAAAAGCAGAAAGGAATTATAGTCATCGATAAAAAAAAAAAAAAAGCTTTAGCTATTATCTTTGCTCTGAAAAAATGATTGAAAAATTTTTGGCAGATTGGTTCAAATAATAAGTGATCACAAGCCATTGTAGGTATTCTGGGACATAACAAATCAGTACTCAAGCATTCAAGCCCATCATGATGTGCTGAAGAAACATCTTGTCATGATTACAAACTGAAATATAAGAAGGACAAAGAAATTTCACATGCAGATGCTCTGCCCCTGAATTCCAGATAAAAAAGAACCAAGCAGCATGGAGATGAAAATAAACTACATTGATGTGCTGATATTGGAAATCCTGAATGGAAAGTAGTGAGCTGGACAAAAGGTGACAAAAGCTACCAACAGCTTATGAAGTTGATAACAGATGGCCAAAGTCGAAGCTGCACTATGTTGCCATAGAGTTCTGGACAAACCATGAGAAATTGTCTACTTGTAAAGGGTGTGTCCTAATGGGGGACCAAGTTGTAATACTAATGAAAGATAGACAAGTTTTAAAGCATTTACATGAAGGTTTCTCTGGAGTAGTGTGAGCCAAAGCATTAGCTCATAGCTATGTATGGTGGTCAAAAATAACATCAGACATCGAGCAATATATTAAAAAATGACCTGAAACTAATATGAAGGCAAAACAATATGATGCATGGTCAATAGCAAAAGAAGCCTAGCAGGGAGAACCTATTGACCATGCAGACACAATAAACAGCATGATACTGGTCATACTCATACACGCATACTCCAAATGGACAGAGTATCATATTGTAAAAGATATAAGTACAAAAAAATGATTGAAAATTTAAATGCTGTTTTCTTTGCCACGGTTTACCGGAAACCATCATGTATGATACTGGATTCACTGTGCAAGAAATGAAAAACTATTTTATCAACAGCGGCATCAAACACATACATGCATCCCTGTATCACCCAGAGTCAAATGGCCTTGCTGAAAAGGCTGCACAGATAATTAAAAAAGCCCTCAAGAAGTCAAACAATGTAAGTAAGCAGAAAGCAATATATAACACTATGCTGCATCAACACTTCTCCCCCTTAACAGCTATAGGGAAATCTCCAGCAAAACTGCTAATGGAAATGAAACTGATAATTAAATTATCACTTTTACTTTCAAATATGTTTGAACCTTTAAACATCACATGATCACTATCTCCCATGTTTGCTCATGACTGTTGTTAAATTAGGCAAAACTACTGTATGGAGAGAGTTTTACCTATTTTAACAACCAAATATGTTTGATAAAGTAGAAAGCACAAAAAATGAATAAATACAAATAACAGACTGAAAAAAAAAAGAAAATGTATATGTAATAGGTGAGAGAGTTTGGGTTTGAGACATAATCCAGAAGAAATGGGTTAAAGGAGTAATCATGAAAATGTTATCAAAAACAATAGCAATCATCCAAGTACGGGATGGGACAACATACATAAAACATGTAAATCATGTTCATCAGCAATTCAAAGAAGATTGGTAAATTACAGTGCCCATGCCAAAAGATGAACATCAAGAAAGATAAGACACAGCAGAACCAACACTATGGATCGAGGATGAAGGGAAAAAACCAGAAAGCTGTGACATGGAACCTGTAACAATGGAATAAGAACTAGAATCAACACTGAATCCAAATGGATTAACAAGTAAATCATTCAGATGTCAGATATAAAGCATAAACTATTTTCTGGAGTAAGGATAAGAGTGCAAAATATTAAATATTTTAAATGTAAGAATGCTGATAAATAAATCATTGAAAAGAAATGTTTCAATTAAACGTAGTTTAAATGAACATAGATGCATCTATATATTAATTAATGGAACCAAGCTTATAAATTACTTATACGGAAATGAATTCCTAAAACATTAAATTAATTGTACAGATCTAAAACCTTACAGATATGGAATTAAATTCCTAAGATTAGTTAATATCTAAAACCTTACAGATATGGAATTAAATTCCTAAGATTAGTTAATATTATAGACCTTAAAAACTTACCATATATGGAAATAAATTCCTAAGAGACTAATTAATTGTATAATTAAAAAGCTAAGGAATTTTGTTGTATGATAACAAACTAAATAATATGAATTAATTAAAGCTAAAGTATTTACTGAAAAGATAAGAGAAACAAAGAAAGATAAGATAAAAAAGGGCTAGAGAAAAAGGTCTGGGTTTTTTTTTCCGTGGTAGCTGCTACTGATAGTGGATCTGCAAGTTGAAGAGCAGGGAAGATTATTATCCGAGGACTTCATTCCCAGGATCATGGCTCCTGTAGGTCACTAAGCCAACTAGTGCTTCTGTCTAGGTTCTCATTATTATTTTGAAGCATCTCAAGAGACTCATTGAGGGTTGTATTACAAAGCCTATAGATGGCAGTAAAGATAACGTTAATTAATAGCTTTTCCTTAATTGTGTAAACAATATTCGCTATTCAATAATTAACCAGTGAATTAAGCGCGCTCAAATGCAGACTTTTTATTAGTGTTAAAGATCAGTACAGTAATTATTTTTCCAAATTGTTAATAAATTACTATTGCTAAATATATGTGCTGTTATTCTGTCGAGTTTTATTGTATATTGTTTACTGGTTGCCCAGTCATAGTTGGGGACAGCAATCACAAACCTTCAGAAAAATATTTTAAATGATTTCTTTCTCTATTAAAAGTATCAAATAATATTAAATAATTTATTGCTATTATGATTTCCTTAAGCCGAAGAGATGAAATACTCAAGAATTAAAGGTTCTGGAATCTAAATATCATTCTATCATTTCTGATGACTATCTTGGATATTGTTACTATTGGTTACATCGAGACTATCCTTCCCAAGCCTTAATTTTCCATTGTAAATTGTTAAATTTATATATATGTTGACAGTGTTTTTTTTAATAAAGTAATACAATTTTAAATAATGTCTTGATTAATTTTTGTGATAAAAGTATTTCTGCAACAGTAACATTTTTGAAGTACAAACACTTTAAAAATTGAAGTCAAAAATTAATTCATTCAACAGTATGATAATGAGCTTAAACATAATGAGAGTCTTAATGTATTTACTGAAATGATTGCTGATGGAAGATCGCTAATAATGACAGTTAAAGATGTTAAATGATGGTTTTCTTTTTTTAACTAGTGAAAATGAAAGAAAAGCTTATTAAGCCAATTTATAAATCAGCTAAATACAACAACAAAAAAGTATGTTGTCAAGCGTTGTTAGCCGAGAGGTCATCGCGGCCGCCTTGCAAGCAAGTAGCTAAATACAACAACAAAAAAGTATGTTTAATTGTTGTTTGCTTGTTTGACATTTAAAGATTCTAACATTTTAAAATATATTTTTATAATATCTCAAATACACATAACAATGATGATGTCATGATTTTACTGATGATGATCAATCAATAAGGTTTATGCAGCTCTGTATATAAGATGATAGATTGAGTTGCTTTTAAACTGTCCAACAATGATCAATGATATCACTGGCTTATACTGTCATATTGCCTTGATTATTAATGCTAGCTTAAAGTAACAACATAACATATAGATAATAGATAGGTATGTAAAAGTATATTGGTATTTAAGTAGCCCGATGCAAGGCAAAGGTCACTGCAGTAAGATAAAAATTATTACACTCTAATCATAGATGGTGATAAATAATTTTATGATTTCATTGATTTAAATAATATCATATATATGAAAAACAATGAATATTTTAAGAATATTCTCTTCATCCCATTCTAGTACCATTTATTGTAAACTTGATTAACCAATGGATACCAAATAGTAGAGTATATGACTCCAATATTTTCACCCTCAGATCAGTTTCTGCTTTTTGCCTTCATCAGTAATGACCAGGATTTAATGCTGAAATTAATACCCTTTCACTTCTAGCAGGTGTATTTTACTAAAGATAATAGCATGACATAAAAAAAACCCTTTGATTTTAAATTCAAGCTAACTTACTTGCTTAATTGCATCTGATGACAGGACATTTTCTATATACTTTGTTTGATCAAACCTATTATAGATGGCGCTCTAAATTAGGTGAAAAACTATTCTCCAAAGCATATGACAAAATGTGTTGAAATAAATATTTTATGCAATATGTTACCAGTATCATAGAAATTCAAAGATATGTAAATTTTGTAATGTAAATAGTTTAAAAGTCTACCTATTTAAAAAATTGCTGTAGTTTGGATATAATAAATTCAAAACAAAATAAGATTGATAAAAATATATACATTATAATAGATTTAATGACATTTTGATATATATAAAATAACATAAAAAGAAATAAGATCTAAAAGATCTAAAGCTACTATTTTGTTGAAGAATTTAAATATAATTTCAAGCAACAAATTAGAATTTATGCCTGCTGGCATGTATTGTGATTTTGAATTACACATGCATAATTATGTAAATAAATATGACAATAAATTCTAAGTAATATTTAAATTAGTTTAATTTGAATAGTTCAAAAATTATAATAATAAATATATATATTTTTTAATTTTAGTTTTAAGAAACCAGAAATTGTATATATTTGTAAAGTAAAATGTCAATTATCTATCTATGTAGTTTTTTTTTTTTTTTACATACAAAATATCTAATTTTAAAATATATTCTAGCCATAAGAGTCCTATTATTCCGCATACAGTGCTTCAGTCACTAACTACATATGATATATAACTTTAATGGTCAAAATAAATATATTTGGAAACTACCTTAATGTGACTTGATAAATTACTTTAAATTTTTTATGATTTATATAGTTTTTAAACATACATCCAGCTTCTATTAATATTTGGATCTAATTTAAGTTTTATAATAAAAATATATCTACAAATTTTATTTATAATAAAAAAAATTCATCATTTGTCAAATTGGGATAGTAAATTGATAAAAAATAATTATCTTTATAAAAAAAAAAAAAGTTAAATTATTCACATTAAAACATAATAAACAAAATTATGGGTGATTTAATCTGCAAATTCTGAAAGGAAGGCATAGAAAATATTAGGCATCTGTTAATTGAATGTAAATGCTTGAAAGCAGAAAGGGTACAAATAATGAAGTTATGGAAGAATAAATATGAACAAAATGATTATACAGAAAATGGGTTATTGGTTTTATGCTGGTTTGGGAAAAGATAAGGGGATTTAGATATAAAGGCCATGGAGTTGACAAAGATTATGTTGTGGAAATGGGATGAAGCAGATTGTGAGAAAACTTAAGGTGGGAAATGGAAATGGAAGATTTCTGTGGGCATAGTTGCTGAGAGATTCCTGATTCCATTTAAAGAGAAGTCACAGTGCATCACATCACACATAGATGCTAAAAACAAAATAAAAATGTTCAGTAGATTGCAATTTATGAAAAATAAGAAAATGGCCAAAATATTATTTAATTGTGTTATAAGTAAAGGACAGGCAGCAAGATTGGTAAGAAAGGTAGTACAGTATGTAGAATATTTGGATAAAGACTTTATGTCAGTATACTTGTACAAAAAGTGGGATGATTGTGTTAGGAAGATTGTTGTGTGTTATAGTGGCAAAGAATGGGATAAAAAAAATAGATACATTAATAAAAATTAGGGAGATGGAGAGATGGAGAACTAGTATGGAGAGTAAAAGGAGTTTAAATATATATAGAAGTAAACAGAATATTGGGTGAGAATTAATTTCTGATAATAGCAAAGAAGGTAGTTTACTGTTTAAGGCTCAAACAAGATCATTAGCAATAAGCGAATATAGAGATAAATGGAGAAATGTGGGGAATTTAATCTACAAGTTATATAAGGAAGGCATGGAAAATATTAGGCATCTGCTAATTGAATGTAAATGCTTACAAGCAGAAAGGATACAAATAATGTTGTGGAAGAATAAATATAAACAAAGTGATTATACAGAAAGTGGGTTCTTGTATTTTATGCTGGGTTTGAGAAAAGATAAGGGGGAATTATATATAAGGGCCATATAGTAGACAAAGATGATGTTATGGAAATGAAATGGAGTAGGATAAAGGATATGGGGAAAAAATTGGGTGAGGAATGGAAAGAAAAAGGAATGTAGCTAACAGATTTCTCTGGACATAATGGCTTAGAGATTCCTGACTTCAATAAAAGAGTAACCATATCACATCACATATATCAGCATAAACTATTTGATAAGTTTCATTTCTTATATAAAAAAGAAAAAAATGTAATATGTTTAAAACATGAAAACTAACCTTTTTTTTTTTAGAAACTAAATGCCTGACATTAATATATTTTTTGCAAACAAACAATGACTGTAAAACAAATGATATGTTTGAAAACATACAAATATAATATATTTAGAAACAAACTTTGGAAAGAAATATAATATAAAACCATTATCTAAAGATATTGTTAATAGGCTTTGACTGTCATTATTTTACAGAGACAAGAGCAAACCCAATTTCATAATAAATTGAATTTTTTAAATATGCAAAATAAAATAAAAAATATTTTCATTTTGTGAAAAGATACAATGCAATTTAATTAAAACAAAGCAAGCCCAAATTGATAAAACATTAAATTACAAAACAAAGCACATCAAAATTGTAAATCAGCCATGTTGGGGAAATAAATTTAAAAAATTAATTTAAAAAAGTGCAAAAACATTCATTTAAAGAAATCAAAGATAGATTTTCATGCTGCACTACTGTATGATAGCATAAAATTAGAATTCTTGACAATGTTTGTCCATGAGTGATTTGCCATAACTTCACCTATTTTAAACCTGCAAGAATTTGCTTCTATTACTTGTAACATTTATAATAAAATGTTGAATGAATTATATTGGAAATGATAAATAGTGAAGAGGGAAATGTTAATATTTTTGTACCAACACAATTTCTTGGATCATGTGACACTGGAGCGTCAGTGGCCAATGTGTTTCATCCATGCTAGAAAAGAAAAAAACAAACTTCAAAAGAGAAACAATGAGCATTTCCAATTGCTCATCAAGCTTTATGATAAATGCTTAGCCAGAGAAAGCATTGCTTCTCTGGCAATGCTCATTGTTTATATCTTACAAGCTTAAAAGAATGAGGTCTTGTGATCTATGACTTTTTTTATTTGACTATCCAAGACAGAATTTATATCTATTTTGCAGTAATTGCCAAAAGATTGTCAGATAAGTGATTTAGTGAAAAGGTAAGAATTTTTTTCATTACTATGATTTGAATGAGAGACTATGTTGCAATCTGCCATTGCATACGATTTTAAAAATTGGTTGTTGTTGTCATGGATATGATGGCAGTTACAGAAAAAGCTTCAATTAAAGATGATAACTTGTTTAATATACACCAAGAAGTTTCCTCAACTACAAAAAGAAAACATAAATTAAAGCTTTGTTCATTGTGTTTCTCAGTGATATTTGAAATATTTTTTAATACAATGTTTTTCCTGGATAGTTATTTTAGATTACTTTTTGAATTAAATTATTTTCTTAGTTTTAAACATATTATTTTTCAAACATTATTATAAAAATATATTAATTTTTTGTTTGTTTTCTAAATAAATAATATTTTGACTTTTTAAACACATTACTTTTTCTCTCTCATTTTTTTTTTTTTTTGTTTGTTTTTGATTTTTTGAGGATTAACTAAAATTTATCAATTACTCTTATTCTAGCACGGTTTGGTTATATGTATGGTGGCTCTACAATGGATAGTACATACATGCAAAGAGCACCAAAAATATTTGTTTTTCTAAGAATTATATTCTTTAAATGGTAAAAATGTGCCTTATTATTATAAATGGTTGATACTTTTTAACACTTTAAGGAATATATATATAATTTCATTAATAAAACAACTCTAAATATAAAAACATTTGTGAACTCATAGCAGTGTTAATGCTCTCAGTCTCAAAAGTTCTCGACAATTTATAAAACAGGCAAAACTCGCTCTATATATTGCCACTCAGTGCAAGCCTGTTTTAATAACAGTTAAGAGCAAGCATAAGGAATGGTGATCATGTGATGTTTATTGGCTTAAAACCAATCCTGCCTAATAGAATATGGTTATTAAAGAACCAACACACCAAAATGTATAGGTACTGAACTGGGTTCAGACCTATATGACTATATAAGCTGGTGATCTTGGATTGAAAATATTACGGTGTTTTCAGTTTACGTTTCATAGTTTTGTAGTTAAGTAGAGATAAAAGGTGGCTGCTGGAGGATTGCATTAGATTCTAAGATCTAGGTGCAGTGCTCTCAGATTTAAGGCTCCTCACTGATAAAGGCCACAAGCCAGAAACTAGTCTAGGGATATTGGATGAGTAGGCACTATATGGGGATTTTATGCACAAGCCTTCTAGAATCCATTGATTACTCTGGCTTACACTGAATGGCAATATGTATAGAGAGTTTTGCCTGTTTTAATAACAGTTAAGAGCAAGTGATCATGTGATGTTTATTGGCTTAAAACAATTTATAAATAAGTTTTCATTATATATAAAAAGTATAGTTTTATTGAAGTGAAAATACGTCCTGGTAATTGTTGTGACAAATAATTTACAGTTAATTTAATATTTTAAGAATCAAAAATATTTGCACTTATAAATTTAAGTATTCAGAGCATTTATTATAATTAATAATGTTCTGAATTTTGTAGTAGTAACATTAAATTTCTATTGAATAGTGTTGTAAACTTGTGTGTCTAATTTTGTTCTAAGTATAACATCCTTCAATTGACAATCCAGAATAAAAAATATTTATATAAATGATAATGAACAGGTTTATCAACATGTACTTTCATTATAAGAGTAACAGATTGGACAGCTTTTAATAATAAACTTTTAGGCCTACCTGATTAAATTAATATATGACAACGTATGTTCTCTAAATTTTTGTCTTATTTTTGCCTCTCTTACTTTGAATTTTTGATTCTCCACTAGATTCTCTAATATATATATATATATTTAAAGTTCCTTAAAATCACTATTATTGTGTCATGGGTCTCCTAGAAATTTCTAAAGCCATTCTTATTAACAGTTGAATAAATTCTAAATATATAACTGACTCTTAATTTCTCACAAGAATGTACAACATTTAGAATTTTTCTATTAATATTCAGTATTGACATATTATTTATTTGTTCACTTATTACTAAATACATTTAACAATCATTTTAAACAGACTAAATAATAATGAAAATTACATAGTTTCTGGAATCATTTATTTATTTATTTATTTAAATTTATAATAAACTTATGCGGGATTCGAACTCAGACTTTTACACGACCCACTACTGTCAGTGCCATCTCATACTGCTAACCCACCTGATCACACACATGTTGTAAAGATAAATAATCACCAATACACGTATTTCATGCTAAACCAGCAATCATCAGTTGGTCTAGATTACTATCTCCACATATATATACAATCAGTGCTCAGCTTTGTATTAAGATAGCCAATCTTCATACTTTAATGGACAGGCTTCAAACTACTCCAACCCACAACTCTTCACCCTTTCGTTCATTTAACATGGGCTTTGAATGTTCCATCATCAGATTTTCAATGAAATGGAAGGCTGAAGAGTTGTGAGTTGGAATAGTTTGAAGCTTGTCCATTAAAGTATGATGATTGGCTATCTTAATATAAAACTGAGCACTGATTGAATATATGTGTGGAGATAAACTAACTGATGATTGCTGGTTTAGCATAAAATATGTATAATGGTGATTATTTATCTTTTCAACATGTGTGTGATCAGGTGGGTCAGCAATATGAGATGGCACTGAGAGTAGTGGGGTCGTGTGAAAGTCTAAGTTTGAATCCTGCATATATTACATACATAAATGCAGGTTTAAGCCTGTACAATGTATTAATAAACTTGTGAAAAAATAAATCTACTTAATGGTTTTATTATCTGACTATAATTATATGATCTGTTACTTGGGAAATGATATCCAAGAACCAAATAGAAAAATCTGACATTATGATTCTATCCAAGTGACAATGTAAACTTTTAATAATTTGTATTTTTTTGTACAATAATTAGCTCAGGAACTTTACCTTTCAATCCATCATTCTATTGCTATAATTTTACAATTGCTATTCCCTTTTGCATATCTTCCATAATTTCGTTAATATAATAACAATTCCAATTAAATTCTTTTAAACTTTTGTTTCTTTCTCACTTTTTTTTAACACATCAATAATTTTAAAGTTATTACTTTTAAATAAATTTTCCATTTTTTCACATTCATATTTCAATAAATTCGGAAAGTTTAACTCCTCTTTAATTGTTTGTGTTTCTAGTTTCAATTGACTTTCTTTGTCTATATTAATTACATATATAGCGGTATCTATCTTCACTTGTATAAGCTATAATCTAAATAAAGAGTTTTACTAATTGGCTGTACACCTCATTATTGTTTTCTGTCTATTTGGCATGAATTAATATCCAATTATTAAAGTCAATGCTTAAATTGAAGTTTATTGTGCTAAAGAAAGATATAATTCTGTCTTCTCTATATCTCAATCACACTATTCGGCGTTGTCTACCTTTAAATTCGCACATTTTCGGGGGTTTTTTTTTTTTAAATAAATTAACTATAATAAACTTCTTTATAAAAAATTTTGTGGCCATCATTGAATACCAAAAATGTATTATTTAGAATTATTTGTTAATGTTTAATATTTCCTTCTATTTTCATTACCAGCTATTAATTACTTAATTAGCCCACTAAAGAGACAAAGTTTTTATAATCATCATGATTACTTATTTGTCAAAAGACAGGTTCTATACCTCAATCTCATAACCTTTTTAAGACTTCCTAATTTTTGATATGCATACCTATTGTTTCTTTTAAGCCATTGATTATTTGTTTTTTTCTTCTCTAAATCTTTTTTTAATTTATTTTAGATCTTTCCAATGTGCTTATTCAGTGCATTTTATTCGTGTTTCTTTTTTTTTAAAATCTCTTTCATTTAATCTTTCTCATTCAATAACAATAAACTTATATTTTTCATTTATTTTTCCCCACTTTCCAAATCCACATCTTTTGCTGTGCCTTGTTTAATGCAATGGTTAGGATAGTGGACTTGAAGTCTAAAATTCCATCGATTTCAACTCAATTCTCATCACTTCTGGTGTTTTTCATTGTTATAATCTTCCAAACAGCAAAACACTCAATTATTTATAATCCGTATCTGTTTCCAAACTTCCATATATTTGCTCTATGCAAAACTAATCTCCATACAGTGCTTTAGAAACATCTTTTATAAATCAAACTTTTCTATCATTTTTAATGTGTTTGACATTTATTTCAGTTCTCACTCTAATATCTTTGTCATTATTTCTATCATCAGATTTTTTTCTTTTTAAAAAATGGAAAGTGTCCTTAAAAAGGATTTCTGGATAATCAAAACTGCCAACTATTTTTGTAAGTTTGGAATAATAAAGTATTGTATTTGCACTGTATAAAGTTCATAGAAAAATGTGGTGGTATTGCTTGTTTTTGTTTTTTTCTCATAAGTCAAATGCATTGACTGGGAAGCGAACCCAGGCCAGCTGCTTGGAAGGCAGCTATGCTAAGTGCTAGGCCACCAACGCTTGACTGGTATTGCTTACTATATGTAAATACTTAATTAAAAGTAATAAATTGATTTATAACATTCTAATCAACTACACAACCTTTTATCACATCTCAATACAATAACATTTAGATTTATATATTTCCATCCCAAAGTTTTTACAAATTTTTATTCTAATATATTTCCAAAAATGTTTGCCACAAGCTTCTTCTCTTTTGCAAAATAATTTAGTAAATTTTATTACCCTGTCACTATAATAGGATTTTTTCTTTACAGGATACTTTTAGTTGCATAGAATCCAATCAAAAATTGCTGTGAGTCCATCAGTAATCTCTAATAATTATGCCTAACCTGGTTTTAAACTAGGATCAAACTCATTTCTATATCTTCTAGTTAATACTAACATATTCTTTCCATATTTGCAATTTCTGATTCACTTTAAAATGCAAAGTTCATATTTCATATTCATTTAAGACTTAACATTTTTTTTAATTAATACTTATTTTCAATTTAAATTTATTACTTTTTTATATACAGTGAATCCTCAAACTACACTATATTTTGTTCCCAATCCCTCTCATATACAAATGTTAACTCACCTTTTGCCGATTGATATTGATCACAATAAAATACATTGTTTATACAATTGCAAGTGTACAATACTTTTCAACACACACACATATAAAACAAATGCTTTCTTATATGTAAAGTATAGATATATAAATCAAGATCATATTATATAAAAAAAATTAAATAATACACTTATTAATAATAAATTTGAGGGGACATATTTACATACATTTTACTGTGTACTCATTCATGCATACACTGAAGCAATAAGAATAATAAAAAAAAACTAATTACCATATTTTTATTTTTCAAATAAAATAAAAAATGAAATATCTGACTTTTATTGCTATTAAATGCATTCTGGATGATTTTTTTATTGCTTTTCAATAACGTCTTTTTCTTATAGAAACATAACAGTAATTTTTTGTTATTAAGAAATTAGGATCTCTCTAATTCTTTTAGTGTTTTTACATCAGTATCAATTTTTAATATATTCTAAAATTTTGTAAAACTTTTAGCAATTTTCTCAGAAAATATTTTATTGCACAAAATACCCTACATCAAATTCAGAGAGAAAAATAAAGGAAGAATGAAATGTATATACTTTCAACATAAAGTGAAGAAATTTTATTAATATATATATGGCACTCTGACAGAGAAAAATGGCTACTAGCATATTGTAAAATTTATTTATTCATTTTACTTTTTTTTTAATGTGTTGGTATACAGTGCTCAGAGAAAAAAAATGGCTGTTCAAATATCATAAAATTTGTGAGTTTTGATGTGTTTTTTGTGTTAGTTTATATACATTTTTGTTTGTTTGTTTATATTTTTCTGTGACTAGCATATAATTGAAGCTGGCTAATTAGATACAACATAATTTACATCACTACTGTATTGATGTTCCTTACATGGTGATAAAATAAATCCAAAATTATGATTTTTGTGGCTGAGGACATCAGCTGCAGAATGGACAATCAAATAATTTCTTAATTATATGAAAACAACATATAATTGACTTAAACAAAGCAAAGCAAAACTCCATATAGTAGTGCCACCTGTGCTAAACAGAGTAATCAATGGATGCCAGAAGGCTGGTGCATAAAATCCCTATCTAATGCCTACTCATCCAATATGGCATTAGATAGGGATTTTATGCACAAGCCTTCTGGAATCCATTGATTACTCTGTTTAGCACAGGTGGCACTACTATATGGAGTTTTGCTTTGCTTTGTTTATAAACAATTATGTGCTAGTATTGGAGATGTGATCATGTGATGCTTGCTGATATAATTGACTTGGTTTATTGACTTATAACATATATACATGTTAAACCATTAAGCATCACATGATCACATTTCCTATACTAGCACATTAATTGTTGATAAACAGAGCAAAACTCTCCATACAATATTGCCACCTATGCTAAACAGAGTAATCAATGGATGCCAGAAGGCTTGTGCATAAAATCCCTATCTAATGCCTACTCATCCAATATCCCCATACTAGTTTCTGGCTTGTGGCCTTCATCAGTGAGGAGCTTTGGATCTGAGAGCACTGCATCTAGATCTTAGGATCTAATGCAACCCTCTAGCAACCACCTTTTATCTCTACTTAACTACAAAACTATGAGAATGAAATTGAAAACACAAAAAATATTTTCAATCTAAGCTCAATAGCTTATATAGTCATATGGGTCTGAACTCAGTTCAGCACCCATACATTTTGGTGTCTTTGGCTCTTTTACAACCATAGCCACCACTATCCTATTAGGCAGGATTGGTGTTAAACCATTAAGCATCACATGATCACATTTCCTATACTAGCACATTAATTGTTGATAAACAGAGCAAAACTCTCAATACAGTATTGCCACCTGTGCTAAACAGAGTAATCAATGGATGCCAGAAGGCTTGTGCATAAAATCCCTATCTAATGCCTACTCATCCAATATCCCCATACTAGTTTCTGGCTTGTGGCCTTCGTCAGTGAGGAGCTTTGGATCTGAGAGCACTGCATCTAGATCTTAGGATCTAATGCAACCCTCTAGCAACCACCTTTTATCTCTACTTAACTACAAAACTATGAGAATGAAATTGAAAACACAAAAAACATTTTCAATCTAAGCTCAATAGCTTATATAGTCATATGGGTCTGAACTCAGTTCAGCACCCATACAGTTTGGTGTCTTTGGCTCTTTTACAACCATAGCCACCACTATCCTATTAGGCAGGATTGGTGTTAAACCATTAAGCATCACATGATCACATTTCCTATACTAGCACATTAATTGTTGATAAACAGAGCAAAACTCTCCATACAGTATTGCCACCTGTGCTAAACAGAGTAATCAATGGATACCAGAAGGCTTGTGCATAAAATCCCTATCTAATGCCTACTCATCCAATATCCCCATACTAGTTTCTGGCTTGTGGCCTTCGTCAGTGAGGAGCTTTGGATCTGAGAGCACTGCATCTAGATCTTAGGATCTAATGCAACCCTCTAGCAACCACCTTTTATCTCTACTTAACTACAAAACTATGAGAATGAAATTGAAAACACAAAAAATATTTTCAATCTAAGCTCAATAGCTTATATAGTCATATGGGTCTGAACTCAGTTCAGCACCTATACATTTTGGTGTCTTTGGCTCTTTTACAACCATAGCCACCACTATCCTATTAGGCAGGATTGGTGTTAAACCATTAAGCATCACATGATCACATTTCCTATACTAGCACATAGAGATAAAAGGTGGTTGCTAGAGGGTTGCATTAGATCCTAAGATCTAGATGCAGTGCTCTCAGATCCAAAGCTCCTCACTGACGAAAGCCACAAGCCAGAAACTAGTATGGGGATATTGGATGAGTAGGCATTAGATAGGGATTTTATGCACAAGCCTTCTGGCATCCATTGATTACTCTGTTTAGCACAGGTGGCAATACTGTATGGAGAGTTTTGCTCTGTTTATCAACAATTAATGTGCTAGTATAGGAAATGTGATCATGTGATGCTTAATGGTTTAACACCAATCCTGCCTAATAGGATAGTGGTGGCTATGGTTGTAAAAGAGCCAAAGACACCAAAATGTATGGGTGCTGAACTGAGTTCAGACCCATATGACTATATAAGCTATTGAGCTTAGATTGAAAATATTTTTTGTGTTTTCAATTTTATTCTCATAGTTTTGTAGTTAAGTAGAGATAAAAGGTGGTTGCTAGAGGGTTGCATTAGATCCTAAGATCTAGATGCAGTGCTCTCAGATCCAAAGCTCCTCACTGACGAAGGCCACAAGAGATCGGAAGAGCGATCGTGGATGAGTAGGCATTAGATAGGGATTTTATGCACAAGCCTTCTGGCATCCATTGATTACTCTGTTTAGCACAGGTGGCAATACTGTATGGAGAGTTTTGCTCTGTTTATATATACATGTTATCATTTTATTTTTTGCTATTAAGGCTTTGGCAATTTTATATTGATAACACTATTAATATATGGTGTATCTGAACTTAGTTCAGTCCCATATGGCTATTTGAGTTAGACAGCTGGATTGAAAGACATATGATGTCTGACAATTTCAGATTTTCTACTCAATAATAGTTATACATTAGATAAAGTGTTGGACTTGTTCTAGTATTTTTAATCTGATGCTGAATACCCTGGCACCTCACTGAAAATGCCAAAAGCAGAAACCAGTCTGGGGTTGAGGATATTCTCAAAGCTTGTAAAGAGCTTGTTTTGTGAGCTCTATATATAACCATTTGTAAATACAACCTTTATTAAATTAAGTCATGTGACATCTAACTTGATTTTTTTATCAACATATATGTCAATATATAGTACATATAAAATACTTTTACTTTCATTAATGTACACTTGGTTAATATATATATATATATATATATATATATATATATATATATATATATATATACTTTTAACTGGAAATATATGTGGCAACCTTTTCTTCCTTTCTAATTCAGAGAAAAATTATTTCACATAGTCATTCAACTATAAACATCACATGATCACTATTTCTTATGCTAGCATATAACTGTTATTAAAACAGGCAAAACTCTCCATACAGTAGTGCCACTCTGGTTTTTCCTGTTTTAATAACAGTTATGTGCTAGCATAAGAAATAGTGACCATGTGATGTTCAGTGGTTTAACACATATTCTGCCTAATAGAATAGTGGTGTCTATGGTTGTTAAAGAGCCAAAGACACCAAAATGTATGGTACTGAACTGGGTTCAAACCCATATGACTATATAAGCTATTAAGCTTAGATTGAAAATATTATTGTGTTTTCAATTTTATTCTCATAGTTTTGTAGTTAAGTAGAGATAAAATGTGGCTGCTGGAGGGTTGCATTAGATCCTAAGATCTAGGTGCAGTGCTCTCAGATCCACAGCTCCTCACTGACGAAGGCCAGAAATTAGTCTGGGGATATTGGCTGAGTAGGCATTAGATAGGGATTTTATGCATAAGCCTTCTGGCATCCACTGATTACTCTGGTTGGCACTGAGTGGCACTACTGTATGGAGAGTTTTGCCTGTTCTAATTCATTCAAATATACTGGACTTTTTTTTTCTTCTTAGAGCATGTCTCTTGAAAATATGATCTGTTGTACCAGCTATTTTGTTTGCTTCCACAACTTCACTCACTTGCTGCTGTTATGGTTTTATTTGGCATTGGGCATTCCATTAATTCCTTTTTTTTTCCAAGATCATCTTCTATATTAATAATCACCAAATCTTCATCTGGTCTTGAATGAGTGATTTATGAGTTATTTTATTGACAGAATTGAATATCTCGAATTTTGTAAAATGGTGCGGAAAAGAGTTGAGAATGATATAAGAAAGTATAATTGTGAACTAGCAAGGAAAGCTGTAGAAGAAAATAAAAGTCTTAAGAATGTAAAATAACATTTTGGTATTGGTAGGAAATTTATATCTGCAATAAGAAAAAAAGATGGAATTGTTACTAAAAAGAGAGATGACATCATGAAATTGGTAGAAGATTTTTATCAAGAATTATATAGTAATAAAGAACAAGTACCTCCTATATGTATTACATCTTCCGAATTGCCCAGAATTTTAAATGAAGAAGTGAGACATGCAATTAAATGTATGAAGAAGGGAAAGGCTCCAGGTAATGATGGAATTATAATTGATATATTAAAAGAAGCAAGAGAAGAAATAGAAAATTTTTTAGCAAAGTTATATACCAAATGTCTAAATGCTAAAGATGTACCGGATGATTGGAAGAATGCAGTAATAATATTAATATTTAAAAAAGGTGATAAAGAAGATATTAGAAATGACAGACCTATTAGCCTTTTATCAGTTTTATATAAAATTTTTACCAAGATAATTACAACTCGTCTGCAGAGAACATTGGATTTCCACCAACCAAGAGAACAAGCTGCATTTAAAAGTGGTTTTAGTACAATAGATCATATCCAGGCGTTGAGAGAAGTTATAGAAAGGTCAAATGAATATGAGTTGTCATTATGTTTTGGATTTGTAGATTATGAAAAGGCATTTGATTCTATAAACATTTCTTCAGTGATTAAAGCATTGGATCATCAAGGTATAGATCCAGGATATTGTCATATTTTGAAGAATATATATAAAAATGCAACAGCAACAATTAGATTACATAATGATACTGGGAAAGTCAACATTGAGAAAGGTGTAAGACAAGGTGACTCCATATCTCCAAAACTTTTACAGCAGTGCTGCAAGAAGTATTTTGTGGATTAAAATGGGAAACTAAAGGAGTGAAAGTAAATGGAGATTATTTAAGTCATTTAGATTTCGCAGATGATGTAGTTGTTTTTGCAAATAATGCTTCAGAGCTGCAGGATATGTTGCAAGAATTATCAGATGAAAGTCAGGAAAGTAGGACTAAAGATAAATGTTAAAAAGACTAAAGTAATGTTTAATCAATTTGCTCAAAATATCAAAATAAAGATTGATTATGATGAATTAGAAAAAGTTAACAGTTACAAATATCTTGGTCAGATTATTAATACAGATGGAAACATAATGGAAGAAATTAATCATAGAATTAAACTTGGTTGGAGTGCTTTTGGTAGAAATAACTTGATACTAAAAGGAAATATGATATGTGTTTGAAAAGGAAGGTTTTTAATAAATGTGTTTTACCAGTTCTTACTTATGGATCTGAGACTTGGACACTTAATAAAAGAGCAATACAGAGACTTCAGACCACTCAAAGAAGTATGGAGAGATGTATGTTGGGAGTAACAAGAAGAGATCGAAAACGCAATGTATGGGTAAGAGAACAAACGGGTGTTACTGACCTCATTGAAAAAATTAAAAGATTGAAGTGGAGTTGGGCTGGACATATTGCTAGAAGAGATGATAATAGATGGACAATTGAAATTTTAAACTGGATTCCAAGAGATTGTAAAAGACCCAGAAAGAGATCACATGTGAGATGGATGGATGAAATAAGAAAGTGTGCAGGGGTGATGTGGAGAAGAGAAGCTGAAGATCGGAGAAGATGGATTAAACTTGGAGAGACCTTCATCCTGCAGTGGATTGATAATGGTTGATAATGATGATGATTTTTTATTGACATGTAACATATATAAAAAAAATCAATAAACAATACATATACAATATTTTTGCCTACATTAATGTACATACTGTTAACACACACACATATGTACATCAATATACAGAACGTACTCATACCTTTATTCTGGAAATTTACATGGCAATATAGAATGCAAGTCACATTTCACACCTATAAGTCTTATATTTTATTTTTACTGATATTTATTTTAATTCCAAAATATTTTTTGCGAACTGCATTAACGTCATTCACCAAGTTTTAAAATTAATTACCCGCAAACACATAAAAACGTAATTGATTATGCATAATCAGTATATCACATGCATACATATGGCATACTAAATGTACATTTTTTTTAATAATATTATTACGGCAATTTCATTTAATATGAATATTTAAAAGAATAACAATATTATTACAAATTTTCTATAATTTTGTTTTTCTAATGAAGAAAAACTTTCCTTTAATTATATTTACTGTACAAGCAGCCTTGAATAAATATAGTTAATAAGTCTTAATTTAAATTGCAAATGGAATCTTTATTATGTTTAAATTACTTTTGTAATTAAACTATGCATAAGAATGAATAACACGTTCAAACATTTGATGAATAATAATTCAATTTTTACATAAGTTAATTAAATAAATAAATATAAAAAAGATATAAATCTTTTTTTTAATGTTACTTGTGTGATTATTAATCCAAAAATACGCATTCTAAAGTAAATATTCAGATTATTACATGCAAATTACAATTAACATTTTAATTAATATATGAGTTTAATTATTATATTATTCTAAAACTTAAATTATTTTCTTTTAAGATTTCATCAGTTTTATTTCTAACTATAATTTTATTTAATAAACTTTGCATTTAAATTTTTACGAGAATCAAAAAGTCATTGCTCTCTTTCTTTTCTCCTCATATTGAAGCAATCGATTCTAATCATCATCGATGCTTCATGGGTCACCATCTATACTAAACTCCTAGGGGTCCGCAATTCAGACCTTGCTATAAATATATGCTATTCACCCACACACTGTATGCCTAATGATTAGAGAAATTAATAAAATTAAAACTATTTAGTAAAGTAAAACAGTAGTGTGCGTGATGCGTATATATATGAATGAAGCAATAATGGTATTAATGTTTATTGCTGACAACTAAACATTTTCTTTATATAATTGTAAATTTTTTTGTTATATCTATATGTATTTTGATTTAAAGTATTTAATTAAACTATTTAATGTGACAACAAAGAAGAATGGGGGAGGCTCGAAGTGCTAAAATAATCTTTGTTTAAATTCAGCTTGTTGCCTTTAATTAAAATTGTTAATCGCAATTAAGATCGAAAACAAATAGTTTATCAGTTGTTGTTGAATGATTTAAAATAGCTAAAAATGGTATTTCGAGACTTATCTGTATAAAAACATGTGGTTAATTAAATGTTGTTTGTAAAGGGATTATAGAGATAGGGTTGGTATATGAAATTGCATTCTGGCGGTATTAAAATGTTATAAAAGGAACCACAGAACAAAGGAAGTCAGTTTTTAGACTTTCAGTTTTTAGTTATCTTTCAGTGAGTTGAGATTTTTGTCAGCGTTTCAAGACCTTAACTTTAAGAAGCCGGTGCAAGTCCTGCGCAATGAAGTGTGAGTAGTGAAATCTAGCACCTTTTTCTTCTCCTCTTGAAGGACTGTCTACCAGCCATCAAAATTCCATCTTACCAGCTATGTGGGATGATGTGGAGTTGCCAACATGCCTGCCCACTGCTATGCTGATATCTTAGGTAAAATCATGTAATTTAGAGATGCCTTAATACGAACATTCATGGGTGATTTATAATTTGTAGCTAAATTAATTCATAGATCCATTTGTGATATTTTGCTAGTTTTGTTCATAAATTCTCTATAATCCTTTATTAATACTTATGTAATTCTAAATATATGTTTGCTTTCACGCTTAATTTATGTTTATATAACTTTATGTGGCTAAATTAAATGTATACAACATATTTTGCTTAATATATGTATTATTTTCTCTAATATGTCGGTATCAATCAATCTCGTGACTTTAATTAAATTCATTAGTAAAATTATATTCATTTGTTTATTTAAAATAGAAATCGTTCACTAGGTTGGTTATATACTTAAAAGTATTTTATCGTGGATGCTTATTTTATTTTGTTGTTTAGTTGCCTTTATAAAAGATCATGACACTTAAGATAAAATTCCACCTTCTCTTACCATTGCCTGGAGGGCTAATTCTTTAGTTAATATGTATATGGGAATCGAACTTAAATGTAAATTTTATTAGTTTAATGATATAGAATAGAGTTATTATTTTATTACACTTTGGTAAATGACTCAGGATTGAAAACAGATTATTGTGCAAGAGGTTAGACAATTTCCAAGTTTTAAAACTTTAAATAATATTATAAGATTATATAAACGTTGCTGGCATACATTTTCCTTTATTCTGATGTTTTATCTTTTCCATTTTGGGAATGAAGTTCCCACCCTATCCTACTTTCCAAAATCGTTTGTAATCAGGGACACCCTCCCTGTGGAACGTAAAGTTTATGAGGGTTATGATATTATGTGCTGCAGAATACAGTACATCCAGATTCTGGGCTCTCAAACCCAGACCCTCTTTCGATATTACTCTGCCAGAATGCACAGACATATCAAATCTAAGTTCGTTTTTCAAATATGCTTTAAAATGATAAAATATCCACAATCGCCATGAAGGCCAGATTTTTTTAATGTATGCTAGTACCGTTACTCTTGTCCTTAATTTAATCACCATCTACCTAACTTTAATAAATCGCAATGATGTGTTAAAGATAATGATTCATTTCATAAAAATACATTCAGTTCAGAGTTAAAAAGCTTTCTTTGAAAAACCGTTATCGATCCCATAGACATAGACAAAAGTAAATTTTTTATTATATCATGTAATCTCGTAAATAAAGTGCATTGTTTGTTTCTTATTTCTAAAAGACATCTTTGCCAAACAATGCGAATAAATAATGGTTCTCCTAAGAAATACATGATTGAAATCATATATTTTGCCCGTTATCAAGTAAATCATTTACTGTTAAAACTGCCACGATCTTTTATATTTATTTTCAGCATCCACAACGCTCCATAGCAAAAGTTTTCTTTAATTAGCTTATTAACTCCCATAAGTTATAAAACACTATAAAGTTGTATCTGTAAAATTGTATTTATTAAATGAATGATAGAGGGATTTTTATAAAACAAATCCCCAAATTTTCCAAATAAATAATATTGTCCTAAGCATGAAACTATTTGGTAAAATATATATACATTTTCTTAATCTTTTGTAACATATATATGCATTTTCTATATTTATTAAATATATATATATATAATTTCATGTAAATCCTGGTTTGTTTTTGAATTATTATTTTCTAATTAATATTTAGAACTATTTTCTTTAGCTAAGAGCTTAGCATTAATAAATATAACTATAATAATTGTAATTCCTGGGCTACTCCAATCTCAATCATCATCATCAGTCTGATCTTATGCTCTACCACTTTGCTTATGAGCACGGATTTAAAATAATTTTACTGTGTCTTCAGAATTGTTGTTCATTGGGTCAGAGATTCGAAGAATAGGCAAATAGGTTAGAATTCAGGATTGCTCCAGACCTGTGTATCTCGAGCATGATCGGATTCGAGGTACTTTTGCTTAGGATTTGAATCTTGTTAAGTGAGCATACTATTTTGACTGGTACAATATATATATATATATGTATGTGAGGACCACTCAGGTAAAGTAATCTTTAAACAAGTCACTGCAAGCCGAAGTCTCTCCAATAACCTTTCATAGATAAACAGTGAAGAGGAAGCAGCACCTATTAGAGTTGCTACTTGCTATTGGTTTGAGAAGATTTCAACATTATTTACTCTATGTAATAAACCAGTTCTTTTCTCTTTGCACTTTCTAAAAGCAGTTTATTTTATTCTAAATGAAAGTTAAAATCTTTATTAGTGAAAACATTTAATTATATTTATCATATAGTCAAGAATTGTTAAATATTCGTTTATCAGATGATATTGATGTTTAAGTACATTGGCGAGAGGGAAGCTACTTCAAAAAAATCCCTAATCTGTTAAAAAATTAATCCAAGTGGGTTTGATCTAGTTTTGAACTTATGTTGTAAAAATAGTAGGCAGATACACTATTATTACACTGAAAGGTCTTTGTCATAATTAAGATTCAGTGGCCAAAACAAATCAAAAAGATTATTGTTGCTTATTCGATTTTTAAGATACCTTATAAAGGTCAGTCAGATATAAATCTGATTCAAATCCCTGAGTTAGTTCTTTTAAACTGCTAATCTTTTATTGTTTTCAAGATCTACTCAGTAATTTTTTATATAAATAAGAATTGAGATTTAGGGCTAACAGTGTAAATACATATATATAATTATATATTTATAAATGAAATATCCGGGTTATATATAAATGGAAATATCTGAGTTTCATGTATAATATATTGTAGTAAATATATACATATATATATTGATGTTGCTGCTGAGTTATCTGACCATCAACTGGATAATGTATATTTTTAAAACAGTTACAGAAGCACTATAAAAATTGATATACAATAAGATTGAAAGTTCTACCAATAGAAAACATGTAGAAATAAAAATTGGAAGCTATTTAGATTAATCGTTTTTTTTTAAAAAAAATTCCAAATAGAAGGTATTTTACATCCAATCTAGCTTTTTAAAAATCTTAACAGCTTTTCTTATCTTACATTATTGGAGAATATCACATCTGGATAGTATTCTGCTGCTAAAGAAATTAATAATATGATTTGTATTATTACCATGGAGTGAGAGTGCAGATGGTGATGGGTGTTGCTTAACTACATTAACATATAGAAATTTTCTAGAAGTACTGCATGATTACTCATATTTATGTAAAAAGCTTTATGGTCACCACATGAAATATCATAAACTCCATGGGCTTAAATCTTTATTTTAATATATACTGTAACAGTCAAGATTTGTATATTCATGCACCAGAATCCAGGCAAATATACCAAATCTGACCAGAGTGGGATTGGGAAATCCTGAACCCAAACAAGCTTCAACCTATTTACAAGTACTCTGTGACTCTACACTCTATAAATGAAAAACCAAATGTTGCACTCGGTCTCCATTCTTCGCAGCTGGCGTAAGGCAGGGAGAAACATGAGACTTAGGGGGGCTAATTCAACATAAAACTAAGAGGTTCTAAATAGAATGATATGATGATAGAGGTAATATCTATAAATTGACTTCAAGGCAAGTATTACTCATATATAATACAATAATTAACATTGAATTGGATTGGGATTAGGATACAAGAAATACATATGAAACCAAAGTAATTTAAACATATATTTATTAATTAATAAACAATAAAATAAACAAAGATAAAAGAATATAATTTCAAAGGTGTGGCTCATGCATGCAGGCATTACAGCAGATGAGACAATTATCATACCAATCCCATCTTACATATTATATCAACAGATGTGGGTATATATGTGCGATCATTTAGAGTATGCCTATAATGGAAATGCCAATTCTATCTTAATGTAGTGGGCTTCTATTTTATAAATAACGTTATTAGCCCAGGATAGATCATTCATTATAGTATTATACTATGTATATATTTCTACCTAAGATGTGAGTGCATAAACAAACTCACTGATGTAGATTGAACCCAAGAATCAAGATATGTTTCAGAATAACACTGAGTATTAACTTATAAATAGGGGGAATTTGCTGCTTTAGGCCACCTACATGTGTAATAGCAGTGGCAAAATATTATTAATAAAGCTGTCTTGAGGATGGATTATTCTTCAAGGGTACTTGTGAACAATTCCAGTACCCTGGGACTGAGTGTCTTGTTGCCTGAGATATGAACATTTAAAGTTCAGGATCAGGGTGGCTTACTCAAGGCCCTGGCATTAAACTTCAGGAACAATCTTGATGCACAACCTGAAATAGAAAATGGGGTGGCCTGACCAAGATCCCATTTAAAATTGCAGCAAATATTAATTACATCGTATTTGATAAAATCAGATCGCAATGCAATAAATGATGTAACATTTTTTTAAAAAGTTAAACATGTTTTAACAATAGCTTTTATTGGGTAGCTAATAGAAACCAGTTCTTAACTAATTATATTGCAATGCTCAGGTTCAATCCCTTCTGGTTGCATGTTTTAGTTTAACTACCAAACATATCTGTTCTGGGTTCAAACCTATTAAAATATTCATTTTAATAAATAAACAAATCTTTCTATCACAGCTGGGTGCACAGCATTATATATGCACATATAAATAAACACTGTACATACATAGGCTAGTAGATGTTACAGTGAATATAATGGTTTACATTTTATATTTTATAAAGAAATGATTTATGTTATAATTTTAAATAGTAGAAATGTCAATTTATTAAATTTAATAAATATAAATTCATATGTAGATGTATGATTCACCTTAGATAATAATATATATAGAGTGGCATAATTTTATTTTGTAAAAAAGCAAAAAGCTTTTAGTTAAATTACTTAAAAATAAAAGTTAGCCGTAAACAGATTTGCATTTAAGTCCATCGCACCCATGGTTAAATCAAAGTTTGAAAATTGATAATTGCTATACTCAAATTTGTTTGTGGCAAAAGTGTATTTGTTAAAATCACTAGAGCAAAACTATTTGACACCTAGAAAAGATCTGAGGCACCGTCAGAAGCCTAAACAAAAGTAGTTTGATCAAATTGGGAAATCTTACAATTTAATGTGATATTTTAGAGTTAATGGGTTTCCAGGCAAAACAAGTTCTTTTCTAGTTAAGTAATTTGAAATAAAAAGTATAAATAGGGTATATTTTGAGCTTGAGAGGGCAGTCATTAATTTTAGAAGAGCATCGCTATACCTAATCCATGGCAGATTGATCTTTGAAAGGTCTGACTGGAGAAAAGTGATGGCTACTTCTAAAATCCAAAGAAGAATGGTGTGACCACTGCTAGCCAGTGCTTCAATCACTGGAGCTGAAACATGAAACTGTCCAGAAATAGTCTACTCAAGAAGACCACAATACCTGAAAGCCAACATCTTATCCAGTCCAGCAAATAATCGGTAATACCAATCTATAACTGCAGAGCTCTGTGTTAACAAACTATTTCTAAATCCAAATGTTCTACTTAAAAGTTTAAAGCTAGCAAAAGATAAATTAATGTAATTTTCTAAATCCTATAAATGTTTCATTATAAATTCTTATTAAAGTAAATATTATATCATTTGTATAACTTGCCTTTATCTTTACAAATATCTTATTTAAACAATGTAACCTATGCTAATTTTTTTGTCTATCATTGCGGTTCTGCCTATAATATTTTTTTACTATTATTTTTATTATTTCTATGCCAATGCTTTGAAGCAGCAAGCATTTAAACATAATAATTATTTGGAGATATAGTTGCAAATATCTTCCCATAACTATTTTCTTAATGTCATTCTCGATGCTCACTGGTTCAATTTCCTATAATTCTTATTTAATTCTAAATGTATTTTGGCTTACTATTAGATTTCAGTCTTATTGGGACTTATGAATAGAGTAATAGTCTAGTCTTAGTAGTACGAAAGTATATTCAGTAATTATTTGAACAGTCAATCAAATATACTTCTTACCCCCCCCTCATAATAATTTCTATTTATAGATTGAAACCTATAAACCAGAGTTTTATTATATTTTATTTATCCCCCAATGTCACTTGATTATATAGCATTGTTAGAATTGGCTCATAATAGTAATACTGACCAGGCTATTACCCCATATTTTGTAATAATTAATGTCATGCTTTTGCTTGATGGATTAGATATATTAAATTCACATTCAATGTTTGACATTTAGCTGCATCTTCTTAAGATGGGACCTTGGGAAAGACCACTCCCATCTTACCCTCTTTTGGGGTGCACACTAGTAAGACCTGATGTATAATCCCAGGCAGTCATGTTAGCCACCCTAACCTTTAGCAACATGACCCTCAGTCCCAGGGTACTGATGTTTGTCATGAAAACCCTTGACTCTAATCTAGCTGCAGGACACTGTTATTGTAATTTGCCAGTGCCGTAGCATGTCGATGATCTCGTATAGCCAATTCTGAGTCCCATAATTTAATTATTCAGTATTAAACTGAAATTTATATCTTTGGTTTCTAGGTTCAATTTCAACTCAGAGCTGATTTAATATAGAATCAATATTCCAATAAAAAAAGTAACATGAATGAAAAAAGAAACTTTCTAGTAAAAATCTCTGAAGTGAATATGAAAAAGCTGAAAGAAGGCTATAGTTAAAAGGTAAATATTATTAAATATTAATTTATAAATCAATTTTAAAAATTAATTATTATTCTTTATATAAATAAATTTAAATAATAGAAGTTAATAAGTAATCTCATATAATAGAGACTAGCACTTCAATCAGGTGTGACCATGAACAGAAGTTTTAATTTGGCCAAATAAAACTTTATATAACCCATTAAAAAATGATGCATACCACTCTTATGGTTTATTGCTAAAACACTAAATAAAACAAGTTTACATTATTTTTTTTATTAGCCATTATAAAAAAATATTCATTGATAGCTTTGTTAAAAAGATTGTAGTTTATAATTAGACTGAATTTTTTAAAAATATATTATTTTACAGGGATGGCAATTAATACTACCACCGTTGCTCAGAGGAACCTATTTTCTGGAGACTGCATATATCTTTTGAAAAGAATTAACATATATGTATCAAAGAGATTAAAAGAGTGATGAGTGTTGTTTTAATGGTGATACTATTTATTCACCAAATACTCAGTTATGGATTAAAATCTCATTAACATCCCCTTGAAATGTGCCAGTAAAAATCGTGTATTCATTCAACAAGACCAATAACCCAAGCAAAAATACCTTGAATCCAACCATGCACAAGATACATATGTCAGGAAAAGGATGAATCCTAACCTATTTGCCTAAATTATTGCCTCTCTGACTAATGGATAACGTTTGTGATGACACTAGCAGTGCTTGGTTTTATTCCGTCCCAGCTGGAGGTCATGGTTCACATAGAGACTCAAAATAATAAAGGGTTTATATGAAAAATCAATGATATAATGGATTCTGACGATTGCAGAATGGTACAGATATGATTTGATCGATTAGTAATGGTTTGAACTGTAATAATAATAATTCTTTATGGCAACATTGCACAGAAGTGAATTTAAATCAAAGAAATATTTAAATAAATAGAGTAATTAACCTTAGAGATTGGGAGTGATGACAAACTAAGCTTATTTAAAATAACAATATTATAGGAATTTATTAAAGAATTTAGTACAAAATAAGTAGTCTTTGTTTATACAACTTGGTGATTTTATTTAATTCGTTTTGATGCGGCTTTGACAAACAATATAAAAGTTTGTTAATTGGTCGGCCAAAACCAATCAGCAATAAAATATGATATTACAAATAAATCTGTTTTATATATATATATATAATATTACAAAATATGAAAGATGGGCCTTTAAAACACTATTACATTTAAAGTCATTTGTATATAATGAGTGTGGGAAGCAAAATAGTTCTTAAATAAATAATTGACAATTATATAGTCAGATTTAATTAATTAACGAAATTGTTTGTGAAGGACGTGCCATCATGGCAGAGAGCATTTCAGGTTTGCTAAATAAAGATATAAAATGATGAAGAAGGCAATATGCTATTATAGATTACAACAAAATAAATGAGGTCTGTTATTGCCCCCCTGGGTGGCTTTACTACAGACAATTTTCTAGTAAATACAACTAGATGATGAAAAATGCTAGCCCTCCAGCCAAACATGTCTCTAAATAATCATAATAATATTTTGATGTGCATATATATCTTAATAGCAATGCTTGAAAAGAATCCCTTGGTATGAACTATGTCTACTTTGAGAGAGTGTAAAAGGTTGGACTGGTCAGATTCCGAAGATACTAAGAGGTTGGTAGCAAAGCAAGAATAGCAATAATAAAGAAATGGTTGTAACTATAAATACACAATGCCTTAGACATATATAGATAGATAGTGTATCATTAACAAAATAATAAATCCTGATTAAAATCATTGGCTCCCTGATATAATGTAAAGTCCCAGAAATGTTAGGTCATTAATGAATGAATAGTAAATATAATATATATATAAAGAAAAAAAAAGAGTTAACTAAAATATAAATTGTTTACCATACTTCACAAATATTTCATTTATTAATAAGTTCTTAAATAATTTATAAAAGATTACAAAATAAGACTGTTTTTAACTAACATAGACGGGCATTAAATATCAAACTAATAAATTGTAAATCATAATTTTAATATTTTTTGACAAATAAAATATATGTATGAAATATATATACTGATAAAATTCTATGATAAATTTTACTTAATTGATTCACTAAAATTATTTTAAATTGGAGGTAATAGTAAGACACTTTTAAAATAAATCATTCAAAATAAATATATATATGATATACAAAACCAAATGAGCTTTCTATTAATTAATTTACAGGAAGTAAGTCTTCCGTAATGATTTTTAAGTTAAAAAAAAATAACAGGGGGAGGATTCAAAGTTAATAGCTCATTAAATTTTATAGTTGGCCATTTCAGTAAGTCAAATAATCTAAACAAACTGACAAAAATTAATTTAATTTGCCGCATCAAAATAATGTAAAATTTTATAAGAATTGATATTTTAAATTGAATAAAATTAAAAGACACATTTTAAACCAAGCCGTATAAACATTACACATATATATAAAATATATAAATTAATATTGATTTAAACAAGTGAAATAAAATCAGTGGCTTGCAGCAAATTGGAGATTATAATAATATACCTATTAGAAGATGTTCACGGCTTGACAGAGGCAGTTACAGTCAGAGTATTAGCAGGTTTACTTGACACAGACAGGCTCCAGATAGATGTTGACAGCACTGGATGGCATTGATGAGCTAGTGAGACAGAGCTCTGGGAAGCATGGTCGATCTTTTAGCCAACCATTCTTTTAGGCACGATGTCTTGTATATAGATTAATCACTTCTCTTTAGTAAACTCAACAATAACCTAAATAATAATACTCAATAATCCCTAATCAAATTTTCCAATATTTAAGTGTTCTGGTCTTATCTAAAGGATTAAATCTACACTGACCTCCATCAATTGTAACTGCTCTCAGCAGTTCTGTGAGGTTGGTGCCATTTTGGAGGGGAAATCTCTAAGTCTGCATGAACATGCCCCAAGGGTTGATTTGCTAATTAAAAAAACAACAACAACAAGCATATTAAGTTTATCAGTCATTGTATTAACAAAATCTATTTAATTATGATTTAGATTAACAAAATGTAGATTTTATTCCGAAAAATTTGGTACAATGACTTTCAAACATATTTGGTATAAACTTTTACAAAATATTTCTTAAAAATATTACATTGTTTAAATAATTGATTCTCAAGTGTACATTGATTAAAAGATAAATATAAAATGTTACCAACTGATTTATTGAAGAAAATGAACTTTAATAAAGAATTTGAAATATTTGTAACATTTTATAGATATCTAGGATTCAATTCAATTTGATAAAATAAACACAATATACATTTTTACAAATATAAAATAAATAAACTAATATAAAAAGGTTAGTTTTAATTATAAAATAAGATTAATGAAATATAAAAGATAATATTGATTAAAATATACTACCACCTATTATGAGATGGGTGTCAGTTAATAAAGATTGGGTTCAAACCCAGACTAGTGCTGATGACATTGGCACTAGGTGAAGCAGGAATATGTACTATATTTCCAGCTTCATATCGCTCGACTTGTGGGGAAAAAAACCATTTTACTTGGGTGTCCAGTGACAATAGAGGCTGACCAAGGGTTTGATGACCAAGGTCTACCATATTATCATTGGAATGGTAACTATCGAGTTCTGCAAGCCTTTAGTTTTTTCTAAATTTATTACTCTGCTGAAATTACAATTCTTAAACTATCATTTATTAAACAATTTATTTTCTTATTAATTCTTTCTTATCTTCCTCATTCTACTAACTTTAGTCTTCTTACTTCATTTAGTTACTATTAGATAATAGTTCTTAGATAAGATTTATATATCAACAGTCCAGCAATGTAATCAATATGTATTTCAATTATATGGGGTCATACACAAAGGGTCTCACACTTTGAAAATAATTTAAACTTTCCCTGGATCTGGAGGTATTTCATAGTATGGTTTTAAATGTCGAGCATTAAATGTTCCTTTCACCACTCCATCCTTAGATAACAGGAAGGCATTGTTTCCACACTTTTGTTGAATGAGACATGGTCCTTTATATAGTGAGAAGAACTTCCAGGATTCTCTATTGTTTACATTACTTGGTTTTGGGTCCCTCACCCAGACCAGGTTTCCTATTTTAAAAGAATGTGGTTTAGTGTCTTTTCTCCTCTCTCAAAGCTTAGCCATTTGAGTCATTCGTATTCTAGCCTTACCCTGGTCTCTTTTAGGATTTATATGTCTGTGATTGATTGGTACCCGGATTTTGACTAGCATGGGGCATGGTTTTCCGAAGTGGAGTCACACTGGTGTAAACCCCGTAGATTCATTGATGGTATTATTAAAATATTGGGTCACCTTTTTGTGGTGATTCATCCAACCTCTGTGGTTATCGTGTATATATGTTCTGTAGAGACGGTTGATTTCTTTCATCACTCGCTCACAGGGGTTAGATTGGGAGTTTCGAATAGATGTTAGTGTGTGTTTGATGCCTTGCTTTTCAACCCATGCCTTTCATTCTTTGGAGGTGAAAGCAGATCCATGGTCTGATAAAATGGTCATAGGTTTTTCAACTTTATGGAACTGTTTTTGCTGCAGGACTCGAATTGCATTTCGTGAGTCAGCGCTCCATACCGGATAAGCACATACATATTTAGAAAAAAATCCTATGTGCTGGTCAAAACCTGTTTATCCATCTAACATGAGCTGGAACTCACAAAATGTACTTCAAACCCAGTCAAGCCCAAGATTTAGGTCAGGGACCAGCCTGGATTCGAACCCACTCTCTAAGCCCCAGATCTAACACCTAATGAATAACATAATAGTGATGGCATATGAGAATTAATTTTAAATCCTGCCGACTAGGAGAGCGGAGAAGACAATGAGACATCTCTTAACTATGACTATATTAAAATACATATAAGCAGGCTTTACTTTTGGAAGTGGAGAAAAGAAGGAATTCGAACAACTCAGATAAGTTAAACAATAAAATATATTTTAATATACTGACAAGTTATTATACATTTATCCATCTAACAAATTATTATACATTTATAAATAAATTATATTAGTATGTGCGTGAATGAGCAAGCGGTTGATAATTATATAGTGTCATTCACACTATTATTTCTCATTTGCTCTTTATTAGCTAAATAATATATTACAAATAAGCACACATCTTTGGTGGGTCCAATATTAAAATGCCAATCGAATATTAGAAAGAATTATGATAATACTGCCATTAACGCTTTGATTGACAGTTCAGAAACATGGTGACTAACATATGATTGAGGGGAGCGTTCTGAAATTTATTATACATATGATATAAATTATTTTCATGCCATTGAGGTCATGAAAATAAACAAAAGACAGTTGAAAAATTATATTTGAAACTATGACAAAAATATTTATTGAAAAATCATTTAAACAATAGTAAGACGAACGCTTTATTTTCCCCAAGGCATATAGATACTCTTAAATAGATATATAAATCACGATGGTGGGACTGTATAAGACTGAAATAAATTTAATTAATAAAATAGAAGTAGTTGGCATTTATATATATTTTAAGCAAAGCTTAATTTTAATATTAGAGCATTAAAACTGGGTCATGAAGCAAAAGAAATAATAATATGAAGAAGTTTGCGGTGCTGACATAATAGCCTAAAATAACTAAAATAACTAAGAGGAAAAGGTCGTGCTTCTGGATGAAAAACGAAATCTCACACCCTCTTCTTGGGTAGTGCTTAGAGAAAAG
Organism: Epiperipatus broadwayi; assembly: GCA_028023455.1. NCBI lineage: Eukaryota > Metazoa > Onychophora > Udeonychophora > Euonychophora > Peripatidae > Epiperipatus > Epiperipatus broadwayi. The sequence goes on along the minus strand of JAQFVV010012606.1, from coordinate 1,499,959 downwards.
TAGATAGGCATGGCATGGCCCAGACTTTTGCGGGTATAACCAACACGAGAGGCCCTTTTATCTACGAAGTGAATATGCATAGCATGTGCCAAACTTACGGGATCACTGCCAGAGACATTTTTTACAGAATAAATGTGGTTCCAGATAGATCAACTATCTATGGAATGAGAAGAAATCTATGGGTTTGATCTTGTCGTAACCCCCAGATTAAGAAGCACAGATATATAATCACGAAGATCGGCTATATGTCAGGAATGCAGTACGATATGATAAATGTCACTAACGACCTTGAAAAGTTTTACTGCTTTAAAAATAAATGACCCTTGTTTGAATACTATAATGTGCCATGCAATTATAATATATATAGAGAGAGAATATTTCATTTAATAAAATATACATTAAGATTTTACCTAGTAAAAGAAACATTAAGATTTACCCCCATCCCTTTTCTGATATTTGAAATAAATCAATCCCACTTTTGCGATTTTATAATAAATGAAATATATAAGTACTTTATTTGATATTTTAAGCATACATTTTAAGAGTATATAAATAAAAAAACTAGCAGTATATATATATATATGTAAAACAATTAAGTCACCTTATTTTAGAATTAAATAAATAATATTTTATAAGATTTCAAAGCGTTAATTAGCTTAAGTTCTGGATTTTCAGAGTTAAACAAATCAATTTTTATATTAAAAACGAACCTAAAATGTTGATTCATAATCCAATCTGGTGAACGTATTAATTAACAATACGTTATATTTTAAGGGAATGTTAATAAACTTGATTCATGAAGGTTTACTTAAAAAGAAGAAAGGATTTTTAGAAAATTCAATTCATCAGATTGTTTTAGATTGACATATTAATAAGCAAGCAGATATATAAATCAAATAATAAATATATATAAATAAATGACCGCACCAAAATAAAAAAGAAGTTAAAGCATATGAGATAGGATTAAATTTATAGAAATTATTGAAGAGCAAATTACATGTTATTTATATATAAAAAAAACATATTAATTTAAAAGATAGAAAATTGTACAATACGTTAGAATCTTGATAGCAGGATTTGAGATTAGCGAGGCTAGATTCATTTTCAAATAGTAGCATAAAAGTTACCTTGCGCACATTTAATAAGTCTATTTTCCAAGTACGGCTCATGTATGGCAAATTGAGGATTCAAAATGAATTCTTCTTGGTGATGGCAAACTTTTATTAGCATTCTAAAGTTCTTTTTAGATCTTTCTTCATTTCAGGGCAGCAGGCTATTACGGTAGCGGCAGAGGCCACTGAAGAGTGGTGGATTTACTGCTACATCATTTGTAAGTTTCAAGCAAAATGAAATGTTTATAATACTTCTCTATAAAAGTAGCTAATCCCCTGTTTCGATAGTAGTTAATCTCCTTTGTCATTCAAAATTCAGTCATTTTATACTTTTTCTTTTATCAGTTGTTTTTGAAGATGCAATTGTAAGATAATGTCCAAAAATAAATTCAAATCTATTTCCAGATTAGAAATAGATTTGACAACATGTTTTTAACACAAGTAAATCTTTAATCTACTTAATCCCATTTATTTTAAGTAAAACTTTAATTAAAAAAATACCTTCCCCAGATTAAAACAATAGTGCTTGCAACCCCTAATTATTTTTAGACAATTAATAACAGTTGCATCTTCCATATTGGATTTTATAAAAAATATATAGTTTAATAGAAAAACAAGCAATTTAAAAGAAAAAGCTAAAAATGACATATAATAAATATTTAAAAACATCAATATTTTGTTAGTAAGTTTTGCTCCTATGTATATATTTGAGCCGCATCTATAATACTTTAATAATAAAAAGAACTAATAATTAATAAAAAGAATTAATAATTATTTTAAAACATGTTATTGAAACATTAAATTTTATAATTTAGGCGCGTATCTCAAATATATACATGAAATATATATACAACAAAAAGGAGCGGGATGGGATATAGGGGTTTGAATATGGGTTAGTAGGTAGAAACATGAAGCACAATCTTAAGCTAAGATTTACTGCTTCAGAAAGAATATTAAATATTTACCTTTCTATTAAATGCACACTATATCTTAATATTTTTCATGTGACAATTGCTGAATTCATAAAACAATTATGTTTCTTATTGTCTCAATAAAACTTTACCCTTTTTTTAAAATTAGATGTAACCAAATTGGGGTTCACGTTGCATGATTTAATTTTTTAGATATATGGCTTTCAGTTTGAATAAAATTTGGGCCAAAATATTATTTTTTAGCATAATTATTTTTTAAAATATTTTTAGATGTTAATAAAATAATGAAAAAATATTAAAAGCAAAGAATTTATCTTTTTTACAAAAAGATTACCTTTCTACATCAACTAAAATGTAAATATTTTTCTATTGCTCTCCATGTAAATTAAATCTTAAAAACAATATATAATTATAAAAGTAAAATATATTTTACTTTTATTATTAAAAATGTTTTTTCACATTAATTAAAGTAACTTTGAAATGAAAAAATGAACTTTCAAAATAAAAATAAAAACTATCATCATGTTTTACTAACATAATATAAACAAATTCCACCATTTTGTGCAAGTTGATGTTTACCCTTTAGAGCTTTCTTAGCAAAAAAATGAAAACTATAATACAGAATCACTATCATTCAGCATAAAATTACATCACAAATATCAATATATAAACTATTTAGTTGCTGCTATGAAAAGATTGTCAATTTAAAAAAATATATTTAAAGGGGTTGACTTGATTGAATTGTATAAATATATGACTATTTAATTTTCATTAAAATTTTAAAAATTATCTCTTCAGAGCTATGATTTGACCAATTAATGAGATTATCATGTAAATATCTATTTGAAAATTCTTCTAAATGGAAGGCCAACTATTTAAGTAATTATAAAAAAAATTGTCTTTTGTCAGATTTTAACTAAAATTGATTTAGAATTTGAATTCATATAACAGGATAATTATGGAGAATTTTTAAATAAGATTGACTATCTAAGGTAAATGTTATGTATTCATGTAAAAATATGTATGTAGATATGGATTTATCATATATGTGTCAATGTTGAGATGGTTTTGTGTCTCATGGCATGCAACAACATAGTAGTGTGTGTACATCTATATATATATAAAGTTGAAAGGAAAAGTAGAAATAAACACAGACAAAAAATTTATAGATATTTTCTATATTACATAATTTTGAATTTTAAAAAATTTATTATAAATTAAATATTTAAAAGGGTCAAATTAATATTTTATTAATTCTGATTTTGAAATTAAAACAAGCATGTTTTTATGTGTTGTATATATACTAGTAGCTATAAAATTCCACTATCTATTTTGATCAGATTAAATTTTTTTAAATTGTAGTTTGTATAACATATTTTGATAAAAATCATACAAGGTTGTTTTTGAAAGGATTAAGGTAAATTAAAAAAGTCATTAACTTTTTTGTATCAAGATAAAGAAAACTTACATTTAATTACTGTGTTGTTTTTTAATTACGATAGAATGACAGTCTGTTAAGCTAAATTGCGCAGACGCTGTGAGAATGTTGTTAATAAATGAATACCTTCGAACAACCACATGATATAGTATTTATACTATTATATAAATACTATATCATGTGGTTCGAAGGTATTCATTTATTAACAACATTCTCACAGCATCTGCGCAATTTAGCTTAACAGGCTGTCATTCTATCGTAATTATAATCGCACGCAAGACGTTATAAAATAAATGCTTATTCGTATGTGTTGTTTTTTCTAAATTTCACCCTGACTATAAAAAGGTTGGGAAAAAATTTAAGAGAAGTTTTATAGCTTTACAGATTATGACAGCTTTACAATAGTAGAATTACTATGAAGATATAATGGAAGGCAAGATAGTGGGTCCAGATGCTGCTACTAGTGCAATTATGGTAGGGTTTGAATTCACATAGAAGTAAACCCAGCTTTTATGTAGTTCATAACCATATAACCCATATATGTGTGTATCAGAGAACATAGAGACTGAAGGGAGATTACTGTAGGTCAACAGTTACATGAATTACACCTTTCCCAAAAAAACAATAAGCCAATCTACAGTTTTAGAAGGAACTGGCTTATGTACAGATTCCATCAGCTTGCTGAAGTAGTTTACATGCATACATTTTATCTATAGGCAGAGAAGCACAGATAAAGGTACTGCATTAGATATATATAAAGGAAAACTGGTGAGGCAAATATGTTGTATATTTACTGTGTTCAAATAAATATGCTGAATCACCTGATTAAGAATAGAAGCTAGTTTGGGATATTTTAAGCAATGGATTGGTATGCCTTTCATCCGAGTATGCTGGCTTTATAATATATGGTTGGATGGTGCCTGAGTTTGATTCCCAAAATAAATAAAATGCTTTGGATGGCAGGTTTTTGTTCCAGCAGTTGAGGTGGGCTACAGTCAGAAAATGTGGTCATGGCTATGCTTTGTTAGCTTCAGTCTGGCCATGGGTATCATTTATGGTTAGGCTATCAATGGTATTTCCCTCTCTGCTTGAAGTGTGAGTCTGGTTCCATAGTATTATATAACTGAATAATTGAATAACATAAATGATAATAAAAGAAAGGACTTATCGTAAAAAATGAAATGATAAATATAAAGGATATTATTAAATTATTAATATTCCGATAATAATAAAATACTAATGTATCAAGAATAAACAGTAATCTCTTAAAATAAATAAATACAAGTGCTGCCAAAATGTGGTCAAAGTTGTTCAAAAGGTTATTTGAAAAGTAGTTGAAGCTAATAAATGATGTTATGAAGAGAAAAAAAGAAGTATAAAGAATAAATATTTTTTACTTGAAATATCCCAAACTAGCTTCTACTCTTAATCAGGTGGTTCAGCACATTTATTTTAACACATTAGATATTTATATCCTTAAATTAATGGTGACACAGTGACAAGAGAGAGAGAATACACCAAATAATAATTAAGCAAACATTAGCATTAATTCATGTATACACATATTTAATATAACACAACAGTATAAAATTTTATATAGAAAAAAATATAAATGATTAGTTTCAGACTAAATTTTATGATAGTCCATTAGAGTTTCTTTCATTTAATAAAAACAAAGTGTCTAGACAGTTATTATTGAAAATATATTTACCTAGATTTTTCATGATATTAAGATGACACAATTTCATTGGTTTGGTTTTCATTAATGTTACTTTCCATTGACCTTTTGGTCTCCATCGATGGATTCAGGGCTTGTATTCCATTCTTCAGCTTGACAATGGGAGGAGAGAGAGTATGCAGCATCATCTATTTTATTAATTAGGCATCAGTTTCAGGTATTGTTTTCAGGTGTTGACAGTTGATTTTACTGATGACTTTTGGGGCATGAAGCTTAGTCAAATACTCCTACAACTTTCTAGCAATGCATGTTGCTAGTTCTGTCACTTTGACATTGATATTATCTGCAGCAGTAATGACTGGTTTGCTATTGCACTTAAATTTCTGTATATCTGGATCTCTGACTGAATCTCTATGAATCTCAAGAGTGAATCTCAATAAAGAATATCAATATCAATTACTTAACAATAAATAGCTATGACTTTTATATTTTTTCCTCCCACTGTTCTTTTCCTTATCATTACCTTTAATTTTTATCATAATTTAAATCTATTTTTTAATTCATTTTTACTTTTTTTTATCTAATCTTTTTTCTTGATTAATATATTATCTTATCACATTTATGCTGATGAGATAGTTTACATAGTTTGTAATTAATTCAATCATCAATTTCAATTTTATTATCAGCCAGAAATGTTACTGGCATTCCAAAAATTTCAATCACTAATTAATTAATTAATTTTTTTTATTTTAGATTTTTTACTAAGATTTATTTTTAGGTATTTTATTCTTTTAATTTCTTTTAGCTTATAAAAAGGAGAGACTGAGTTTTAAATGTCTATTTCTCCTGATTCTTTTCCCCACCCGCTCTTAATAAATAATTTTATTCTATTTTAGAAGAACAATATAATGTTATCTTTTTATTTTACAAAATTACATTTTAAAATCTATTTCTTAAATAAGTATTTTTTTAACTATTCTTTTCTTTCTTAATAAATTAGATCATTTAATTTTTAAATGATAAAATATGTAATGCAGATATATGTGTGTTTTAGTACACATATCTCATTAGTGTTACAATATAAATGATGCATTAAGAAGGATTAAATATCTTGAATTTTGTAAAATGATGTGAAAAAGAGTTGATAATAATATAAGAAAGTATAATTGTGAACTAGCAAGAAAACCTATAGAAGAGAATAAAAGTCTCAAGAGTGTAAAACAACATCTTAGTATTGGTAGCAAACTTATTTCTGCAATAAGAAAAAAGATTCAACTATTACTAAAAGGAGAGTTGACATCATGAAATGTGTATACTAATAAAATACTTTGTACAAACTATTATATCTTCTAAATTGCCTAGGATTTTAAATGAAAAAGTGAGATTGCAATTAAATTTATGCAGAAGGAAAAGTTCCAGATAATGATGGAATTATAATCAATATCTTAAAAGAAGTAGGTGAAGAAATAAGAAAAAAAAATTGGCAGTGTTATATACCAAATGTCTAAATGATAAAGATGTACCAGATGATTGGAAAAAATCAGTATTAATATTAATATTTAAATATGATGATAAAGAAGGTATTAGAAATTACAGACATAGCAGTCTTTTATTGGTTTTATACAAATTTTTCACCAAGAAAATTACAAACATCTACAGAAAACTTTGGATTTTAACTAACCAAAACAACAAGCTGAATTTAAAAGTGGTTTTAGTACAGTGGATCATATCTAAGAATTGAGAGAAGGTATAGAAAATACTAATAAATATGTGTTGACATTATGCTTTGAATTTGTAGATTAAGAAAAGATATTTGATTATATAAGCATTTCTTCAGTGATTAAAGCATTGGATCATCAAGTTATAGACTCGGAATATTGTCATATTTCACAGAATATTTATAAAAATGCAACAACAACAATTACATTACATAATGATTCTAGGAAGATTAACATTAAGGAGGGTGTATAACAAGGTGATTCCTTATCTCCAAACTTTTTTACAACCGTGCTACAAGAATTATTTTGTGAATTAAAATGAAAAGCTAAAGGAATAAAAGTAAATGGGGATTTTAAATCATCTAGTTTTTGCAGATGATGTAAGTTGTTGTTTTTTTTTTGTAAATAATGCTTCAGAGCTTCAGGAAATTTTGTGAATTATCAGATAAAAGTAAGAAAGTAGGACTAAAGATAATTGATTTTTCTCAAAATATGAAAATAAAGATTGTATAATGATGAGTTAGAAAAAGTTAACAACTACAAATACTTTGGTCAGTTTTGTTAATTCAGATGAAAACATAATGGATGAAATTAATCATAGAATTAAACTTGATTGAAGTTATTTTGATAGAAATAACTTAATATTAAAAGGAAATATGCCTATGTGTTTAAAAAAGATTTTTAATAAATATGTTTTACCAGTTTTTACTTATGGGTTTAAGACTTGGACACTTAACAGAAAAGCAATACAGAGACTTCAGACCACTCAAAAAAGTATGGAGAGATGCATATTAGAAATAACAAGAAAAGATCAAAAACAAAATATATGAATGAGACAACAAGCAGGTGTAACTGACATCATTGAAAGAATTAAGAGACTGAAAAGGCTTGGGCTGGACAAATTTCTAAAAGAGATCATAATAGATGGACAATTTAAATCTTAAATTGGATTCCAAGAGATTTAAAAGACCCATAAAGAGACCACATGTGAGATGGATGTATAAAATAAGAAAGTGTATGGCGATGATATGAAGAATATAGGCTAGAGATCGTAGAAGATGGGTTAAATTTGGAGAGACTTCATTCTGCAGTGGATTGACAGTGGTTGACAATATGGGTGTGTATATGAAAACATCTGTATATAATTTTATACTTGGACATAAATATACATGTATTCTTATATATGATTTTATTACTAATATCTTTATTACTTTACTTTTTTTGTGTTTGTTTGTCTTTAATGACTATACTTTATTTTATAATTAGTCTTTATATAAAGTTATTGTTAGTGTTGCTATTGTTATTATTTCCTTGTGCAGTTTTTAAGCTTTTAGTCAGTGATACATTTCATTGATGTTAAATGACTCTTGATATCGATTTTTTTACTTTACTTTGAAATATATATGTACAATATTTTTTATCCTTTATAAAAATTTTAGCTCAGGTGCCAAATAATTCAAAGAGGAAATATTTCTTTTTTATTGTTTAACAAAAATGAATTATTTTCTTATTCTTTGTTTTTATATTTCCCCTGCCACTAAAAATTGAAAAGATATTTCTTTTTCGTTGCTGTTCGCAGTATTATATTTCAGAAAAGATTTTCGTTTTTTTTCCCAGCAAAACTCTTTAAATTGTTAGTTTATTTTTTTTCTTACATATTTTGATAGAAATGTATTTTTATCTTAACATAATTTGTAAATTATTTAAATATATATTAAATCTGATATTTTAATGCAAACAATTTGTTTCCGGTAGCACATTGATCACGTGATATTTTTAGTTTGTAATCAATTTTACAACTACTCTATCTATAAACTAAAAATTCACTATCTCTAAAAAAAAAAAAAGCAATTTATAATTACACTTTTATAATTTAGTTTCAATGTGAAGTAAGGAAAAAGAAAGATTATATTAAATTTTATTACAATATCAAACCAATCTAATTTAATTTAGATTTTGTTTCTAAAGGTTTTTTTTATTTATAAATAAATGTTTGATGGCAAAAACGTAACAGTATTTGGAAAAGGTAACCATCATTCTGTGGATCAATAAATGTACTTGCTAAAAACTGCAAATGAAATTAAGGGAGAAGTTTAGATTAAAAAAAAAAACTGCAGAAGGAACTTCCAAAGCTACTTCCTGGAGATTTAACAACATTTCCAGGAGATGGTGTTCAAGTGTAAGTGGAACAATATTGGATTATATGGCGACGCAAGAGAAGGGAATCCTGCTGGAGAATTTGTATAATAACTATATTTTTTTATAATTATCAAAAAAAAAAAAAAAGCAAGCCATATATAACGTGACATTACTTTTATGAGCTTGTATTTACAAAATATAAATTGTAACCCATCTTTATCCCTAAAATCTTTCTAATAAGTTTTTCCCCCCATTTGTAAAAGCCATAAATTATTAATAAACTATTGCGTTCCAATGTTTCTCAATAGAATCTTTTTTTATTATAATGACTACAATTAATGTTTTAGTCAAATAAATGGCAATCTTCAAAATTAATTCCTCCTATACACGTTCTTGCATATCTTAATACTCCAATTATTTATATCCAGATTCTGATATATATATATATATCTTAATACTTATAGCTTATGTAACATTAACTCATTAATATTAATGAATTTTTGTCAAGTATGATTTTTTGCAATGAATGATTGACAATTTTCTTAACTAAAAGCTCCTATTCTGAAACTTAATCTATGCTTAAATGCCACATAAGTTTCCAAGCTCACTTCATAGAACACATGGGAATTGAAATTATCACATTCATTGCACCATGTACAATGACTTAGTTTTAATGAAAATAACATGGCCAGGATGACATAAATTAATTATATGTAAACTTTGAAAGAAAAGAAACTCGGTACAAACTACAAGTTATTTGTTTAAAAAAAGAGAGAGAGAGAGAAATGAATTTATAATTTCAGATATAATTGAGAGATTGTAGAAGATCTAAAAAAAAAGATTACATGTAAAATGGGTGGATGACATAAAGAAGTTTGCTGGTGTGATGTAATAAAAAAGTTGTGAGGCAGAGAAACTGTGCTAAACTTGGAAAGACTTTAAGCCCTGAAGAGGATGGTGAAAATAATGACAATGCTGATAAAACCAGATAAAATGTTGTTGACAGTAAAAAAAAAAAAAACTTAAAGATGGCTCTTAGAAAAAAACTGAATAAGATAAAATAACTGAAATTATCAGAATAAATTGAAAAAATTCAATGTTAATTGTAAAAAAAATAGAAGCTGAAATTTAAAAAATAATTCTTTTTAAGACAAGTAAATATGAAAATTTCAAAATAATATTGAAGAAAAACAAGAAAGAATATTATACTTGTGATGACATTAAAAATAGACACAAGCTTGGAAAAACATTATCTTTCAAGAATTCATAAAAAAAAAAAAAAATAGATTTGTTTTTGACCAATTAAAACTAAAAAAATAAATCTCTTCTGATATGCAAATAATATAAATATGAACCATATCAAAAAGATATCAATTAAGATATTTTTGTGAGGTACTTATATCAAAACAAATTTGATAATGAAAGATGATGTCAGATTTGTCTTGATATCACTAAGAAAAGATAAATCCAATGGAATTATCAGAATAAGAAGCTAACAATAATATGATAGTTAATCTGGAACCAATGATCTACAGATTAAATTAAATATTCCTATACCAAAAGAAAAGCATCTCATTAGCATGTGCAAACATTTGTATCATTTATCATCTGAAATTTTCTTTTTCAAAAAGAGTTAAATGCTAGTGGTCCTATTAGTCAAAATAGTTTATATTACAATCAGATAGTTTTTCACTCAAAAATCATAAGGAAACATTATTTATTCATAAAAATATTTGCATAAATATAATTATAACAAACATGCATCTACTTGAGTGTAGTAGCCTTTAAGATTCCATTGCAAGGCAAAAAACATTCCAATAACCTCTAATAAAAGAACAGTGACAGAAAAGGTAGTATTCATCAGGCTTATTAATTAAATGATGATGCAGGCTTGAGCAGATTTTTTTTAAATTTTTGCTTTGTCATGTAGCTTACAATAATTAAATACCCATTTACAAACCAATTTTGGAGTTATTATCAATGTTTTCTATATGCCATGCACCTAAAAGAAAAATTTCAAGGCTATTGAAAAACTTATTTCATATCAGTAATTTAAACTGGAAATCATATTCATTACATTTGGAAGTGCTGCCATTGCATTATAACTTTACTTGGAATAATACCTATAAATATGATTCTTTAATGATATAAAATAATATATAAGATTCTATTGTCATAGCTTACTAAAATTGTTAATATAGTTTTAAATACAAAATGAATACATTAAATTATATTAAGAAGACACAAGAAAAAGTAAATTATCATTGATACTATCCAATACTCTAATCCAAGGTTGATAATGGTCACAGTATTCAATAATAATCCAATATTATTGGTGTCAAAATAATAAGTGATGGTCTGTGCTATATTGGTAGGAGTACTTAATGATGATTCAATGTTATTGTTGATTTTAGTGATGCACTAAATTATGATCTAATGTCATTATTAATCCTAATACTCAATATGGATTCTATCTCATTATTGGTCATTATATTCAATGATGAATTAATGTTATTATCATCATATAACTCGATCATAATACCCAATTCCAATCTAATGTTGTTGTTAATCATAGTACTCAATAATAGTCCAATAACAGTATTTAATAATGATGATTATTTTTTACATAATACTTCTAACAATTATCTTTTAGATAAATGCTTTGCTTGAGTTGGTTTTTTAGATCTAATGTCCCAACTCCTCACTGAAGAGACCCATAGGTCGAAACCGGTCTGGGGATGGGGACCACTTAAAATAAAAATGATTTGAATGCCTTCTCTTGTAGTAGCATTTATCATGAATAAAAAAAAAAAAGCTTGTTTAGAGCTATTAGCACGCTCTTAATTTTACATATTTGTAAGTGCAAGCTATATATAAGTCATGTGACATCTGACTTGTTACTTTTACTATTATTATTTTGCTGTTGTGGCTTTAGCTAAATTAAAGAGCTAAGCCTACTAATATATGGAGTATCTGAATTAAGTTCAGTCCCATATGATTTTTTTCAGTTGGAGAGCTGACTTTAAAGACATGTAGATGTCTAAAAGTTTCAGATCTTCTTCTAACAATTATCTTTTAGATAAATGCTTTGCTTGAGTTGGTTTTTTAGATCTAATGTCCCAACTCCTCACTGAAGAGACCCATAGGTCGAAACCGGTCTGGGGATGGGGACCATTTAAAATAAAAATGATTTGAATGCCTTCTCTTGTAGTAGCATTTATCATGAATAAAAAAAAAAAAAGCTTGTTTAGAGCTATTAGCACGCTCTTAATTTTACATATTTGTAAGTGCAAGCTATATATAAGTCATGTGACATCTGACTTGTTACTTTTACTATTATTATTTTGCTGTTGTGGCTTTAGCTAAATTAAAGAGCTAAGCCTACTAATATATGGAGTATCTGAATTAAGTTCAGTCCCATATGATTTTTTTCAGTTGGAGAGCTGACTTTAAAGACATGTAGATGTCTAAAAGTTTCAGATCTTCTTCTAACAATTATCTTTTAGATAAATGCTTTGCTTGAGTTGGTTTTTTTAGATCTAATGTCCCAACTCCTCACTGAAGAGACCCATAGGTCGAAACCGGTCTGGGGATGGGGACCATTTAAAATAAAAATGATTTGAATGCCTTCTCTTGTAGTAGCATTTATCATGAATAAAAAAAAAAAAAAAAAGCTTGTTTAGAGCTATTAGCACGCTCTTAATTTTACATATTTGTAAGTGCAAGCTATATATAAGTCATGTGACATCTGACTTGTTACTTTTACTATAATACTTAACAGTAAACCAAAGTTGTTGGACATAATATTTAATATAATATATTATTATGAACAATAGTCAGCATAATTTTTTGTTATTGTCAGTCAAAGAACTCAGTATACATTAACATTATTACAAATAACAATATTTAATGATCATTGAATGTTATTTTATTCACCATATTCACTATAGATCCAGTATTATTATTGAACATAGTAGTCAATATGATCTAAAGTTATTGTTGATTGTAATACTTGTTATGATTTAATGTCATTGTTTATTATAGTATTTACTATAATCTAATATTATCATTGATCATAGAACTCGGTAAGATCTAATGCCATCATTTATTATAGTATTCAGTATGATCTGAAGTCATAATTATTCTCAATATACTCTGAAGTCATTGTTATTTTCAATATTATCTAATATTGGTGGTAGTCATAGTACTCGGTATGTTCTATTGTCTTGTTGGATATAATATTCATTAGCATGGTACAGTATTCACTATAATGTAAAGCCATCATAGTACTTAATATTATCTAATATTATAGTTCATCATAGGATTCAACAAACCTAATGTTATTGTTGATCTGAAGAATTTTAGAAACATAAATTTTATAGCAGTATGATGCAATGAAAAGCAATTTTAATGTAAGCTTTAAAAATGCATGTAAGTTAAGCGACTAAATAGATTTAAGCATATTTTAATAAAATATCACATGTGTAATCATAATAAGTAACCAATCATAATAAGTACCCGAATTTTTAAAAGTGATAAAATTATTGATTATGTATGATAATTTAAAAAATATTTAATTTTTGTTCAAAAAAAATAAGTATGCCTAAAGAACTATTGGAGACATTTTATTTTAATCTTTAATTCTAAAAATTACTTACCACTATTGAATTACAAATAAGTCATAATATTATTAACTTTATAATGAAAAATACAATCTATTTGGATTCTGCTAATTTTAGATTCTATGGACATCATTAGCAAATTAGATTCTTGTTGACATAAAATCAATTTCAGCTTCAAACAACTTCTTTGTCTTGATGTCACAATCACTCCTATTATCAAATATTCTAACAGCAGTAAACAAATGTGGAAATGCAGTAGAACTGTTATTATACACAAAGAATTAAAATATTTTCATAGAGTTGACTAGCCTAGCTTAGATGATTTAATTTTTTTACAAAGGATGTAATCATTTATATGAGGAAGTTTCATGATTCCTATTTCTTTACCTGTTCCACCTTCACAAATGACAGTCAAATCTGTTGGAACAGGTCCTGAAATATAATAGTTCAAACAAAATTTGATGCTTTTTCAGTTAAACCAATTTTAGATCAGATGCCTAAAATTATTCACCACTTATTCAAAATATCATATTTCATAAACTGTTTTTGTACCTGACAAATATTCATTTATAAATTCATGATTGAATAATGTATGCCTTTTTTTTTTTTTGCATTAAGCATTTATTCTAAACTTGAATAAAGTCATATCTAATTTTGGGGGTTGTTTTGGGGCAGCAATCAATACTTTATCAGATCCTTTCTCCATCTACATCTTTATTCAGTTATAAATCTTTTACCATGAGAAAATCCTTACATCAATATTCACAGTAGAATTCTGAAGTTTCTTACAAAATTTACCTGGTAGAGTAAAAAAAATGCCAGAAAACTAGTGAGACTAAAGGTTCGCAATTTTTGATTTGAAACTGGTTAATAATTCAACATTATTTTTTGCTGAACAATATTAGAGTTTTCTGATAATTGTTTTAGCACAACAATCTAAATATAACCATTCTTTTTAATTAAGAACTATATTTCTGTATTCACCAGGCAAGGAAGAAAGCTTTCATCTGCCTCTTTTATTAATATTGTAATATACATATATTTATTTATAGAAAATTTTAAAATGTTTAAAGGGGTGTTGGCATTAGAAAATACTTCAATATTCATCATCTTTATTCCAAATGTAGGACTAATGATCAACTAATAAAACATTTTTTCTTCTTCTTAAAAACAAACATTTTCACATAAAATCTAATTATAGTCAATAAACTTAAATATGTAAATAAATTATTGAAAATTTGTGATTTATTTTTTCAAAATAATATTTTATAGTGTGTAAACTTGTTTACGCTTTATTTTCATTTTTTTATAATTATTTATAAATTCCTTTTGTTTATAAACATTGACATTGCATCTGTAAATAATATATTTTCTGTCTGTCAACAGAAATAAAATAAATTGCAGAAAATATTTAAATATAAAATAAATTATTTTCTAGTTAAAAAAATAGCTTACTATAATTGGTATTTTTATAAGTGTAAATAAAATGAATTTAAATTTTAACACCTTCTCAATGTTATCTATACTATTTATTATAAATCTATATACTTATCAATAAAAAAATTTACAAAAATAATACACACACACACACACAAAGATACAATTAACAACACATTCATTGCCAAATAACATAAAACTTATTTGCAATATATTAAACTCTAAAAATAAAAAAGAAATTAAATTGTATTATATTCTTTTGCGGAATCCAAAAATTTTAATAGAGTAGTAAAAAAATAATAATTCCCCAATAGTGCCGCTCTAGCAATCAATTAATGCTGAATTATTGGACAGCATAATACTCACATTCAGTGTTTCCATCCAATATCCTGACTAGTTTCTAGCTTATGGCTTTCATTAGTGAGGAACCTTGGATCTGGGAGCAGTGAACCAAGACTTTAGATTTAATTCATCTTTCTCCAACACTCACTTTTTATTCTTTTGTTTAACTAAGGAGTGCATTAAATGCAAAGATTCAAATGCTTCATTGGAGTCAAAATAAATGGCATCCAATTCCACATGGCCTTTATTAGAATGGATGATATAATCACTTGTGGTAAACAAATTTGAAATTATATATTTTGACAGGTCATATTTAATTCCATTATATATCTACTAAGTATTCTAGCCAGTACAGGCAAAGCTAAAATAAGTCGATAACTTTTGCTATCTAGTCTGTTTCTATTTTAAGCCAATAAACATCACATGATCACCACCTCTTATGTTTGTATATAACTGTTGTTAAAACAGGCAAAACTCACTATACGTATTGCCACACACAGCAAGCTAGAGAAATCAATGCAGTGCTCTCAGATCCAAGGCTCCTCACTGACGAAGGCCACAAGCCAGAAACTAGACTGGGGATATTGGATGAGTAGGCACTAGATGGGAATTTTATGCACAAGCTTTCTGGAATCCATTGATTTCTCTACCTTGCTGTGTGTGGCAATACGTATAGTGAGTTTTGCCTGTTTTAACTGTTTCTATTTTCTAAACTAGAAATCATTTTTTGTAATTTTCACATCATTAGGATAGATTCTATATTTTAAACATTGTTTAATTAATTGCTTAATAGGTAATGTCATATAGTTGGAATATCCTTTATAAATAAATACAAGATTATTATCTACAGTTAGACTGTATGTAGTCTTGATTATTTTTCCCACTGGAAAATTCTTCGTCTTCTTACTTATTCTGTTTTATTAAAAAGTCATTGTTTAATATGATATTTAGCTTGTCTTTATATGATCAATCAATTGTATTTTGTGTTATTACTTTTTATTTAGACTTGATATCTTAGCAATCATTATTTTTTGTATTTGAAATCAAAATAATTTAGTGTTAGTTTCAATTTTGGATTCAATTTTAATTATATGCTTTTTTAAATATGTTTTTTGCATTAATTTGACAATTTTTTTGTAATTTAGTCAATTATTTTTAAATTGCGTATTTTGTGTTTGATTAAATTTATATTTTTAAAAAAAATTTGAAGTACAGGCATTCTTATACCTGGAACTTAATTGTAAATATAGGGAATTTGAACTCAGACTTTCAAGCAACCTTCAACTATCCACACTATCTCATACTACTGATACACATAACCACACACATGTAAAAAAAATAATCACCAATGTATGTATTTCGAGCTGAACCAGCACTCATCAGTTGATGCAGATTATCACTATTCAGTTTATTTTTTTAAAAATAGCTAACTTTAGATCTTAGAAATATCTGCTTGTAAAATTATGAGAATTTTTACTAATTAAAGAAATAATATGTCTAAATGTGCTAAAATGCAGGCAGTGGTGTTATCTATCTCCCATCATTTCTTAGTTGTTGTTTTTTTCCAATTTAAAGTAATAAATGTTGTGTAAATTGTTTTAGATTGTATTATTATCATACTATTTTTAAGATTTTAAGAAGAAGAAATAGTAATTTGCAAAAGCTATATTCTACAGCTAATTTTTTATTTTAAAATATGTAATCAATATCTCACACAAATCCTTCTAATAATTATTTTTTGTTAAAAAATAATACTATTTATGCAACCATTATAAATGTAAATCAGAATAGGTGTTTCAATGGGGATTATTATTTTAAATTAATATCTCTGAATGCAATCACATTTTAAGTATTTTATTAGGATCGGTATTTAAAATTTCATTTAAAAGAAGAAGAAAAAAGGGGTGGGGGATAAAGTTAAGGGATTTATTAGCAGCCTGTTAAAGCTGGCACAGAAATATGACTTTATTTCATAGATTTATTAATGTAGGCTTGACTTGTTAATAAAAATTTTAAACTGATTTTAGTTTTTACTACAAAATATATAAATTCTAATATTCTCACAGATTAATGATGAATTCATAGTATTATTTCCGGGAACTTTCGTGTAATAAAAATATAATAGCTAAATAGCTGAAATTTTAGTACAATAACAAAAACTTTTCTCAGAACTTCTTTTTTCTCAAATCATAAGAATATGTGGTGTGAGATTTAAAATCGTTATTTTTTCCTTTTGTTATTGTCTCCTCATTCTCAAATTCTATTGGTTGAGAAGTTTTAAAAAATATTTTATCCTCCAATAGTTTTTCCCAAATATTGTTAATTTTCTTTAATTCACACTTTTCATTTATGCTATTGGGCCTTTTAAAAATCTCTATAATTTGCTTCCCTTGGCAATCTCTGGTCATATTATTTAATTTTTACCAGAATGTGTTTTATTACACTGATGTCATGGTTAGTTAATTTAACGTGTTAATAAATGGCTGATAAATTAGATTTTTCTCTAGGTCCTAAAATGTGTTCTTCCTTTCTTATGTTTATTCTATGATGGGATTGTCTAATGTATGAATGTAAACAAATTCCACATGGACTTTCATATACCCTATGACCCTCTGTAAGACATGGAAATACTTCATTAATTTTTTAAAAATGTAGTATAAATTGTGTAGATATTATATATCTTTAAAACATTATCAGTTACTCCCTTTATATATGGCAGAACAGTCTTAATTTTTTAAGTATCAAAATCTTTTTTTTTATTATATAAAAAAATGGAATTTGAGAATGAGAAGAAAATAACAAAGGAAAAAAAATAATGATTTTAAATCTCACCGCACACACTCTTATGATTTGAGAAAGAAGAAGCTCTGAGGAAAGTATTTGTTATTGTACTGAAACATCAGCTATTTAGTTATTATATATTTTTATTACACAGAAGTTCCTGGATGTAATACTATGAATTCATATATATATATATATATTGTAATGGTCATATTTGTACATTCACGCAACAAAATCCAGAGTCCAGGCAAAATACACCAAAGCTGATTTAGATAAGATGGTGAGACCTCGAATCTGACCAAACTTCAACTCATTTACCAGCTGTCCATGATTTAACATCCTATGAATGACATTTATGAGGTTATTCAGTCTCAATTTCTTCTGCAAGCTGACTGAACAAAGGGAGAAAAATAAGACTCCGGAGAAACATAAGACTCAATTAATAATTTATCTATAATTAAAGATTACTCAACGCACTATGACTTAACCAAAGAAGACATATTATACATATTAATGATAAGAATTTAGATGATTTGGAGTTGGATTGTGAGCAATAGCATGAAACAAATTATAGTTTTAAATAATTTTATTAAGATAAATGGTTATATAATGATTAAATAAACAAAGAACAGTAATTATTTAGTATTAGGGATATATGAATTACACATGCAGGCATTGCAGTAATGATGATATAAATATTGATACAGCGGTCTCACCTTTAATATGGTAATTTGAATTTATATAAAATTTGAATTTATACAACTATCTGCAGTTAATAAATCATGCCTATTACATTTTGATATGCCAACCTATTCTTTATTTTGCCAATGTTATGAGCTAAATGCTAACCATGATAATTGTTACATATATAGCATTAAGCTGACAGTTCTAAATACTACAAAGGAGCAATTAAATAAGCTTGAAATACAGATTCATCATGGTAAACTAGATTGCTGGTTCAGACTTATGTTGAAACATTATTGTTAAGGGGAGAAGAACTGGTTAGCTTTAGGTTTGCATCTGAAGATTATGTCACTAATAAAATACTAAAATGAAGGTTGGGGTGTGATTGGCCAATTATTCATGGGCCTCAGTATCAAATACTCAGTGCCCTAGGACCAAATGGTTTGCTATAATTAAATGAAAACATTATAGTTCAGGAACTCAGATTGGCTACTCAGGTGTTCTGGCCTTAAACTCAGTAACATGCTTAGTGCTTTAAACCTGAATGAAAGTAAATGGGAGCATCCTCACTGCTAGCCCATCAAGTTATAGTAAGACATTAATACACCAATGGTGCTCAGTAAGAACACCCTCGCAACACATAGCTTAATACAAATATATATATACAAAACTTAATTATCTAATGCACCCAAACAGATAGTTTCTATATGCTAAAACTAATTTAATCCAGTTTTTAGGTAGCATATAGCAAACATGCTAAGTAAAGGGCTAACTAAATTATTAATCCAGTTGATATATTAAATATGTATCCACATATATATGATTAAGTTAGGGAAAAGAAAGTATATTTAATGGCCTTAACAACATTTACAAATATACTTTTAATATCACTCTTAGCTATCATTCTAACTAATAGAGAACTTATAAGCTTGATAATTCACTAAGCAAACCTTACTAAACATAATATAATTAAAATGAATAACATAATGATAATAACGAGCATGTAGCAGCAGTCATTTATTTATGCCCAGGAGCATTGCTAAACCTTACACTGGAGAGCTTATAATTGTCTCTCCCTAAAAGTTTATTAAAATAATTATTCGCTGCCTTGAAATGTTGGCATATCATAACATATATCAAATAATAAAATGAAACAATTAAAGATGGAAAATTATAGACATGACTGCAATTTTTAGAGAAATCAAAATAATAACTGACTACAGTTACTTAGGTTAAGAGATGAATTACATTAATAATAATTCAGGCAAATTTACAGTTCTAACTTTAGAAATGATTTAGTTTAAAGAAATTAATAATTTAAAATGATTATGGTAAAGCTTAATATGTATATTATAGTTAAAAGATTAAATTAATAACTTTGCAGTTTGAAGAAATATTACCATTCTTCAGCAGTTTGGATGTTGGACACTTGGAGTAGGCATTGTGGCACTATTCTCTGGATAGGTTGCTTGTTGATAGTCATCTCTTCTCAGCAGGCTATAGCTGGAACTCTCCATCCTGGTGATGATGATCACAAACCATAGCAGCATGTAGGATGGGGTTGAAAGTGACCATTTTCCATAGGAAAAAAATGCAAACCTGCAGTTTTCCGTCTCACAGGTGATAAAGTTAAAGTGGGCATGGATTTTGGTAGCAATGCATATATAAATTTTATAGAGTATTTTTTAAAATGCCAAAATATAGGCTATTTATACCAGTTTCAAATCCTATATTATATATTCTCATAATCTGGATTCACAGCAGGGAAACTCAATTTTAAATTTATAAAATAGGCCTTTCTATTGTTTAATTTTTAAGTCATTCAAATTTAGTCTAGTTTGGCCAGCTTGATTCCCAATCAATGGGATCTAAAATAGTGCCAGTTCAATGAGTTTTGTTTTTGACTAAGTTATACTTTAAAATTATTATTGTAAAATTATAGATTTACAGATTTAACTATCATGCAATCTATCAATCATTGGTGGTCTAGCGGTTAGCATAGCTGCCTTCCAAGCAGCTGGCCCAGGCTCGCTTTCCCAGTCAACGCTTTGACATATATATATAAAAACTATCATGCAATTTTAAAACAGGTGCGTGTGGTATGATTTTTATTGAAAACATTTTATTTTAGATTTAGAAATTTAACCAATCTTTTTATAAACATTTTGTTACATATGTATGCTGCTCCTATGTAAAAAATATACATATATATGATTCTCCATGAAAATTAATCAATTAATAAATGTATAATTTTAAAAGATCTAATTTCTAATAGAGATTTGCTGTAATGTATGTAAACCTATTATATACCACAGTCTGTTCTCGCACATACATATACAATGATGTTTATATAAAAATATGTGTACTTGATGGGGTTTAAAGTTAACACATAGTTAGAGATCGAATAGGTGAAACGGGTAGTCTGCAAGAATATACTGTTTCAATATATGTGTGTGTTTATATAATAAAGAGGTTATTGATATAGTTATATGTATTTAGCAAAATATTTTCTAAAGATTTTATGTGCCTTATTTTATAGATCTATTTTTTAGAACATGCCCACTCTTAACTTAGGATTCCCGTGTTTATTTTTTAGGGTTTAAAATATAAATTTGATTAAAATTTCATTATATATGCAATTATAATTTTGGAGATATTCAAATATTTGCAAATTAGGTATGTGGTTATATTCTTAATTCATATAAATATGGTCATCTGACCCTGTGCTGAATGCATATTGTTAGAAGTGTTTAAGACATGTAATTTATGCGTGGCTATGTTAAAATGCTTGATTAAAGTCTGTTACTATTGTCATCTGTTAAATAAAATTCCAAAACTATATATGTGTGTGCACATACCAAATTTCACATTAACATGCCAACCAACTGATTTATTAACTAAATAACTGATATTACTGATTTACTAATTAAATTTGATCCATGACAGTACACAGAGGATTCTTAGAAATGGTATATGTGTACCACATGACCTAAGATTTGCAGTTATGACCCATTAAGGTAATTTTAATAAAAACAGATTAAGTAATAACTAACAAGTATGTGTTTTAATATAACCTAATGGATTTCTAATAAATTTTATTTATATATTTTATTAGATTTCTTTTCTTAGACACTATTGTTATTTATACTATTATCTCCTGTTAATCAACTGGATATTCTAAAGAGTGTCTAGATCTCCATGACCTAGTAGACATAAATTATAGTATTAGTAGTGGTTGAGATCTTTATAGAGATCTATAGTTAGTTAGCATCACCAGTAAATTATAACCTTCCTATATAGATATCAGTGATTAAACACCTAATGAATGTTGATGTTTTTATGTGAGAAATTCTAGATGGTAAATTTAATGTGTGCCCTCTGGAGATGGATGTTGACTATACCTGCAGAGATTCACAATATATAAATGGAAATCTTATTGGCAATATCAGTTGTATTGTTTTGCAAGGGATCATGAAATAGATAGTTTGAAACTATTGTTGTAAGTTTGTTAAATCTTTCATAATAAGAAAGGAAGTATGTAATTATATTAATAATCTTTTCACATATTCAGTTTATTGATTTCAGTCTCTTTTTTTTTCTAATTTCATCAGGACTGGATGGTTTTTACTAAAACTATGCAAATTTCAAAAATTATAAAACACAATCAGTATCACAAACCATCAGACATAGTGACTATTTTTGTTAAAATAAAACTTTTGCCGGGGGACATCTTCATATTCAGTTTGCCTGAAAAAAATGTTTTCTTGCTTTAGTGTCATAAAATATGTGCAAAGTGTTTAAAAGCACATTTCTTGTAAAAGTTAAGACCTGTTTTATTCTTCTTGCATATGTTTCATTTTAAGCTAGATTCTACAGTAACAAATTATTGTGACTTTATAGGTTGAATAATTTATGATCTGATAATGCAATTTTTGAAGGGGGGCTTTATTTCTATTATGCAATGTCTATTTTGCCATTTTTTAAAAAAACTTTTCCTATTAATTATATTTTTTGATCTTTTCAATACACCAGCACGCAGAAAAATTACAATAACATCAAAACTTTAGAATTTTACATTTCATTTTAGTTTTTCAGATATAAAATATGGCGACTTTTTTTTTTTGGCTGTACGGTGATTTTAATTACGTCATTTCTATTTTGCCTTTACTACTATCAAAAGACAACATCCATATATATATATATAACTTCATCTTGTATATTTAACATTAAATACAGATATTACGATAGTCCAGTATTTACCTTGCTATGATGTCATTAGCCTGAAGGCATACTACTCTAACCACCCGATTTTTAAGATAACATCACCTAGTGATTTGCGGACAAATGTAATCGCTAAAATTTTTCGGCATATCACGTGGTGACGTTACGTCAAAGATCGCTAGATTAGAATAGGATGCCCTCAGGGTAATGTCATCATAGAAATGAAGAGCGGGGGAAAGGCACATGGTACAGGGTCATGAGGTCAAAACGGAGAAAAAGGCATGTGGTACAGAATAATGCCGGCGGCATCCATCCTGAAAAAAAAATGGTAAAATTAATAAATAGGACACAAAATAGAGTGATATGCGGCAAAAAAAGATTAAAAATAATATATACATCATGAATAATTAACTAAAATTGGACGCAAAATATGAAAATGTAAGATAAATATCACTACAAAATTAATAAGTAAAAACTGCGAGTCCACAAATCCTGAAAAAAAAAATTAATAAATAGGACACAAAATAGTGATATGCGGCAAAAAAAGGTTAATATACATCATGAATAATTAACTAAAATTGGACGCAAAATAGGAAAATGTAAGATAAATATCACTACAAAATTAATAAGTAAAAACTGCGAGTCCACAAATCCTGAAAAAAAAAAATTAATAAATAGGACACAAAATAGAGTGATATGCGGCAAAAAAAAAAGTTAAATCATGAATAATTAACTAAAATTGGACACAAAATAGGAAAATGTAAGATAAATATCACTACCACATTAATAAGTCATCTTAAAAGTACTATATAAATTTTAAAAAACTTATCATAAAGTGAAAACTGCGAATCTACAAATAGCTGCGAGTCTACAAATATTAATTTTCTTTTTTAAAAAACATATCTTAAAGTGCGAGTCCTGAAGTAATAATTCTGTAAGTATTCAAATAATTTTGTCATCTTAAAAAAACCTATCATAAAGTGAAAAGTGCGAGTCTACAAATATTAATTTTGTCTTTTTTAAAAAACGTATAAAGTGCGAGTCCAGAAGTAATAATTCTGCAAGTATTCAAATAATAATTTTTTCGTCTTAAAAAAACCTATCATAAAGTGAAAACTGCGAGTCTACAAATATTAATTTTGTCTTTTTTAAAAACATATAAAGGGAGTCCGAATAATAATTCTGCAAGTATTCAAATAATAATTTTGTCGTCTTAAAAAAACCTATCATAAAGTGAAAACTGCGAGTCTACAAATATTAATTTTGTCTTTTTTAAAAACGTATAAAGTGCGAGTCCAGAAGTAATAATTCTGCAAGTATTCAAATAATAATTTTGTCATCTTAAAAAGACATATCATAAAGTGAAAACTGCGAGTCTACAAATATTAATTTTGTCTTTTTTAAAAAACGCAAAATAAAAAAATGTAAGATAAATAAACGCAAAATAGAAAATAGGAAAATGTAAGATAAATATCACTACAAAATTAATGTCATCTTAAAAGTACTATATAAATTTAAAAAAAACCTATCATAAAGGAAAACTGCGAATCTACAAATAACTGCGAGTCTACAAATATTAATTTTGTCTTCTTTAAAAAACGTGTCATAAAGTGCGAGTCCAGAAGTAATAATTCTGCAAGTATTCAAATAATTTTGTCTTTTTAAAAAAAAACACATCATAAAGTGAAAACTGTGAGTCCACAAATCATAATTAATCATAATTCAGTCATCTTAAAAGTACTATATAAATGTATGAATTTTTTTTTAGTGGAAATAACTACGAATAAAAACTACTGTAATTTATAAGGAAAATAAAAGATGAATATCACAACAAAATGCGTACTTACCCAAATAACGATTACTGCGGTGGACTGAACTGGCTTTGTTCTTACGTTTGGAGAATAGAGTTTTGTCTATTTCCACAATTGTGTTAGGGCCTCGGAAATAGGGCCTCCGATTTTCCGCCTTTCATTATGTAACAGCTTCCATGCACATACTTCACGGAGATAGTTGTTCCAGTCAATCACAGTCTTGTCCACCATTTCTAACTGGTCAGCACAAAATAGGATAGATGTTAATTCTCTGGACCAACAATATATAAAATGGAGAGCCGTTATGAAGGATATTCTGGAGCCTTCAAACCACGTGCCTTTTCTTATGGGAGTTTTTTTCAGACAATCTTTCAAATTGCACCGCCACTGTTTTTCAGTACCATGGATGTACTTCTTCATCTCATGGCCATTTTCGCACAATTTCACGCAGTGTAAAACTCCTTCTTGTTGGAAGAAAGCTATCGCCTCTTCTTCACATTTTGGGAGATCCCACAACTTCAGATCTCTTGTTTCAATATTAGCCATTTCTAAATTGATGTCTAAAAATGGAAAATCCGGAAAATTAATAAAATATAAAATACATCCACTTAATATCATAGAAGAAATAACATGTAAATTACTTACAATTGTTGAGAAAGTAATGATTTCTTTTAAAAAAATGGTAAAAAAATTGCTGAACTATTAAAACACTGAAAATGAAATCACTGAAAAAAAACACTGCTGCACTGAAAAAACGATGCAACAAATAGGAAGAAATCCACTTTTAAATCTTGCAGGTCAAAAAAAATCTCGTGGATGAAAAAATCAAATCTCTCGAATTAGTCATATCAGCGTCTTCATTGCCATGACAACATTCATGTGTTCTTCCGATGACGCAAAGATCGGATAATTACAGCTGTATGCCTTCAGGCTTATGATGTCATAGCAAGGTAACAAAAAATCAAATCTCTAGAATTAGTCATGTCAGTCTTTTCATTGCCATGACAACGTTCATGTGTTCTTCCGACAATGCAAATATTGGATAATTACAATTGTGTGCCTTCAGGCTAATTATGTCATAGCAAGGTAAATACTGGATTACCAATATTACATTTATCATAATCATTATCATGTAATTACACTAGCTGTGATATTTCCCAACGTTCAGGTGAATAACATTTTATTTTTGCATGTTTTAACAATGAAATAATAAACATAGAAATGCAAGCACATTAATGAGAATGATTGTTATTGTACTGTTTTCATAGCAGTATGACTGTGCAACTTGAGAAAGAGTGTTCAGCATGTGAAGGTAAGCAACTAAACTCATCTAAGGCTAAGCAGGTTACATCTTTAAGAAAATTTATCTGTAAACTTCTGACAGTCCACAAAATCTTATCCTTATTTTTGCCAGTCCACAGGTGTGAAAAGGTTGAAGACCACTGGTTTAGGGTAATTGGAAGAATGGCAGATTCAGTGCTGAAGGTTCTAGGATTGATTGACCATTGTATAAAATGAATATTAAAAAAAAATTTGACTCAGTCTAGCTGAATATTAATGTTAAATGCTCAGACTGACACTTGGGAGCTCAAGAGATCATATGACTTCCTGAACAAAGTGATTATACAGAAAGTGAGTTCTTGTTTTTTATGCTGTGTTTGGGAAAATATACAGGAGATTTAGATATAAAGGCTACAGAATTGACAAAGATTATGTTATGGAAATGGGATGGAGCAGGATAGAGAAAAATATGGGGGAATATGGTACATACAAAATACTATTACATACATCTGAATATTTTCCGGAATTTTCATTCTGTAAATTAAAAGTGTATAATAAATCGAATGTTTTCTTGTTTGGGAGACTAAGAAGTTTGAACATTGGAAGTAACAACATGTCAAGCGTTGTTAGCCAAGAAGTCATCGCAGCCGCCTTGCAAGCAAGTAGTTGGTTGCAGACGGTTGTGGGTTCGCCTCCCGGCCGATGCTATGACATATAGGAAAAAAAAGTGACAACATTCAATAGCTATTTATAGATCCTAATCTGCCAATCTACTGCTGCATCAAACTATTGAGGACTGCAAATTAAATAGTCGCGGTGATAGTGACCGGGGAGACGGCATTTTCTTAACCTAGGCTCTAATCGATGATAAAATATTTGACAGATTTTTAAATGACCATTGACAACAAACATTAAATTGAAATGTGGCATTTTAAAATTATTTTATCCATTATTTTTAAGCAAGCTATTTTATGCTTCCATTGAAATGAAAATCAATGGAACTCTGAGAATATTTTTTTTAAAAAAAAAAGAATATATACATAAGAATGTGTTTGTTTATTTTTTCCCACATATTAAGGGCCCCAAGCGGCATTAGTTTTACCAGATGCTGCTTGGAAATGAAGAGCACTATTTTATTTTATTTTTTAAATCACAATTCAACTAAGTTTTTTTTTTAAACCATCATTATTATGTCTTTTTTTATAATAAAAAAGATCTTTAAATATCTACTTTTTTTTTCAATTCTCTTTCTTTTTTCTTTCTCATTTTTCATTCTTGCTTTCTTTTATGTAAACTAAGAAAAAAAAATTATTCTCTTTTACCTCATCTTGTAAAGTTATTCCAACTGAGATTTTGGAACACAGCTGTAGGTTTTCAGAAAAGGGTGATTAGCAAAAACAGAATTATTCCGTCTTCTTCAGCGGTAGATTCTAAAAGAAATCCTTTGTCTGCGTATAAAGTAATAACATCAGATCTTATCTACAGACATTTATTCTTTGATAGATTTATTTATATTTTAATACTGATTTATTAAAAGAGTCATAATTTTTACATCAAAAATATCATTTTAAACGACATAGTCAAGGAGGAATAGTTGTCAAAAAGATTTCGAGATTATTGACAAGTTCTTTTGGATATATCTTCTTTTTTTTTAAAAAAGAATATTTTATAAATATTTATATAAAATGATTTTATTTTAAATTTCAATAATTTTGTTTTAATCAATATTTTTTATCTTAAAAAATGTTTACACGCTTATTAGATTAGGGATTATTATTCACACTATCCCAATTTACATATGAATTTAACAAAAAATTCTCTGTCTAGTGCTATTGTCTATTCCTTCTTTTTTTTTTTTAAATACAACATTAATCCATTTTTCCGACTGACTTCCCAAATATTTCATAATCAGTATTTATATGTTTGAAATACATATATAAAAACTTTTAAAATCTGAATGATGAAAGAGAATACATTAAATTATAACAATTTGATCTATAATTGTCACATCTTTGAAATCATCAATTTAGATAAATGCATTAATAATTGTTATGAATTATTTATTAGTCTAGAGATTGTCACATTACTTACAATGCCAGATATAAACTTTAAACTCAATTAAAGATTAATATATTTTTATTCTACATAACTGTTAATTCACCTCTTCTTTCTTTTCTGTGTATGTATTGACTTTTTTAGATGTACTACTCCTATTTTATCACACATTCTTAAAACAAATGAATAAAAATATATTAAAAAGATAAATGACCCTCAACAAATATTTCATGTTGAACAGGCATTCTCTTTAGTTGGTTTAAGTTACAATCTCTCAACATGCTTACACCATTTGGTTGTATTCATCAATATTAAATTGCTATAATTTGAAATGCAGATGTCAAAGTTCATATACAGGTATCTTTGAAGCCATCCACTTTATATAAGTACATTAATGATTACTACTAATCATTTATTAGACCAGTGATTTATTATACCATTCTAAGAACAGATGTAAGCTTTAAACTCAATTAAGATTAATGTATTTGTTTTTATTATTACATATAGTCATGTGGTATTATTAATTCACTTCATCTCTTTTTTAAACATATGTAAAACCTCTATTCTACCCCACACACATTCATTCTGCCTTATCAGGCAACTGAGAAGAAAGACCATGGTGTTACATGATCTTAACTTTAGAGGTAAAGTCTAGTGAACTCACCATATGATGATAAGAGATGGACAATTGAAATCTTAAACTGGATTCCAAAAGATTGTAAAAGATCCAGAAAGAAACCACATGTGAAATGGATGAATGAAATAAGAAAGTGTTCAGAAGTGATGTGGAGAAGAGAGGCTAGAGATCAGAGAAGTTGGATTGATAATGGTTGACAATGATAATGTATCTATTGCACATACTTGAAAAATAAGAGTAAAGAAGTGAAAATAATGAATGACTCCCAAGATGCATTTCTTTCCAAATTAGCACTCTAGAGTTAATTCAGATTATCATCTCTTATATGAGTCTTCAACATTTGTTCAGTAATTATCAATATCAACTTATTACAACTTGAGCTGCAAGTTCTAATTTTTTGGTACTCATATCTCTGATATCATTCATTTTAGATAAATATATTAACAGTTATTACTAATCACTTCTTAGATTAGAGATTTTCATGTCATTCTTAGCCCAGATATAAACTTTAAACTCGATTAAATATTAAGGTATATGGCCTTTTTTATGAAGCATAATATTATGGAGTTATTAATTCAACATCATCCCTCATTTTTCTCATATGTATATTCTTCTCTAGTGTACTAAAGAAGAATCCATTAACTCAATGTTTTCCAACTTTTTCATTTGTATTCTTTTGGAAATATAATTCCATTTATTGTATTTTTGTACTAATAAATTGTTTATGATTAATATATTTGCATTATTTTAAATTTCTATATTGGAGATATATGTAAACAGTCCAATAATAGAATTTAAAAAAACAACTGTGTTGTAAGATAGTGTATAAATACATCACATTTAACAACAAAAAATGTAACATTACATTAACTGTTGTAATTCAAACCTAACTCGAAAACTTTGCGTGCGAAAGTATACTTGTAAAATAATATAGTCTCTATTGCACCTGAATGCAAAGCTACTTTATACTTAAAACAAAATAAAATTATACTATTCTGCAAGTGCTTTCAAGAGACGTGCTCTCATCTTCATAGATCTAAGTGAATTAATTATATGCAATTATGCAAAGTTCAAGGTTAATTGCTCCATTTTCTTGAGATCGTGAAGCATGTGTCCTTGCGGTTGATGGCATTGTAATCCATCGCTATAAAGCAAGCCTCCTTCATTTTTCTTTTTAAATCAAAAAATAACAGGGCACCAGTGTGAACCTCAAGATGTCAGCCTGGTCTGCAAAAAAGGCACGATTTAAAAAGAAAAGTGAAGGAGGCTTGCTTCATAGCGATGGATTGCAACGCCATCAACCGCAAAGACACCTGCTTCACGATCTCAAGAAAATGGAGCAATTAACCTTGAACTTTGCATAATTGCATATAATTAATTCACTTAGAGCTATGAAGATGAGAGCACATCTCTTGAAAGTGCTTGCAGAATAGTATAATTTTATTTTGTTTTAAGTATAAAGTAGCTTTGCGTTCAGGTGCAATAGTGCCTATATTAAATTAACTGTTGTGTATCTTTTTTATGATGATGATTCAATTTTTTTGCATACTTTTAACTGTCCTAGTTTAAACTCATTTATGCTCCATGTTGAAAATCAGGGCATTAAATGATGAATCTGTAAACACAATAAAATTTGTGATATGACTTTCAATAATAAAAAAAAGCTAGATTAAATAGTGTTAAGAGTGTAGCAAACTATAATCATTAATGTTTAGATATACTACCAATAACAAAATCACATGACTTTTTTAGCAATCTATTAAAGTTCCATCTTTGAACTCTAATTTTTATTGATAAAGATGAGCCAAAAACTGATCTGGAGATGGATATTTTATAATACTGAATTATCTGAAATCCAAAGTGCAAATGCATTATTTGTTAGTTTATATTATGTAAACCTATATTATAGAAGAGTACAGTTTTCTGATACTATTAAATAGGGCAACTGTCTGGCATTCTATTTAACTAGCACTTTATGTAAGCATTTTCTAATTCATATAATATTAATATCATCTATATTCTTTATTACTTTTTACAATGCTTTTTTATAGACAGTTTTGATAACCACCACAATCTTTTTCAGCACTTCTACTTATATTTCCAAATCTAGAAATTCTGAAGAAGATTGCTGGGGCAATCAAAACTGTCTGTAAAAAGGCATTGTAAGAAGTAATAAAAAACATAGATGACATTAATATCATAGTCTAATTCATCTGCATTCATTTAGAAAAAAAATAGATAAAAGAATCTCAGATGGTAATGAATAAGACCACAATTGTGCTTTCACATAAATTAGGGCTCAGATCAATTGAAACATGAAAAATATACAGATAGCTGGAATTGTCCAAGAAAGTTTTGAATTTTTTCTAATAAATTACCCATAATCAATTCAAATAACTATATATTTATAGTTATTAAATAGGTAATTAGCTATTCTTTATCTAGAGGATAAAGAAATTAAAAACTGCTAAAAATTTGGTGAATCTCTGTACCTTTATTGCTGCTCTTCAGAAGGATGCTGATGTGATCTTTGATTTAAATTTAACTATCTGTTGTGATCTCTGATTTAAATTTAACTATATGTTTTATATTCTTAATCATATATGACAAAATAATATTTGTGTCTGTGTGGGAATGTGAAATCTTTACATCAAAAAAATTATTTTCCGCAAATTGTATATGTATTTATTGTGATGCCTATAAAAAAAAAAAAGCAACGTCATTGACATTTCTGTGTTATTTAATTTTAAAAACAGGTAAAATGTATAAATGTTTTGTTGACATCGGAGAACTTGTTTTTTTTTTATTATTGATAATATTATTTGAAGTATAATAAAATAGATCAAATTACATTATAACAGAGCATTAACACTGCATTTATAATAATATTATTAAAGATTTTTTTTAAAAAAAAATCCTTTCAATAATTTTCTTTAACTAGCAAAGTTTCTTAACTGCTTTTTTTGTTTGAGTAATATTTACTAAGGCTGTAACCTTATGAATAAGCGTCTGAAAAATTCGAAGGTAGGGACCTCTACAGGTCTTAGCCACAAGCTTACACTCAGAAGAAAAGAGGAAAACCTGAGATAAATTTTCATTAATTTTTATTTTTTGTTTTAACATCATCAAAGATGTCTAATCAAAAAAAAAAATCATTATATTAAAAGCCATTTCAACATTTAATGTTTTTTTATTATTGTTATTGTTGTTATATAAAATAATTAGTTCTAAAAAACTGTTTTTGCTGAAATCGAATTGATGGCCAGTAATTAAGAACTCGTGATGCTAATGTATAAGGAGTTCTATAAAATGTGGGTAAGGTATCTACCTGCCTTATATATATATATGATTTGGGTTAGAACGTAAATGAGTAAACTGATTTTTTTTTTACAAACTTAGGTCAAATATTTAATATTAGTCAGTAAATAGATATCTAGATCTTATCTAAAAATTGAATAAGAATTAAAAACTGCTCAAATATTTAACAGTAGTACATCTGATAAAAATTGCTTTTCCCTTCACTACTCTTCTATGTAAAGCTATTGGTGAGGATCAGTGGTGGTCCTTCCATCAGGCTGCATGGCTGCACTCTCCCAGTTTAAAATAAAAGTTTTTGTTTAATTATTATCACTCTTAAGTTTGTATATTAATTAAATTCCTATATATGCTTACACAAATGTACGAATAGAATACGCTGCTAAGTAAAGAGGTAAAAAATAATCCACAGACCACTTGTAGTAGTGGTTTTTTTGTCTAAATTAGATATAC
Source organism: Epiperipatus broadwayi (assembly GCA_028023455.1). Taxonomy (NCBI): domain Eukaryota; kingdom Metazoa; phylum Onychophora; class Udeonychophora; order Euonychophora; family Peripatidae; genus Epiperipatus; species Epiperipatus broadwayi. The sequence continues at coordinate 1,467,303 of JAQFVV010012606.1, read as the reverse complement.
GCTCTTTTTGTTTGTGCTCTCTGTCATGCTCTCTGTCAGATTGTCAAAAATTATTGCAGCCCAATGATACAACAGCATTGTTATAATAAAACAAGCATTCTTAATCATTTTGCAGATGATTATTTACTTCAGAAATAAAGGACATTTTTCTTTATATTTTTGATCACTGCCCCACCCCTTTGAATACTCACAGACTGCCCCTGATGAGGGCTTTCTCTCAGTGGCTTAGTTAAAAGCTATTTTATCTTTTAATGTTTTACTGCACCAAAAATATGAAAATTAAATCACATAGTGCGAATTTGAAACATTTGCAATGTTAAGAAGATATCAAAGTAATAAGATGTCAAGTAAAATCTTATGTAATAATTATTTGTTATGGTTATTTTAAGTAAGGCAGGTATTTTTCTTTATATATTATAAAATAAAAACAAAAATACAAAAAAGAATGTGGCTAATAAAAGAGTATTGCAGTAGTGGAAAGTATTTGCAATTGCTTTAAATAAAATGTACTTTTTAATAAGTAGTTACTCTTATGGTAAATTTTTTTGGTAAGTCATGATATTTGAGAGGTAAAAATGTATGATATAGTTTGTGGCTCATAAGTTCATAAGAAGTTTTAGTATCAGAAGGGATAGATGGAATTGGAGTCATGATAAATGGAGTTTGACTTCAAAGACTACCACCTTAGCATAGCAATATTTTGCATGGGACATTGTGGGCTATGGCAAGAGATTAAGAATTTAAGCTTCCAGTCAGTTTAAACTGAGTTTTTCTTATATATATATTTCTCACCTGAAAATATTCTGAAATCTTTAGTTCAGAGTTTACCACTTCAACATTGTGTTTATCTTAAAGGTTATTAAGATATATATAATTGTATGGTATAGAATAAAATATTCAGTAAGTACCTTATTGTGTAGTTTATATTATTGTAGTATGACAGTCTCTGGTGATATACTAAAATACCAAAATAGTTTTAATAGAGAATTAATGTACATTTATGAATAAGAAGCTTCTTTTGATAATTGTTTATGGAAAGTTACATTGAATTTTGCAAATTTTAAGTCAGGAATATCCTATTTTGCTGAAGTTTTTGAATGCCACTTTTTTCTAGCCTCCTTGCTATCAACATGTTTATTATTTGAGATAGATCATTATAAAAATAAGATATAAGGTGTTATATGTAATGATTATATTATTAATTATAAACTATGACAGTATATATTATAGGACTAATTTCAAGACCCCTTCCCCAACAGTATCATGCCTTAAATATCACTAACCACAAATAGGCCTGAATATTTTTTATATTAAGCAGATTTTACTTAATTTATTTTGAATTTTGGAAGTCAAAGTACATCTTACTTATTGAGTATGATGTTCTTCATAGTCAATAAACACAGACATATTTATTTTCACAAATGTCACTAAATCAATCACTTCCTTTATTTTGATGTAATAGTTTATATAAATACAATTTATATATCTTAATACAAATACTTCATAGCAAAAAAAAAATATTGTATATATCCCCACTCAAATTGAGGTTTTAACCATTCTGCAGCCTTCCTCAGAGCTATGATATAATGACAAAATAAATAAATAATATAATAAAAATGTATTCAATAAAGTTTAAAAAATAAAAATAAATAAGATAAAGTATAACAAAGCATAATATAATTAAAATATATTAAATATGTCAAAATGAAATTAAAACCAAATAAAATAATTCAGAAAATATATAATAAATATACATTACATTGAAATATAAAACAAAATAAATATAGATTATACATGTACATTGCTGTCTGTAAATATAATTTCTAAAAATTTATCATAATCACTTAGATATCCAAGCATGTCAAATGATTTAATTCTCTATTTCGGACTTGATCTTCATTTTCCCACTAAATGATTGGTTATAATAGATATAAATGTTTTGTAATTAATATTATTCTTGTCAATACTTTTTTTCAAAAACTCTCTTTTTTATATTTTTTCTGCTGTAATAAAATAGCAATCATTATTTTATAGATGAAAATATTTATATAAAATAATTATAAAGTAATTGTTGTTTATGAATATATATATAGACCACAATATATATTATAACCTATATTTATTTATACTTCAATTTAATGTTATATATTTTATTTTATATTGTTTGGATTATTTTATTTGGTTTAGTTTCATTTTTCTCAAAAATAACTTATTTTAATTATATTATGTTTTGTTATATTTTGTTAATCAGTTGAGATGCTGGATATCTAAGCGATTATGACAAATTTTTAAATATTATATTTACAGACAGTAATATACATGTGTAATCTATATTTATTTTATATTTCAATTTAATGTTGTATATTTTATTTTATATTGAAACAGTCAGCTTGTACAATCCAACTGTTTCACCTACTATATTCTATAGTAGTATCCTTTTATATATAACTATCACCAAATTCTCATATATTATGCTAATATTATCATAAAAACCTGGCTAAATTTAAACCTAAATACTTTAACTATGTGTGTGTGCATATATATCTACATATAGAGAGAAAATTGCATTTATATACATAAACTGCTATAAATACACATATATATATTTCTAATAATGATTAAATGAAAAACAGGTTATATGTGTAACTTAAGACTACATATATGCTAGAAGAATGATGTTAATAGAATTTAAAACATTAAAGATTTATTTATTTTAAAATATTTATTAAATTAATAATATTTGAAATTATATATTTCTGCTAAATTAAACGGTCGAGTTACATATATAACAAAATGTTTTTCCAAAGCTTAGATTTGTTTTGCTAGTAAAAGTGATGCCAGAAAAGTTAATCCTGGTCGCTGAAAATTGACCCAATTTATATTTAGAATTACAATTAGATTTAAATTAAAAAGATTGCATAAGTTACCACATGTCATGGAGGTTAATTTGACTTAATTAAAAGTTTGACACAGCAGGCTTCCATGATTACTGGCAATAAGCGAGTAAGCTAAGAAAACAGATCTAAAAATAATATAATGAAGGAGAGGGGGTGTATTGATATATAAGCGATAGCAGCCATCTTTAAGGGACTCGGAAACTTGGACACTCTATGATAATTTTAAAAAAGTACTTGATTAGCATTGATGATGATCATGTTGGGGTAAAGGCTGAAAATCTTGCCTTCCGCCTCCGATGGGAAGCTACCTGATGCGGAGAAAGATGAAGTAACCACCATAACACCTAAAGAGGTCCCTCGATGAAGAAATAACTTGTCAGCAGAAAGAAAAGAACATGGTAAATACTCCTTCAGTTCTAAAGCTTTCAACTAAACTCAACTCTAAAAATGCTAGCTTAAATCTAAATCAATGGCCATAATAATAATGTAAACTAAACTTACTTATAAATGTAAATTTTATTTGTTTTATTCCAATCCTAAAATCTTGCCCAAATTATAAATGATTTAATAACTTTGTTTTAATCCTAAAATTTTGCCTGATTTACTGATTTCATAATTTCTGGTTTCCTATTTAAACTGATTTGAAAATTCATTTAATATTTAAACTGATTTGATAAATGATTTTTTTTATTTGTTGGTTTACTTGTAGAAATTATATATGATTGATTTGGTTATATATTAATCTTATTCTAAGTAATTAAATGCTATTCAATTTTAACTTGCTAAAATCTAGAATTTAAATGTTTTATATAAATTTAGTCACTTATAATACCCAATTATCTGTTTTAAAATAATTATTAAAATTTCTAAGTTAATTTGTATATCTTAAGTTAATGATAATATTTGCCATCATTAATCTTATAGACTTAAAATTGTCGAAACTGAATCAATCATATTTCAGCGAATGTCACATAAGTTCTATTCTAGAACAAAGCAAATTTTAGATTTCACATACGTGAAATCTTATCGTATTTTAAATCTTGCATTTCTTAATTAAATCTATGCCAAATCTTATTATTTTCCATTATGATATTGTTTATGCTATATGTATTCAAAACCGAGTTTTATTCGTAATTAAACCATTAGCGAGAATTAAATATAGGTTCTCACATATATATATATGTCATTTCACATATGTATGTAATATGTGTAATAATGCACAAAGTAAAAGTTGTGTTTTGAAATGGATAAAATATCCTAATTAAGATATATACAAGCGTACAATTATTCTAAAATAGATTTGCTTTTAAATATAATATTTAACCAATATTCAGTTGAAGAGATAAAATGCAGCATAAATCTATAGTTCTATATTGTAATTTCCCCATATGCTGTAACCCTCCTTAGATAAATAAAAGCCTATATAGATAGCTTTATAACTTGGATTCGTAAACTTTCCTTAATAGTATAATTATAAATACTATAATATGAACTGATACAGGGTAGCTTCATGAAGGAAACTATTATTTAACATCTTAAATTTTATGATATGATAATGTTGTCAGTGGTGCGTATGTGTCCTTAAGAAACGCTACGGTGTAACTCACTTGTTGCTGCTTCTTTAATGGTTGTATGTGATCGTGCTGCACCATTACTTTTAGTTCGGGCAATTATCTTCCTCAGATGGGTTTGGTATGTGCCAACCCATTCTGCATCCTCAGAAATGGAGCTTGAGACTCCCATAGAGCATAAGACTCCCACTTAAATAAATTTCTCGATCAGCAAGACTACAGGTCTCCTATTTCACAGCAATGAGTTTGGTTGAAGGGAATCATTACTTGGTAAGAATCCCATGAATAAGGCACATATACAAGATGCAAGAGACTCAGAATTGTATGTTTCTATATGCATTAGTATCTGAAGTCTGGTTGCCATAATCAGTTCATCCCTCCATTATAATTGTTATTTTCAGCCTTGATCAGAATTAGAATCCAATTTAAAATGTACATTAGCTATGTAGAGAATATATTAATTATTTGCGCTTGGTAAAATATGTTCTTTATAAAAATTTATAATCACTTCCACTAACTATAAAGCAAATCTAGCTCCTAATATAGCATAAACTAGGGATAGATAAGCATGAGCATATTCATTTAGTCATAAAATTAATATTAAAGCTCATGAAAAGGTCAATTTAATTGTATTATAACTTCATCACTTGTGAGTGATAGATTCACACACACACACACACACATATATATATATATATATATATATATAGCTAAATAAATTCATTGTAACCTAAAACTACAATCACCTACAAGTGATTAAAATGTGCATAAACCTTAAAAACTTAAATATTTGTAACTAGAAATTTATAATCACCTGCGAGTGATTTTATCAATCTCCTATATATGTAAACCAAGTTCTGTATATCTCAGCCATAAGAAATTATATATCTAAATCCATCACTTGTGTGTGAACCCAAATTAATGTAAACATCCCTTAATCACCTGCGTGTGAGATCAGACACTGAGCTATTGTAATATTGTTTTTAATTGTTTTAATATTTTAAATTCATTAAATTGGTTTTAAATTTAACCTTGCTTCATGTCTTAGTCTTGCTCACCGACTCATAATTATTTATCATTTAGTAATTATTTTATTATTAGTTATTGAAATTAAACTCATTGTTTAATAATCATATACTAGCCACATGATACCTATATAGCTATATTAGATAGAATGCCAGCTTTCTCCCAATCTTTTGCTCGACTGATGTGCTACTATCGGCACGTGAAGAAGGAAAGTACTGCTGTGGCCTCAACTGTGTCATCTGCAAGGTGGTAAATCTCTGAGAAATGGTAAAGGAACTCAGGTTAGGCCAGAGTAGTGGCATCCACCTCTGTAGACTGGTTGGCCTTAAGATGATTTATCAGAAGTCTCTAGATTTTGTTCTGCGAATGTACATATTTGACCATTACAATATCATCTGAATTATTTTATTTGGTTTTAATTCCATTTTGTCATATTAACTTATTTTAATTATATTATGTTTTGTTATATTTTATTATACTTTGTTACTTTTCTTTATTTTTTTAAATTTTATTGAATACATTTTTATTATATTATTTAAATATTCATTTATTTTGTCATTATATCATAGTTCTGAGGAAGACTGCAGGATAGTTGAAACATCAGATCTATTAGTGTAATATAATCTTTTTTTTGTTGTTATAAAGTGTTTGAAGCAAGGTATACAAATTATATTTATATATCTTCTGAATAAAATGAATAAAAAAAATTGATTACAACTATACTTTATAAATTTTACTATTGATACATATGTGTGGTAAGATGTATTGTTTACTTAATTAAATTTAAAATTACTAATGTGCTGATTTTTAGACAAATAAAGACTTATATAAAAATTTATTACTATTTAATTCAATAAATTGGAATTCAGTAATTAGGAAGAATCAATAAAAGCTATACAATTATACCTTTTATGGCTTTCTTCAAGTTTAGGTAATCTTGTTTATTTTTATAAAATAATTTACCTTTTTTAATTGCCTTTTTTACATTGGCTATATTATTGTAATTATAAATATTAACAATTAATCATTAATATGTTTACATCTTTTCATACACTTGCTTTATTTCTCTTCAAATTTAAACTAACTGTTTTGATTGCTTAACAACCTTTATTAGACCTTATATTATGTTTAACAATAAGCATTAAAACATGTTTAACCTTTTTTAAAACAAAATATCAAATCTGAAGAATAGTGAATAGTTGAAACTGTTAGCCTAAATTTAAAGATAAATAAATTTTATGGTATTAGATGCACACATATAGTGATTTTATTATCATCATCATCATCATCGTTGTTGTTATTATTATTTACTATTTCATTATCTCTTCACAAATCTCAATACATATCTGGTTCATGTTAATCATCAGGATGAGGACTAAAGTCTTAAGTAGGCAAAACAGTCAGATTGCTTTTCAATATTACATGTAAATGTTTTTCAGTACTGATTGGCTTGAGAAAGGCAACTATAAAGGACATAGTTTGCATGGAATTTTGATACCTCCTCCCATGGACTTGTGAAACTAGCATCATGAAACCATTTTTTGATTTACAATCAGTATTTCCATATACTTATAATTAAGCCAGATTAAACTAAAGCTTTTTCGATCTACTTACTTATTTACCACCTAAAATGCATCATTAGCTAGGTTGATTAGGAGCACTATTTGCATGAGAACACTTAAACATGTTTGTGACCACTTAAATTTTTCCAAGATTCACCCCATAGTTATTACAAAATTTTCTAAGATCAAGTGGGTTTCTATTTATACCTTTCATACAAATCTAATGTGATCTACAGCAGTGTCTTGTTGGGCAGAAGGATTTTTTAAAGATCTAATACAAAATATTCTCGTATACTCTGATCTTTAGTAACTGTTTTAGCAACATACAGTTTGAAAAAATATTAAACAATAAATAAAAAATAATAATTTTGAAAGTTGAATTCATAAATTGTATGCATGAATCATTCATCAGTCAGACATTTCCACATTTTGTGCACATTCAATCAGTCTTGTGTTTCTCTCTTGAATTGCAATTAGACTTTTATTTCATAAAAACATACTTTTATATTTTTAATAATTCTCACAATTCCATCGCAGAAATGTAATGAATTAAGGGCAATATTGATACAATATATTTGAAAAAAACATTGAAAATACTAAACATAACTTGGCAAACATAAGTTATATATATATATGTGTGTGTATTGTAACCATATGTGTTACATGGCACACAATCACTAGTGTGTGTGTACAAATATATATACATAAAATTGAAAGCAAAATTAGAAATAAACACAATAAAATAAAATCATAGTAAAAGATTAAGTAATTTTGAATTGAAAATAAAAATTCATTATAAAGTACACAGTTAAAAAGATCTAAATAAATATTAATATTGTATTCTGATTTTGAAATTAAAAACAAACGTGTTTAAATTTGCTTTTAAAAGTAGCTTTTAATTAAAAGGCAATGATTAAAAATATAAAAAACAGTTTAATTAATGTATTTTTGTCACCCCATTTACTATAAAAGGGTTGATAAAAAAATAGTTCAGTTTCACTAGTAATTTTTTAAGAGACAGTTGACAGTGATTATAGCTTTCCAGAAGAGTTGGTTAGCAGAGTAATCCAAATCAGAACAGAAAATTACAATGAAGATATAAGACTGCAAGGAGGGTAAGTCTAAAAGCTGTTCTATAATTCATGATGAAGTTTGAATTAACATGGAGAAAAGGGTCAATTTCAATTGTTTTATAGAAACAATTGTGTTCTAGAAGATAGTTTGCTTGCCTGAAATATATCCAATCCTGGACAGAAGGGGGTTCACTGCAGTTACCTGAATTATATTTTTCTGATATGTCTATAAACCAATCTCACCAAGAGAAATTTCTCAGCTTGCTAAAGAATTTTTTTATATGTATGCTGTTTCAACTATATGCAGAGAAGCACAGATAAATGTATATACAATGGTGAATATTGTTATATATAATGATAATAAAATTTTAAATAATTTATTTTGTAAAAATGACATTTTGAAATTCATATTTAGATTTAAAGACATTATAATTAAGAATGACCTGTGACAATGATATATATATATATATATAGAGAGAGAGAGCTCTATTTTGAAAGAAAAAGAAGAAATCAAAGAAAACAAATCTTTTTAGATTAATTTAAAGACATAATTAATTTAGAGTAATCTTTCAAAAAAAAATTTATAAACTGTCAAGGATGATATTTAAAAAAAAGAAAGAAAAAAGTAGACTTATGTTTAATAACTGATTCAAATTATTTTTTTAATAGATGCACAACATATGTGTGAATTTTATATCTTTGAATATTGAATTAATTATAAAAAATATAATACTATTGTGACAATTTAAAATATATGTTAGAAACACCAGTGTGCACATAAATTTTTATGTGTATAAACATATATGTTAATTACGTGTGATAAAAATTAATGTCATTTGTTGTTTAGACAAATTTAAATATGTTATGTTAATAAATTGATAGATCACATACCTGTGTGATTATATATAAGTGTGTGTGTATTTTGGGTATACCTAGTATAAGTTTTTCCTATTATTAAAATGTGATAACTAAAATTTTTAATTGTTTTTTTATTATTAAATGACAATTAAATATGTTCATTTCTAAATTATAATGCATGTATGTGTGGATATATATATATATATATATGTGTGTGTGTGTGCATTTTATATAAACCTATTAAGAGGTATTGTAAATCAATGTAATAATTTAAATGTTGTCAAAATCAGAATGCTTTCATGTGTATAGCTGAATTCTAAAGAGCTTAACTTCATTTATTTTTTTGTTATTAATAAATTTGTATTTCTTTATTAAAATTATTCCAGTAAACTTAATTATAAATATTTTTAGGATATTATATATTGCATCATCTTTTGATCATAAGACAATAATAAAGCTTATGTTCTCTGAGCTAGATTCATGCATAATGGTCTGATATATGGAAGGCGGTGTATATTAGTGTTTATGGCCATTCAGTGATGATGATAGTACTCCCATCATCATCATCCTGGTTAGTGCAAAGAGAATATTTTTAAAGCTCATGCACTACATTTTATTTGAGTATTTATTAGAATTTAAGTTTATAGTTTTCCAGTACATTAATGGTAATAAATGGCCAAAGCATTGATGATGATCAGCATGTTTTAATAGCCCAGCATTACTGTTTACAGTTTTATGGTTATATATTCTATGGATTAGCACTGAAGTTTGTGCATCCAAATTAAGATTTAAATAATTGCTCCAAGCTGGCAAAGGCTAAATAGTTGGCTTGGTCTATAGTATACCCATTTTAAATCCAGTCACCAGAATGACTGTTGATTTATATTTTATTGATAATCATTTCATGATGATGAATGATTATTACTTGAGTATTACTTATTGATTATGCTGGTGGAATGTTTATAGTTACTCTAAGGAGTTAAATGGTTTGATCTCAATGAAATCTCATGATCTCATGCGTCTTACTTAAATAATATTACTTGTATATATATATTTGATATTACACATTACTTAAATCTTTTATATGTAATATTTTTTATACCTTAAATATGATCTTTATACTTATGTATTTTAAATGTATATTAAATTTCATTATTTGAACTACTTATGTTATTTTGGTGTGATGATTTCTCATCACCCCACCATCTTGATGGTATAAACCCTGATTTTCCCATCCCATTGTAATATATATATATGAATATTGTCTATACTAAACTTAATGTAATTATAAGGGACTTGAATTCAGATTTTCAAACTCCCACAATTATATAATCCATCTTATGTGACCGATACACATTACCACATACATGTGAAGAATATAAAAGATTTCCAATATACATATTTTGTGCTGAACCAGCTCTCATCAATTGCTCCAGATTATCTCCCACACATTACTGCTCAATTTATATTAAGATAGAAAATCTTCAAACTTACTATATTCTGTCGATCCCTCTTTTGTATAATTAAGTGAACATATTAAGATCCTATATGTGAGTGATCAGATTGATTTAAAGTCAACGTGAGTATGACAATAATATTGGATCATCAAGGGCTTGGGCACTTCATTCTCAGATTTCCAATGATATGACTGGCTGAAGAGTTAGAGAGTGAAGAATATTGAAGCTTGTCAATTAAAGTTTGAAGATTTGCTATCTTAATATAAATTAAGCAGTGATTGTATATATGTGTGTGAGGTGGCGATCTGGACCAAGTGATGAGTGCTGTTTCAGCACAAAATATGTATACTGGAGATCATTTATTTTTTTTACACATATGTGCTCAGTATATCACTTATATATATATATATATATATAACAACAATTAAAATAAAAAGTAAAAAATTACATATGTACCTGTGCATAATTCAAAATGCACTCACCTGGATAATTATATTTTTTATTTGTAATCAGTGGTATCTATCTACACTATTTTAGAAATAAGGACATAACCAAAATTTTCTCACAAATCAAAAAATACTAATGATACTATAATATCTATTTCAGTTTTATTATAAATAAATCTTACTTATAATATTCACTCTAGATTTAGAACATTTTGTTTTTTTCATAGTTAATTAAATAAACAATATGTGGTTGTTCTCTAAAATTAATTTTATTTTTACTATTATTGCTTAATTGATTTAATGATGCCAGTGAATGAAAATTTAATCTTTTTCATAATTGTTTTTCATCTTTGCTAAGATTATATAAGGAACGTCCATTCAAAGTTTGTTATTTATAACATTATTTCTATTATATTTTAACTTTTTTAATCAGATAAAATCTGTACAAATTATAATTCCAATATATATAAAACTTTAGATTCTGCATGTTTATATTCTGGTTATAAGACTAATAATGTTAATGAGCTTAATTTGTATATTATAATCTATTATAGTAGTGGGCAAACAATCCCATAAAAATTGTTGGGGATCACAAAATTTTTAATAAACACTCTTAATAATCAAAAAAAAGAGTCATATATAACATGACATTACTTTATAAGCTTGTATTTACAAAAATGTAATACAGAGAGCGTACCAGTAGCTCAAACAAGCTCTTAATTGATAAGTGCGGTATGAGAAAATATTTAAAATCTCTAGCCACAACCTTCCCATCTCCAGACCAACTGTTTTCGAGCTTATGGCTCACGTAAGCTCGAAAACAGTTGGTCTGGAGATGGGAAGGTTCTGGATAGAGATTTTAAATGTTTTCTCATACCGCACTTATCAATTAAGAGCTTGTTTAAACTCTCTTAATTAGGTTTTGGATAATAATAATAAATTGTTGGCATTCTTTTGAAAAAATTTAATTTCTGGAAATAGATAAAAATCATATGAAAATAAATTGTTTCGATATATATCATTATTTATTTATTTTTTTGTAAGTATACGATTTTTTTCAAAAATTTCATTTTAAATCGTCTATGTGTTTAATATTAAAATATACCATCATTTTATTATGAATATTTTTACATCCTCATACTTATAATTTAGGTACATGATAAAATCAAAAAATGGGTCACATTAAATTTTTAACGGAGAAAGGTCACAAGTGTAAAAGGGTTGCACACCACTGATCTATTGTAGAATTATCATATTTAATTAATAAATTAAGATATTTAATATATTTTTTATTTTCCAAATAGTTACACTCAATTATTAGATTTTATATTTATCACTGATTCTATTCTAATAAATACCAGACCTAATTAATTTTGCAATTTATGTCATTATATTTGATGCAAACTATCTGCACAATGAAGTTCATCTTTAGAATATATCATTAAAAAAACAGTTCACATCATAAACTGCAATCTTCCACATTAGCAATCAATGATAGGCATTTTAACGTTCTTTCAAATCACTCTGAAATAATAAGCATCATGCTTCTATACCTGCTCTAATCTATTGCAGATCTGAAGAAAATCTAAATAGCAGTTTCATAGACAAATTAGGACTTTGTTTTAGTACAAGATAAATTCTTAGATTTAATAATAATATTGCACCCCATGATGAATGATAATCTAGTGAGACTAACAACATTTATATATATATAAATCTAAACAGTTATATATATGGCATTGGATTAGTTGTGAACAATATATAGATGAGAGAGTAAACTTGAAATTGACTTATTAATATCATTCTTATCCAATCCTACAATATTATTTCTAGTTTTAAAAAATTACTATTAATTGCAGTAATTAAACTTGTATTTTTGAGTTTAAATCAAAGCAATATTTATGAACCAAGCACAAAATAATGATTTCAAATATCGTTGAGAAATAATATCCTATGAAAGATATTTAGTTCTAAGAATAGGATTTATGTGATAGTGCATATAACCTGCCCTTCCTATGAATTGAATTTAAATATAAACTAGTTAAGACTTCAATTTTTAAGGTTTTAGTAAGGCTTTTTTTTCTCAAGAAGTCAACTCATACTAACTTAACTAATCAATATTAATCAGTAATTAGATATCTTGTTAATCTTAGTTAAACATTAAAGCAAAAATAGAAAACTTCTCCATTGTTAACCACTGAACAATTGTGATGATCTCTCTTCTAATTTTTACTTATAAGGGACTTCTAGAGAGGCCTTTGTTATGTAATAAGCTATTTAAAAACGGTTTTTATGTATTGCAATAAGGGTTTTATGATGAAGAGGTATCACATCTGACTATTGAACATACAATCTGAGATTTGAATTCAGTCCAAATGAAATTCTTTTTTAAAAGGTTTGTGATTTGTTTTCTTAGGTAGCTGACAAGAGCCAACGAATTTGTCATCCATGCTATTCTTAGTTAGAGGGTAAAACAAATATCAAAATATCCAAAATCTGATCACATGAAAGTTGACAAACTTAATGAATACTGTCATTTTTTTTACTGTTCCGCTCCTTTGCTTTGCAATAGATTATTTATTTTAATGGATATTTCACCGTTTTTTAACTATTAAACTTTAATTGTATTAATACGCCGATTACGGAGCGTTTTGTAAAATAACTCTAATCAATAAGAACTTATATTTAGAAAATCTATCTTACTTTAATCTATGACAATTTATAACTGATTATGATTAATCATTCCTGCATTGCTTCCGTGGAACTGATTCCTGGAGTCTATAAACCTGCATTCTATTATATACTATGCTTTAAGTTTATAAGTGTTTAAAAAACTTAAGAAAAAATAATTTTAAATAAACAACCATATTTATGTTTTAAAAGGGTCTGCGCTTGGTTTTGATTGCTATATGAAGACGTCATCACATCACAAACAGGTATTTCAAATATGTGTACACACATATATCTATTTTTTTTTCTTTTCCAATCAGTTTAAATGCTCTGATGAAATTTAATATTTCATATCTAAATTTAATTTTCTATGCAAAGCTTTCAGTTTCTACTAAATAAAAACTATTATTTTTTATAATATAAATCATTTTAATATTTTATATTAAAGCATTTAAAATATGAAACATAAATGGAAAAATATTAAATAAATTGATAAAAGTTTATTAAATTACAATAATAATAAAAAATTGAATTTCTTTATTTCTTCAGTCTTTTTTTTTTTAAATTGAAAATATATTGATTTACTTAAAGTATATTTTCTTTTATATTAAATCCCTTTTAGATAACTGAAGATTTTTAAACAATTTTAGAAATTTTATCAAGTAGTCAACATGAAGCCAATTCATATAGAGTTCCAATTATCAATTGTTAAAAGGTATCTCGAAATTTTAAACTGAAAATTCCAGGTTAAACTGAATTAGTTAGATGTGCATTGATGTCCCGACTGTAAAGTAAAAATATAATAATCTTCACTAGTATTATGAAAAATATTATTCCTCCAGGTACATAGTTTGTACTAATTTGTTTTTAATATATTATGTCTCTTTAATTTCCACAATAAAAGAGTCTGAGTTTGATTTGATGGATGGGCAGCAGATATAGCGATGAATTTAGGAAATAGGGCAAAATTAAATCTATCATCATGTTTTAATGGCATAGAAGAATGAATTTCCAAATAGCTGGAATAATACAAGAGTAAGGCTACGATTTAAAAGAAAGAGTAAGGATCATAGAAAGTTAGACAATTATAAACCAATAGCAGTAACATCAGTGTTATATAAAATTTTTGCAAACATGGTGGCTGGAAGGGTCACAAAGTGGATGGATGAAAATAATATAGTGGGAGAAATGCAAGGAGGTTTTTGATCAGATGGGCATATAGGAGATAGTTTATTTGTAGCCACACAACTTATAGATATGAGTAGAAATACAGGTAGACAGTTATATATGGTTTTTATAGATATAGGGAAGGCTTATGATGTGGGTAAGTTTAATAAATTTGAGAGTAAATGGAGATATAATGGATCTTATTAACAGATTGTATGAAAATAATTACTATATGTATCAATTAGGAAATATAGAATCAATTAAAATTAAAAATGGGGAGTGGGACTAAGGCAAGGATGCCCTATGTCACCTACTTTGATTTTGTTATATTTGAGAAAAATGGAAAGAGCAATAGAAGTCTAGCAAAAGAGGTAAAGATACTATTAACAAGTGGCAAGGGAGTATATTATACATTATCAGATTTTTTATTTGCTGATGATATCTTCTTGTGCACAGAAAATAGGGAAAATATGGAAGTTATGCTGAAGATACACACAAGTATGGGTAAAGAAATGGAGATTAAATTTAGTGAAGTAAAATCAAAAGTAATGGGGATAAATGCTGGAGAAAGAAAAGAGAACAAATTTTTTATTTGGGGGGTATAAAGTTAAAGATAACTATTTGGGAGTCATATTAAGTAATGAGAAAAATTGTTTAGATGAATGATAAATGAAGAAAAAAAAGAGAGGGACTGATAAAGAAATTAACAATGTTTTTATATAATAATTATGATGTAGCTAGAATTGTATAGAAGAGAGTGGCAGTAGCAGGTTAACTTATGGTAATGATGCATTATGTATTAGTAAAGGGGGTTTAGATTACTTAGAAAAAGTAAACAGAAAAGTAAGAAGACATGCATTAGATGCAGATGTGTTGACAGCAAAGGAGGCAATTCAAGGAGTAATGGGATGGTCAAGTTTTTATATGAGAAATGCAAAAGGCAAAATGAAAATGTTCAGTAGATTGCAATTTATGGATAACAAGAGAATAGTCAAAATAGTTTTTAATTGAGTAAAGGACAGACAACAAGATGGATGAAAAAGGTAGTAAAGTATGCAGAAGATTTGGCTAAAACCTTTATGTCAATATATTTACACAAAAGATGGGATGATTGTATTAGGAGGTGTTGAGTAATATAGTGGCAAGGAATGGGATAGAAGAATAGATTCATTAATAAAAAATAGGGAGTTGGAGAGATTAGGAAATATTATTGAGAGTAAATAGAGTTTAAATATATATAAAAGTAAACAGAATATTGGGTGAGAGTTAAATTTATGATAATAGCAATGAGAGTAGTTTACTGTTTAAGGCTCAAACAGGATTTTTAGCAACAAAAGACATTCACATAAATGGAATAATATGGGTGATATTGTCTGCAAGTTATGTAAGGAAGGCATAGAAAATGGTAGGCAGTGTTAATTGAATGTAAATGCCTACAAGCAGAAAGGTTGCAAATAATGACATTGTGGAAGAATAAATATAAACAAAGTGATTACACAGAAAGTGGGTTCTTAATTTTTATGCTGGATTTGGGTAAAGATGAGGGTTTAGATATAAAAGCCATAGAGTTGACAAAAATTATGTTGTAGAAATGGGATGGAGCAGTATAGAGAAGAATATGGGAAAACAGGTGGGGAATGGAAAGGGAAGTTAGGTAAAATGGCTAACAGGTTTCTCTGGGCATAATGGTTGAGAGATTCCTGACTCTTATAATGGAGAAATCATGGGGTTGAGATACTGATATAATAAGGTTATAAAATCATATGTGATGTGAATATACCACATATGATTTTATAACCTTATTATATCAGTATCTCATAAAAGAATTCATATCAACATGCAACAGTCTCTTGCTGAGGTGCATTTATTATTGTTGCATGTTTTTGTGCCATTGTGAGAATACAGAGCTTAAATTAGAACAATCAAAAATTCAATGTTTTGTTAAACTTGGCAAATGGAAATGAATTTAGGGACATGAAAGTTCCAGTTTATGAGGACAGAGGATAAAATAGATTAAACATTTTACTGAGGGGAGATAATATATCATTGATAAAGAGGTCAGCATGGCCAGTAATAAGCAGTACCGATAAAAAATATCATGTCAAAATCATTGGCTGACTGTGTAAAGCATAATAGTAAGATTAATAGAGAAAATAGAAAAATCTTACCTGAAAATCTTGGCATGAGAAATGTGTGTGCAACCAACAAATGTTTTGGAACACAGTCCTTACTCACCTGAAATGAAGACATATTGATGATATTTAGATCTTCAAGAGTAATATGATGGCAGTTTTATAGTTGTTTAAAAAAAAATCCAAATTTCTTTGAAGTATGGACTAGGCACTAGAATTTCTGCATAACATTCCAAGTAAAGTATTTTAAAGTAAACATAATTATATTCAGTATTAAGATATGTAGCATTTTTTCTAGGATGAGTTGATGAGATTAATTGTCAAAGTCTTGTATGTACATATATTTGATTTTGCACAAAGTTAGATGGTTCAAAAATGTAAATCACATGATAACAAATTAAGCTTATCAGTACCAAAAATCTTATTGAAAATCTACCATCGATGCAATCTCTATGAATAAACTCCATTTATTTCTAAAGATTACCTTGACAATAGATTCAACATTCCTGATATTGATAAGCTTGGGTCATGTGATGAATTTATATGTATTGCTAAATTTATACCAACTTTGAATATTTTCCTAACAGAAGGGTGTACTAAATAAAAATAATTGAACGGTTTACCATTCAGAGTTCATAAGAAATTCAAGCACTTGAAGTTGACAGAGAGAAGCAGTAATATGGAGTTGTTGAGCCTTAGAGTCCCTCTAAATCACCCACAAGAGAGAAATATATTTAATATGAATGCATAGATAAATACAACCTAAAATGTATGCATACAAATATGAAGAAATGTCAGCTCTCATTTAATGCATTAAATATTCATTATTTGGGTACTGCATCAAATAAAATGATTGACAAATAATTCTGTGATATGGATACATTTCAGAACAGTTTTTATCATCAGCTACTTTAATTACATATTTCAATGCAAGATTTCTTAGGCAAAGTTGATTTAAGAAAAACTAAATTTTTGACTTTACCATAGTTTAATGTTTAAGTGATACTGGAATAGGCTGATTCATAGAAATACTACACTACTAAATATTAATACTTTAATATATTGTTTGATTTACTACAAGACAACTGATGATATAGGTTTCCAAGCATTTATGTATACTGATGATAATTTGTCAAATTTACATTTTAACACCAACTGAATAATAAAATATTTCATGTGCTGTGACAAAGGTTGAGATTTCTTTATACTTGTTTTCTATAATTTAGTATAAAAGTATAATTTCTTACTTTTTTAATAATCTATAATGTCTGTATCTGTAATGGAGTATTATTCAGTCTGTTTTTAATCATTAAAAAATTCAAAGATATAGCTTTTTATCTGAAAATTGTGGTACATGCACATCATAAATACATCATTTGAAATTCATAAGCTCAGAATCCATCATTGTACGTGTTTTGCAAAAATTTTGGATAAATGAAAGTCTAATTCTACTCATTCTATTCATGAGGTCTCTTTCCATATTAATTTTACCTTGCACAATACTAAAAATAAGGCTTTTAGTTACTACATATATGACTAAGCAATTGCAATTCTTTTTTTATATCTTTGTTCAACACAATTATTTAATTTATTCATTTATTTTTTATAATTATTCATGTCCAATATTGTTCACCTACATAATATTCAATAACTTTTGGTAGCATTCAAATACCACACTTGCTCAGAGAACCATTTAGCATCACTCATGCTTCCCAATTGTACAATAATTGCATCACATTTTATTCATTTATTGTATGTGGTCAGAATAGGGATGTATCTGTTAAATTCAATTTATCTTGGGAAGATTTAAAATTAGCTGCTTGTATCGTGAAATATAGATGTTTTTTTAGAAAAATACACATTGCAAGATTATTACCACTATTTGTCACAGCTAGAGGCAGTTTCTGAAAATGATTCAACTTATTCTCTCATCAATGAAATAAAATATATTCCTTCACTATCCACTGTGTTGACCATATTTTTTCTCCTTTTGATATCTGATTATATCAGAAACACCATCTCGTTTTTGATATACCAACATCTTATTCTACTATATATCAAAATAATATCTTGTATAAGCACTGTTTACTACTTTTTGTTCACATAATCCTCATATCCAAAGATCACCCTCTATTCCTTAACTGCAGTCTTAATCATTGGTCAGCAATGCAAATCCAAAACATTGAAGCTGAAGAAGTTCTATGTAACAATTCTGCATATATAATAAAAAGTTTATCAGAAGAGTAAATATCAAAACACAATGGATAATGCCTTATTATTATACATACTGTAACCTAAATCTATCACAAAGAAACCACTGGATATTCATTTTTCAGCTTTAGTAATTTTCAAATCATAAAAGTTTTTACCATACAGCATTTATTAAAGACTCTTCATTAAAGCATCAGCATGTCTAGACCCTCAGCTGGCCACTATATTTACACTCAAGCATTTTACCCACTGTCTGAAAAATTTTGGTGATAATTTATAAACATTATTAAAAATTAAAGAATATTTTAATATACTCCCTTTATCTGATTTTTAGATTTCTGCCTTCGTAAAAAATGGGGTCCATAAATATTCTAATTTCATCCAAGAAGCTATCATATATATGTATATAACATACATTTATCATATTTATTATAATTAGAATATATAAATATACATATATATTAGGAATTTGAACTCAGACTTTCAAGCACCCTTCATCTATCTACTCTATCTTATACAACTGATACACATGACCACATATATGTGAAAAAGCTAAATTGTCTCCAATATACATATTTTATACTAAATCAGAACTCATCATTTAGTCCAGATCATCATCTCCCACACATATATAAAATCAGTGTTCAGTTTATATTAAGTTAGCAAATCATCAAACTTTAATGACCATGCTTCAATCTTCTATACCCTCCAACTCTTCAGCCATTCATTTTATTGTAAATCTGAAGATGGAACACTTAAGGCCAATATTATTGTTACATCATGTTAACTTTAAGTTGCTCTGACTCCTCATATATAGGACCTTAATATGTCTTATCTAAATATACATAAGTGTGATGGGTAGAATTTAGGCTGAATATGTAATATTTAAATACAATTTATATTGTCTAACTAGACATCCCTCTTCTTTGTATTTAAATGGACATATCAAAATCCTATATGGAAGGGGGGGTCAGAGTAACTTAAAAGTCAACATGGTACTGACCATAAGATTGGCATCAACAAGGGCTTCAAGCTTTTCATCATCAGATTTTCAATAACATTAATGGCTTAAAGATGTGGGGGGGGGGGGGTGAAGCTTGTCCATTAAAGTCTGAAGATTTGCTATCTTAATAAAAACTGAGCACTGATTATATATGGGGTGTGTGTGATAATCTGGACTAACTGATGAGTGCTGGTTCAGTACAAAATATGGATATTGGAGATAATTTATCTTTTTCATATTATGTTGTCATGTGTATCAGTTGTATAAGATGAAGTTGATAGCTATAGTGAGCTTGAAAGTCTGAGTTCAAATCCTTTCTAATTACATTAAATTCAGTATAAACAATAGCCTTGTATTTAAATATTTATTATCATTATCAACCATTATCATCAATCCACTGCAGGATGGTCTCTCCAAATTCAATCCATCTTCTCTGATTTCTAGCCTCTCTTCTCCACATCACCCCTGCACACTTTCTTATTTAATCTATCCATATGGAGATCCATGATCTATTGTTCATGCTTTCAAAAATAATTTACAAGTGTAATCAGTATATTCCTAAAGATAAGAATTCACTTTTTTTTTTTTGGATTAAAGTCTATTATTGATTCATTACTTTAACAATTAATGAATCATAACTTTTTTTTAATTCTGTGATTTTCTACAATATTTGTTTTATTTGAATTTGTTATGATTGTATGTTTTATCATACTTTTGTTTTAGATGATATATTTTCCAAAGTCTTGCTCATGTTTAACTATTGAAATGAACTTTTTTAATCTGCCACTATATATAATATGTAATAGTTCTTAATATTATATATTTTTACTTTAATTCTATACTTTTTGATGGCAAATAATGTGATGTCTTATCATTTCCATCATTTCATTCTATGCTTATATACTTTTTTATATTTACATGTGAACTAAATCCTCCTGCACTAATTACATTTTTAAAATAAGATGTCCCTGATCTTTCTTTCAGCTTTTGTTTTTTACAAAATTTACCTTCAAGTATTTAAATGAATATATTCATTTTGTATATGCACACTTATGTTTTTAATTATTTTTATTTTTATTTCATTCTTGCTACTTTTGGAAACAAATAAATTAATTAAATCGTTTTAAAATTATTAAGTGTCTGACTTTTAACTATTTATACAATTATAATTATTTTAAAATCTTTAAAAAAAAATAACACTCCTTATATACTAGCACTATAGTTTCAACTGACCTATAACCTTCATTAGAGCTGAAAATTCAAAAAAATAAAATAACTCCTCTGAAGAAGACAACTGATCAGTTGAAATTATAAGTTAATAAAAAAATTGCAAAAGTATTGCATTTCAGAGACAAGATAGGTAAAATTCTTAAAGATTATTTTAGTATTACACCAAAATAAAAATAAAAAGGTTTTAACAAATGAGACAACTATAATTATTTCCATATTAATATTTAGTTGCATTGCTTATTACTCAGGCGGTCATGTGACAGTTGAAAATCGTATGGTGAGTTAAGCTTAACAGTTTTATTAATTAATCAAATTAAGATGTTGATTTGGTTTTTTTTTTTTACTTTGGTCAATCCAAAAATCTTTAAATTTACTACTTTGGCTATATACTGATTTGCAATAGAGTTATTTATTATTTTTATATATTTAGATAAACATGCTCATTATGATCAAACTATTTATAACATGCAATTACATTAACTTGCATTATATAAATAATTTGATTTATAGAGATTGTCTCAAAGATGTAACAGATGTGTGATATATATACAACTCCAGTGATTGATTGTTTTAGTACAACTTTAAATGTTGTCAACTAAATTCCATTACTAGTTAATATTTTTAAACAGAATCCACTTAACGGCTAAAACAATAATATTTTTAGGAGCAAATTGCTAGAATTATATTACAAATTATAAAATATTTATATGAATTAAAATAAAATAAAATAATAATATATATATTGTCTATAAACAGTAAGTATAGCAATAGCTGATATTTTATTAAAATGTCTGTCTGATTAATGAATAATAGTCTTATTACATTAAAAAGAAAAATGCAGGTGCGCATTTAATATTTATTATACTCCAGCTTGAGTAGTTAACAGGTGGTACGTGCTAATGCTTATTAAATTTCAAGCAATGTTTTCTAAATCCTCAGATTGGTTTCTTTTTTGAGACCTTTGACTGGTGAGAATATTTGATACTGGTCTTGAGCACCTGGACTTTTTAGATCCAATGCATTTTTCATCTAGCAGCAACGTTTTTTATTCTTTTTATATTATCAAGTTATCTGCCTGAAATTCAAAAATATTTTAATGTGTTGAATTTTTCCCAACTTGCTTGCATTCTTATATAAATCTAATACCAAGATTTTTTTTTTTTTTAATTTCAAACTGGTAGCTTGAAAATACAAAAAAAAAAAAGTTAAAAAATGGCTGGTGCTTAAAATGTATTATATCCAAAAAAGTCTAGGAGCTCCAAACTCAAAATCTTTCACCGATGAAGTCCAGAAGAGATGGAGACAGATTAGGGCAATTGGACCACATTGTATAGAAATTTAATAAACACCACATTTTTTTATTACTTAAGCTTTTAGTAATAATGTAAATAAAGTAGAATAAATAAATTTGTTCCTGAAAAATATTGCGTAGGTTGGGGAGAGAGAAGTGAAGTTTTTTTTCTTTGATTTCATATACAGAATGTAAAAATATAACATATTGTAATATCCACACTTACGACTGTGCCAAGGTTATAACTGCAAGTCATACTGTGCGGTCAGCAAATAACGTTATATAATTCTCACGCTGTTCTTTTCCAACGAAGCTCTCCAACGAATTGGTCTGCCATGAAGCTCTCTAAATGAATTGGTCTGCAATGAAGCTCTCCAATGAATTGGTCTGCAACGAAGCTCAGCCATGGATGCTCTCCCATGAATGGTCTGCACCGACTGCTCTCCAATGAATGGTCTGCAAGCGGATGCTCTCCAAACGCATGGTCTGCAACTTGCTACTGCGTGACTGCTCTCTATATTACACTGCTCGATGTTACCCAGTCTTCTTATCACTCTCTGACAACTGCAATGATCAATCAATGCACTGACCAATAAGGTAATGTCTCTTATCTAGAAACATTTGTAATTAGCAAATATTTCTAGGAATTGTCGATCACCATTATGTCAATGCACTAATTAAATTCCTCAGCTATCAGAGCGCGATCTAAAAACAGCCTTACGAATAAGTTCTAGTTTTTCTGGAGTGCACAAAAATGTCTGCCATTTTTACAAACACTACACATATACATTAATATTACAATCTAGAATATCTTATTATTATTCCATGCAAAAAAGATTGTCATGGTATAAAGGATTCCAATTCATTTTGTAATAGTAGCTGCATTCTGGAGCATATGATACATCTTTCAAATATTACGTAAAATATCAATATCACAACAATCTAGAATGTATACATTATTAAAGATATTAATAAAAATGGTACTTTGGTATTAGAGCTGCGACATAAAGAATTATAATCATTTAATCATTAAATTAATTAGGTTATTAAATCAAAAACATATTTTAAAATCTACATTAAAAAAACAAAAACAATTTAACAAAAAAAAAATATGAAAAGCATTAATGTGAAGAATAGTTAAAATGCGTGTTTAAATCAAATCGAGTGTGTGTTTGCACGTGCATATTCTGCATAATCTATTTTAATACATTGTACTGACTTACACCTGCATTTATATATGTAATATATGCCGGATTCAAACTCAAACTTTCACACGATCTACATTACAACTCTCAGTGCCATCTTATATTGCTGACACACCTGATCACACACATGTTGAAAAGATAAATAATCACCAATATATGTATTTCGTGATAAACCAGCACTCATTAAAGTATGAAGACTGGTTATCTTAATATAAAGCTGAGTACTAATTGTACATATGTATGGAGATGGTAATCTAAACCAATTGATGAGTGCTGGTTTAGCACGAAATACATATATTGGTGATTATTTATCTTTTCAACACGTGTGTAATCAGGTGAGTCAGCAATATAAGATGGCACTGAGAGTTGTAGGTCGTGTCTGAGTTCAAATCCAATTACATACATAAATGCAGATGTAAGCCTGTACAATGTATTAAAATAGATTATGCAGAATATGCACGTGCAAACACACAATCAATTTAAATTAAACATGCGTTTTAACTATTTTTCACATTAATCCTTTTCGTATTTTTTTTTCTTAAATTGTTTTTTTTTTAATGTAGATTTTAAAATGTTTTTGATTTAATAACCTAATTAATTTAATGATTAAACGATTATAATTTTTTCTCTCGCAGCTCTAATACCACAGTACCATAAAAATATAGAAAATCTCTAAAACATTTTAACATTAAATCACTATTATTAATTTTTGTAATGTTCAGTCCAATTAGCAATTGGACTAAAACTGTTTGCTAAAGTGTATGGCTCTCGGTAATGGTATTATATCTATATTACTGCTAAGATGTGTGTGTGTGTAATATTGTTTTGAATGATTCCAATGTAACATAAGAATTTATAATTTAGTTTTCATTTTCATTTTCAGACAGCAGGCGTAAATATAAAAGTATATCTAAAGGCCAACCAACTCTTTAGATAATTAATAAGTACTATTGTGTTTCAGTAGTAAAGACAAATACAATATTTATTTATTGCCAAAGCTAAATTTTTTGTTTTAAATAATATTTTCATTAATAACAAATATTTTTCTTTTATAATTTGTTAATGTTTTTTGAAGTGTTTAAAGTCCACAATAAAAAAAAAAAGATGAATTTTTTACTCTACAGTACAGGCTTTTTCATACCTGCACTTCTATATATAATATATAGGGGTTTTAACTCAGACTTTCACACGACCCTCAACTATCCATGCTAACTCATACCGCTGATACACTTGATCACACAATATCGAAACGATAAATAATCAGCAATGAACGTATTTTGTGATAAACCAACATTTGCCAGTTGGTCCAGATTATCATCTCCACACATATATACAATCAAAGCTCAGCTTATACTAAGATAGCCAATTTTTATACTTTAATAAACAGGCTTCAAACCACTCCACCCCACAACTCTTAAGCCTTCCATTTCATTGAAAATCTGATGATGGAATGCTCAAATCCCACCTTACTGCGAACCTTCTCATCCCACCCATGTTGACCCCAAGTCACTCTGACTCTCATGTACAGGACGTAATCCATTTACATACATATATGAGGGATGGGCAGACCTTAAAGCACTATATTTTAAAATATAATTTTTTTCTCTACATTACAGGCTTTTTATACCTGCACTTCTATATGTAATATAGGGGTTTGAACTCAGACTTTCTCATGACCCTCAACCATCCATGCTATCTCATACCACACTTGATCATACACATGTTGGATGGTTGATGGTTGTGTAAAAGTCTGAGTTTAAACCCCTGATAAAAAAATTAACTTCATGTTACTAAAATTATATGCAAAAACTTATATAACATATACTTAAAATCTGAATAAAGTTTGCAATTTTTGTCTAGTGTACTTTCAACTAAGTTATATTAATCATAGTCATATATATAATTATTATGGTAAACTTTATGACTAGTTTAACTGAATATTGAAAATAATTATATGCAAAAATGTATAGGAGATACACCTAAAATCTGAATAAAGTTCACAATTTATTTGTTTAGTGCACTTTCGATGTCATGACATAACTAATAAACTTAGTCAAAAGTGCACTAGACAAAAGTTGTGAACTTTATTCAGATTTTAAGTGTATCCCGTATATGTTTTGGTGTATAGTTATTTTCCATACTTCATTTCCTTGAGGTATTTGTATCAAAATTTTCAACGTTAAAAGAACAGATGTGTTTTTTGTTTCATACTTTTAATACTATTTAAATACTTTCATCTTTTCTATTAGTTTTAAAAACCTTTAAAAATAATAATTTAATTTTGCTATAAATTCTATTTAAACTGAAGACTATCTATATGAAGGATTAATCTTATTTTCAAGATCTCAATTTAATTATGCTTAATATTCAAGTCAAAAATTAGTGTGGTCAGATCTTTTATTGAAAATTAGAATATCTTTTGTTGGATATGACAGACAAATAACTCATTCTGAAAAACTGTCAACCATTGAATGTTGTTTGATATTGTTATATAGATTCTACTTTTTTAATATATACACTATCTTTTTTCCTAATAATATATAGTTCATCATCAATCTGAAATCAAGTATATATGTAATTGTGAGATCATGCAACATTTAATTTCAGAGTAGTAATGCACAAACATTCTTCTTATCTGACTTCATCAGGCTAGAACAAGTCTTTCTTTTATTATTCTCAATCTAGAATTGGTTCACAAATTTTTTTATCCTTAGTAGGCTAATTTATTCACTGAGTCAACAGCTCAAGATTCGAAAGAAAATAAATGTGCCAATTGGGAAGAAAAATTGAATAAGCATAAGAATTTTTATTTATTATATTTGTATATATATTAAGTTGTCTGCCCACAATGGGGTTCTGATGATGTTCACGTCATCAGTATAACTTGTCATTGGTTGCTTTCCACAAAACAATTTAACCTAGAAAGATCCCATACATCATTAAGAAACTGGATTACTTTAACATGCAACAGGTACATACATATGTGCTACAACTGCTATCACATACTACTCATAAAAAAAGTGTTCTTTTATAATGTAATTAAGATTCCAAATTTACTTTTTTATTATAAGCATTATTTAACAAAATATATAATATTTATATATAAAAAAGTAAAAAAATATAATCACAAAATTGCAATATATAAGAAATAAAGTACTTATATTATTGTAATTGGGATCAGTCAAAAGCTTTACTTATAAAAAATTATAATATTTGTATTTAAAAAAATAGAAAAAATATATAACCATATAAAATTAATTACAAATAATTGAGGAATAAAATTGCTTGTTTAAACTACAACCAGTATGAAATAGGATTAACACAAAAGAGACATAAATTCTTATACAATGCAAGCAACATTTATACTTACTTTTTTCATAATGCAGACATGCTTACAAAGGTACCGAGATGGACACCTATTCAATTTATAAAATTCTAAGACAATCACACCACATGAAAAATTTTTGTGACATGACATATCACCTGTAGCCAATATGGGTTAAAGTATAATTACCGCTTGATTAATAAGTTGTAACAATCAATAGTTAGTAAAACATAAAATGGGAAATGTGACTTTTAAAAATTATGGCCTTGATATTAAAATTTTACTTTTCATTAAGTTCTTGAACCAACATTCACTTTACTAAAACCCATTTATAATTTAGACATAGAGAAGTTAAAAAATGTTATTAAAAAAAATGCAGAATCTGAAAAATGTTTAACTTTTATAAATATTCTGAATAATATTATTTTACATTTAAATTATAACCCATCTCTCATTGAAAAGAACTCGGAATATTCAGCTAATAAATTCCTATTTAAAAAGTTTTAAAGAAAGACAGAGAATGAATGTCACCTTCATAAATCATTAATTCTCATTATATAATACAATGGAATCATGATATCAGGCTGTATATTCTTTCAAGTTCCTCAATAAATGGCATAAATGGATAGTTAACAGCTTATGCTTTACTAATTGTGCTGTAAGTAAATAACTATTTGTATATAAATACATTACCCACACATTTTTTAAACATGTATATATACTTACATATATAACTTAATTTTAAAAATGCAATATATAAACAAATTAAGATTATAAATTAAATATATTGCAGATAACACATATATTTACATATTGTTGATCTCTCAAGAAATAATAATAAAAACCTACATAGTTTGGCTCAGTTGATAGAGTATCTGACTTGGGATAGACATCCCAGGATGACTCTAACACTCAAACTTCTTATGACCTCCTGAGCAATAAATCCATTTGTCTTTTTTATAACAATAATTATTATTATTAAACAAGGCAAAACTCTCCGTACAGTAGTGCCACCCTATGCCAACCAGAGTAATCAATGGATGCCAGAAGGCTTGTGCATAAAATCCCTATCTAGTGCCTACTCATCCAATATCCTCAGAATAGTTTCTGGCTTGTGGCCTTCATCAGTGATATTGGGGATACTGATGAGTAGGCAATAGGGATTTTATGCACAAGTCTTCTGGCATCTATTGATTACTCTGATTGGCATAGGGTGGCACTACTGTATGAAGAGTTTTGCCTTGTTCAATAACAATTATGTGCTAGTATAAGAGCTGGTGATCATGTAAATTATTATTATTTCTCTCACACATGTATTGATATTAAATGAATAATTATCATTTTATGACTTAACCTGTTTCCAGATTGTTTCAAGTTAACTCATACATGGCTTAACTCACTCTAAATCCAGCAGTTTTTATATTACCATAGTGTATTTAGCCTCATTTTAAAGCTTAAAAAGTACTACAAGATGCTGCTCTCTCTTGAATTATTTTACAAGTAAAAAATCAATAATATTGACATAAGAAGCTACAATAAAGGGAGAAGGCGAGCTTTTCTAGATGCTGATTTGTTTGTTCTCATCATGAACAAAAGAAGAGTGCCTGTGAATAATTTTCACCACTCCAACTTCTTTGTTTTGATTTTGAAAATAAAAATAAATGTTTTAGAATGTTTTTAAATCATTTTTTACATATTATAAATTATTTTGATAAATTATTATAATATATTTTTATAAAATATGCTAAAAATATAATTTTTTTAAAAAAATAGTAAGACTTTAGTAAAAAATTATTTTCCTTTACACGAACGTGAATTGAAAAAGAAACTAGCACTAACACAATTTTGACACCTGTCAACAATTTTCATTGCCCCAAGCTTTTTATTTCATTTTCAAACAAAAATGAATAATTTAGAATATTTTGCTGGCATTTATTTACACATTATAATGTATTTTGGGAAAAAAATGCTGAAAATATAATTATTTTAGTAAAATAGTAAGATTTTAATAAAAAAATTATTTACTTTTAGACTAATGTAAATTGAGAAAAAAAATCAATGATGTCTGCAGCACTTTCTAATTTGTTATGAACTTTCTTTTTAGGAATTCTGCTATTGAATATTTTTATAATTATAAATAGAAATTTATTTTTCAAAAAGCTTTTGTTCACTTTCATAATCTGACAAATTATTAATATACTTTTTACAAGTGAAACTAAAATGAATATAATATTAAAAGATGAATATATTTTTACTGCTGCTTCTGTAATTGACCAATCAAAAGTTTAGAGTTTTACTTCACTTGTCCAACTGGAATATTTGATAATTAAAAGGTTAAAGTATGGACTTCATAAATTTTCTCATGTTTCATAGATTTGATATATTTGACTTATGAAAAAAATTATGAAGTTCATAACTATAATGTTTAGTTATTGAAGGTACATATTGTTTAAAAAATGATAAAATCATTCATGCAATTTTTAAAAAATCAAAAGATATATTTAATTTTTAAATAAAGTTAAGGTTGTATATCTAAAATGTAGCATATAAAATTTAATAATTTTATATTTATTAAAGAGTTATTGATGTTGTTAAGATATTATCTTTTAAAAAATGGTATTTATTATCTACAGGAATGCAAAAAATGTGATTGAAGGATTACCATCATGTAAAAAATAAAAATAATGTTGCAAAAAAAAAGTGTGGTGATTATACTGAAAAATTTAATATACATATTTTATTTATTTAATGTTTTTAGAATTGCATATAACTGAAGTAGTAGATACTAATGTGGTGGATATTGTGATCCTACTGTAGAATCGCTTCCTATGTAGCCTGTGCCCATGGTACCAAAACTCACACTTAAAGATTTATATACATTATTAACACCAATATGTAGGTTTGATATGGTAGTGACTGTCATAGTAATGCCTATGCCAAAGTTATATTGTGAGGATATTTTGTAAAATAACATGTGTGCTTACTTACACATATACATACATGGAAATAAACAAATGAGGAATAAGCAGAAAATGATTATGTGAATAAAGATTTTATTTATTCAGTAAATTTGTGCTGATATTCATTTAACTAAATTTTGTATAGGAGACAATCCCAAAACTTTATAAACAAGGCAAAAAAAGTTTTGTTTGGAAATGAAATCAATAATATGCAAAAAATAAGTGGCTCTTTTTCTTTCTTTCTCTCTTTCATTTTTATTTGAAGACATAGGGGAAGAAAAAATTAACTATCAAATTAAAAATTATACAAGGAGTGCCAATTTTTTTAATTACCTTGATTTATTAAAAATTATAAAAATTCTCATTATATTCAGATATTCTTTTAATATGGAGCATTAGACTGAAGCAAATAGCACATCAGAGTTTATCCTCAAAATATTGTCCAGAGTTTTTTCTATCAACTACTAGAAGCTGCTAGGGAGGAAAAGAAACCCAATCTTGCAGATAAATTATGAAGAAAGCTTTCTGTTTCAAGCAAAATATAATACTAACATTATGTGTAAATATATTCAATTTTTATGTGATAATAATTATGTTGTCTTTGAATATTCAAGAAGAATAAATAAAAAGACATATTGAACTATAAAAGCATATAGAATGAAAACTAAAATTTTAGATTGTCAAATAAGACATTATATTTTGTTCAGGAATGAACGAGAATAATACAATCTTTAAATTTGAATTATTCATGGAGCAAAACTATGTTATAATTCACTGAGAATAATATGAATAAGACTATTTCAATGAATGTTAACATTAAATTAAACAATAATTTTTTTTTCCATATACAAGTATGAGAAGTTATAACAAACAGAGATATAAAATATTTGAACTTCTGTCCAGACATCTAACTTGAGAAGAATTCAAGAGGGTATTTATAAATAATATTCTATTAATTTTTTTATATTAATAAATTATTTTATTATTTATTAATTTGTCTGATTGCTATTTTTATGCATATACTAAAGTAGGTATTGGATATAATGCTTCTATATTTTCTAAAAATACATGAGTTAATTATATCTAATTACCATATAGTCATAATACTTTTTGTTTAATATAAAACATGCTATTAATTATACAGCATTAGTGCTGCACATACAACTGGCAGAAAGACAAAAAACCATAGCTCTAAGAACATACTCACCAGTGTGTGAAGTTCGGAATATATGGTTGTAGAAGCAAATGCTTCTTAATACTTGTATTGTGATGGTCTATATATATTAAACCCCAAATGCTACTCTTCAATTTTACCATTATATAATTTTTGATTATTTATTTAGCAAATTATTCTAATACTATCATTTGCTTCTCATTTTTGCTTATTCACATCACCAGTTTGCTGCTCTGCAGATAGTTATCAATTGGTACCAACAACATGTAGAGCCTGAAGATTATATTCTGATAAAGAAGATTAGAAGACAAATGTGTGTGGTACATATATGTATAAAATAAAAAGATTTTTTTGTGTCAAAAAACCAAAAATTAAAAGGCAATATTGAAGTTGAATGAAAAAAGATCTGGATAATGTTGTGTGGGGGTAGAGAATGATGTTGCTATTAATTTATAAAATAATAGGAAAAAAAAATAACAAATTGAAAATTGTTAAATATTTGTATAAAGATAATAATGTTAACATATCTGAAGAAAAAAAGTACTGAACAATGCTCAATTATAGATTCATCTAGTACTATATAAATAGAAGCAATAGAGGGTGAGTCAGAGATTGAAGAGGAAAGATTGACTGTGCCAATGCTTGACGAGCAAAAGTCAGCAGCAGTCACATTCACATTGGAAATGTGTAGCAGCAATGAAAGAAGAAAATGATAGAAGAAATACAAAATTTAAAAAAGAAAATGATAGAAGAGATAAAGAATTTAAAGAAGAAATGAGACAAAACCAAGTAGAAATGAAATCAAACAATGAAGTTAGGATGAAGATGATGCATACATTCATGAAAAAAAAAGGGTGACAAGGATGAAAATACTAAAGATGATACAGATAACATCAATCTTCCTAAAGTTGTGCAAAATGGTGCCCATCTTGAAGATGAACCTAAGAAAGTGATCATCAGTGTAACAGATGTTGATAAAAAATAAAAAACCATCTTTAACTGAAACTTCACATATAAAATCAAAAGCGATAATGAAAGACACCATTGAAGTTTCAATTTTAAACATGGATCACTTTCATAAAGATGCTAATGAAGACAAAATCCTAATCCAGGCACCCACAAAAATAATGATAGATGAAAAAATGCCAGAGTTCACTGTTTGAAAAATGTTTTGAGATTTTTATCTCTAAACAAGAAAATGAAATCTCTTTCCTGAAATTGATAAGTAAAAATATTGAAGAAAGTTAAAAATAAAATTGTTTGATATAATAAAGCCTACAAAAGAAAAAGGCTAAACAATAAAAAGCAATCAAAATGAGTAAAATGATCTAAAACTAGACTGAGTTCAAACCAATGGATTGCTATAGTCAGATTGCTAATTTATGCAGTTTATGAACCAAAGAAAAGTAAAACTTAATGAAGAGCAAGATGAAAGTACATCTTTCAGCCCTGGTTGAAGAAAATAGTGTATGAATTAAGTCATCATGACCGATATCTCCATCAATAAACAAATACATGGAGAGAGGTAAAACTTAAGTTTAGAAAAATAAAGGATGGCTTGTTCACTGTCAATCCTGAATTTGTTTAAAAAGAATAATAATCATGAATAAAGAAAGTATAATGATTTTGTAAAAATAAATAAAATGTCGAAGCTGAATACTTTAATCCAGGAAGTGACACTGAGAAAGATGTTATAGAATTAATATTTGAAATTATCAGCTTGTGGAAGAAAGCAAAAATATTTCTAATTTTAAAATTTTAGTTGACAAAAATGTCAAAAAAATAATTGCACTTAAAAATTAATTGAGTATTATAGTAGTAAGGAATGGGATAAAAGAATAGAAGCATTAATAAAAAATAGGGAGTTGGAGAGATGGAGAACTAGTATGGAGGGTAAGAAGAGTTTAAATATATATAGAAGTAAACAGAACATCGGATGCGAGTTAATTTATGATAATAGTAAGGAAAGTAATTTATTGTTTAAGGCTCGAACGGGATCTTTAGCAACAAGAGAATATACATGAAAATGGAAAAATATGGGTGATTTAGTGTGCAAATTGTGTAAGGAAGGTATAGAAAATATTAGGCATCTGTTGATTGAAAGTAAATGCTTGAAAGCAGAAAGGGTACAGATAATGAAGTTATGGGAGAATAGTTATGAACAAAGTGATTATACAGAAAGTGAGTTATTGGTTTTTATGCTGGGTGTGTGGAAAGATAAGGGGGATTTAGATATAAAGGCCATAGAGTTGACAAAGATTATGTTGTAGAAATGGTGGGGCAGAATATGGGAAGTCTTAGAGTGGGGAATGGAAAATAAAGTGGCTAACAGGTTTATCTGGGCATAATTGCTGAGATATTTTTGACTTCATTTAAGGAGAAGCCAAAATACATCACATCACATCACCTTGTTTATAAACAATTGTGCTAGTATAAGAGATAGTGATCATGTGACCTGTATTGTGGTGTATTATATATATTAAATTCCAAATACTACTCTTCAATTTTATGGCTATATAATTGTTGATTATTTATTTACCAGATTACTCTAAAACTATCATTTGCTTCTCATTTTTGCTTATCTGTACTACCAATTGGCTGTTCTGTGCATAGTAACTGTTACAATACATATATGTGTCATCATCATCATTATCAACCATTATCAATCCACTGCAGGATGAAGGTCTCTCCAAGTTTAATCCATCTTCTTCGATCTTTAGCTTCTCTTCTCCACATCACCCCTGCACACTTTTTTATTTCATCCATCCATCTCACATGTGGTATCTTTCTGGGTCTTTTACAATCTCTTGGAATCCAGTTTAAAATTTCAATTGTACATCTATTATCATCTCTTTTAGCAATATATCCAGCCCAACTCCACTTCAATCTTTTAATTTTTTCAATGAGATCAGTAACACCTGTTTGTTCTCTTACCAATACATTGCGTTTTCGATCTCTTCTTGTTACTCCCAACATACATCTCTCCATACTTCTTTGAGTGGTCTGAAGTCTCTGTATTGCTCTTCTATTGAGTGTCCAAGTCTCAGATCCATAATTAAGAACTGGTAAAACACATTTGTTAAAAACCTTCCTTTCCAAACACATAGGCATATTTCCTTTTAGTATCAAGTTATTTCTACCAAAAGCACTCCAACCAAGTTTAATTCTATGATTAATTTCCTCCATTATGTTTCCATCTGTATTAATAATCTGACCAAGGTATTTGTAACTGTTAACTTCTTCTAATTCATCATAATCAATCTTTATTTTCATATTTTGAGCAAATCGATTAAACATTACTTTAGTCTTTTTAACATTTATCTTTAGTCCTACTTTCTTACTTTCATCTAATAACTCCTGCAACATTTCCTGCAGCTCTGAAGCATTATTTGCAAAAACAACTACATCATCTGCGAAATCTAAATGACTTAAATAATCTCCATATACTTTCACTCCTTTAGTTTCCCATTTTAATCCACAAAATACTTCTTGCAGCACTGCTGTAAAAAGTTTTGGAGATATGGAGTCACCTTGTCTTACACCTTTCTCAATGTTGACTTTCCCAGTATCATTATGTAATCTAATTGTTGCTGTTGCATTTTTATAAATATTCTTTAAAATATGACAATATCTTGGATCTATACCTTGATGATCCAATGCTTTAATCACTGAAGAAATGTTTATAGAATCAAATGCCTTTTCGTAATCTACAAATCCAAAACATAATGACAACTCATATTCATTTATCCTTTCTATAACTTCTCTCAATACCTGAATATGATCTACTGTACTAAAATCACTTTTAAATCCAGCTTGTTCTCTTGGTTGGTGGAAATCCAATGTTCTCTGTAGACGAGTTGTAATTATCTTGGTAAAATTTTTATATAAAACTGATAAAAGGCTGATAGGTCTGTAATTTCTAATATCTTCTTTATCACCTTTTTTAAATATTAATATTATTGCTGCATTCTTCCAATCATCCAGTACATCTTTATCATTTAGACATTTAGTATATAACTTTGCTAAAAAAAATTTGTTTTTCACCTGCTTCTTTTAATATATCAATTATAATTCCATCATTACCTGGAGCCTTTCCTTTCTTCATACATTTAATTGCATTTCTCACTTCTTCATTTAAAATTCTGGGCAATTCGGAAGATATAGGAGATACTTGTTCTTTATTACTATATAATTCTTGATAAAAAATTTCTACCAATTTCATGATGTCATCTCTCTTTTTAGTAATAATTCCATCTTTTTTTCTTATTGCAGATATAAATTTCTTAGCAATACCAAAATGTTGTTTTACATTCTTAAGACTTTTATTTTCTTCTACAGTTTTTCTTGCTAGTTCACAGTTACACTTTCTTATATCATTTTAACTACATAACATATATATAAGTAATGTTTATATATGTGTGTATATTTTTATGCTGAAAATCATATATAGGTGTGTATATATATTGTATATGCACTAAATAAAGAAATAAAATCAAAAATGCTATTTTTTAATTTTTCACTTATTTTTTTTTTAATAGCTACTGGGGCCAGACCAGGCTGTAGTTTAATCCTGGGAATCTTATTGCCTTGTCTTCCAGCTTCACACGTAAATTTTGAAATCTACTTAACTCTATATATATATAATCTCTATATTTGATTTAGCTCTGTATACTTACTTATTGATCCTATTGTCTTATTTTGCAATGCCTTATGTAATCTTTGAAATTTATTTTGATGGCTTATCTTTCTCATATATAATCATGGTACTTGATTTAACTCTGTATACTTATTACCTTTTCTTGTATTTTACCTGTATGTGACTAAATTTGGTTTTGAAATGTGTAATAACAAGAATAAGAAAACATTCAAATTTTATGGTCATTTACTAACTCAAAAATATTATCTATAAATAAATACTATAATTATCAATGATAGGTTTTTTTTCCTGTTATTCATCAAATTAATGAGAATTGTTACTTCTAATGTTCAGTATCAGTTATCTGCTATCAGGAAATGATGTTATTTTTTACTGATGATGATGATAGAATAATTCTATAAGAGTAATTATATTATTCAAAATATGTATTTCTAAGAATATTATTGCTATAATTTTCTCTTTGCTGTCTGCATGATAATAAAATTATCATTAGTGTCGACTATCTGTGCTTATTGTTTATTCTTTTCTAAACTATATTCTTCTGAGATAATAAGATATCTGACAATTATTGTGAAATTGAAAATTTTTTATTCTTATAAATGAATACATTGAGCTTAGGAAATCTCATCAGTAACTGGGCCTAATTTTAATGATGCGGAATCACAGAGGTTTTATCTCGGCCAGGAAGTGAACCTAAGACATCTGCTTACCATCAAACAACTCTTGATCCTTACATTTACAGCATATATGCACACAATACAACTCCTTGTTTAATCTACGCTCTTGCTTAAACAACTGACATCTGTTTTATTTTAGCTCTTGTCAGATGATATAGTTTTTGTTTTCTTTTTATTTTAATAATCTCAACATATTTTATAAAAGCTACTCAAGTTAAGAATATCTTTTTAAAAAAATTTTTTTTTTTTTTTTTTTTAAAATAATATATAAAATTAACTGGAGCAGAAAACTGTTCTCAGCTTTTTGTTGGTTTGTTCTGTTTTTCTAACATATTGCCAGTAAAAGCAAATATTAATAAATAGCTCATAAAGAATTGAAAATAGTAATAACGAAAGTCGTACTAACAGTAGCAGAAAGAATAATTTTATAACAATAAATAAATAAAACTAACCAAGAAAAGCTTTTTTTTTTTCGGATTTATTTTTCTTCTTCACCACATTTGGTTAGTTCTTATCATAGCATGCTCCAATAAATACAAATTATAATAATTGTAGTAAATTATTGTGTTGAGTTCTACTGATAGATTGATAAAAAGATAAAGGTGGAAGAGGGGAGTGATCTTAACGATCCTCCAGACGGATATCACTTACAAAATGGGAGCTCTTCATTACCCAGAATTCATTTTTACATTTGCTTAACTTACTATTTTAGAATATCTATCTTCTAATAAGAAGAGTGAAAGGAACAACTGTTTTAAAAATGTCAACATTATATTTTTTTAGAATTTAAAAATAAAGTAAATGAATGACAGAAAAAATAAATCTTTAAACAAAAAAAAAAAAAAATCTAAAATATCAAAGAAAATGTTAATTTAACTTTCTTTCTTTTTTTAAAACACATTTGAATATCTTGATTGCTGAAACATACCATTTCCAATTCTTTCTCTATGTGTATATATAAAGAATGCGCATCCGGGGAATGAGAATGTTTTGTAAGTATTATAGCTCCCACTTAACCTTGCCTAATTCCTAAGAATGTTCCTCATGCAAATATTGCATGGAAACATTTTTTACGAGACAAAAAAATGTAATATAGTATTTTAATTATCATATTTACACGATCCTTAATAATGAGAAGCACATTAAAAATTTGTGATGCAGATCTGAGATGAAAATGTTTGAATAAATTACGTTAAAAAGGTAGTAAAAAATTGCAAACATACGCTGATGCTGATCAAATGGATATTGTTACTTGATTAACTCAACCTACCTTGAATAAAAGTACTTTGCACATATATGGTCATATGAATATCTATTACAGGCTATTTTTACATGACTTGGGGGGGCATTAAAGTTATGCATTGTTTTCCAATGTTACTTAGTACACGCACACATACATAAAAAAAATAAAAAATGGTAGTAAATTATCCAATTTCAGTAGTAGTAAAAGTAGCAACATATTACACTTTTTTTTGCTTTACAATCAGCCTATAAACATTTATTTGTCTAATCTAGACTGATCTAAAATCGTTACGCTTAAATACCCATTTATCAACCAATATTGAATGGACGACTGGATCGTTTATAAGATGGCTGCCTGAAAAAAATTCTAAGCTTGCACTTGCCCTGAAAATGTTTTCAAGGTTAACCTGTTTGTACTCATCTAGATCATGACATGGAAGGCAGACATGCAAATTGTTTGTTACATTATGAAATCTATTTAAACAACAATATTCTACTAATTAAACAAAAGAGAAATTCAAGGTGTTTTATTTAGGTATTGAAATAAGTTTAATTAACTAAAATAGGAGACTTCAAGAGGTTTTCAGTCGTTTTATTTATAGAGCAAATTAACCCTTGTCGTATTGATTCTTAGAATAAGTGATTCTTTTTATATATATAATCTCCAGTTTGACTAGAGTTTATAAAAAAAATTAGATTATTAATATTTAGTTGTTATTGTTTGAAATACTTTTAAACTAATATAAATAATGGAAATGTTTTTTTTTTTTTAAATATTAAAGGTATTTTTAAAAATAAAACAAATTATCTCTGTATAATGAATAATATTTCTGTAATATAATTCTCACTACACCACTCTCATGCAAAGTAGGGACTGATTTCTATCCACTATTAACACCTTTAGAAGGGATGTAATCATAAACACATGTTCCAAGATGTGGAAATGTTTTTTTTTTTTTTTTTAATATTAAAGGTATTTTGAAAAATAAAACAAATCTCTATCATCATCATCAACAACCATTATTATTCCACTGCAGGATGAAGGTCTCTCCAAGTTCAATCCATCTTCTCTGATCTTTAGCTTCTCTTCTCTACATCACCCCTGCACACTTTTTTATTTCATCCATCCATCTCACATGTGGTCTCTTTCTGGGTCTTTTACAATCTCTTGGAATAATTTTTGTAATATAATTCTCACTACACCACTCTCATGCAAAGTAGGGACTGATTTCTATCCACTATTAACACCTTTAGAAGGGATGTAATCATAAACACATGTTCCAAGATGTGGAAATGTTTTTTTTTTTTTTAATATTAAAGGTATTTTGAAAAATAAAACAAATCTCTATCATCATCATCAACAACCATTATTATTCCACTGCAGGATGAAGGTCTCTCCAAGTTCAATCCATCTTCTCTGATCTTTAGCTTCTCTTCTCTACATCACCCCTGCACACTTTTTTATTTCATCCATCCATCTCACATGTGGTCTCTTTCTGGGTCTTTTACAATCTCTTGGAATAATTTTTGTAATATAATTCTCACTACACTGCTCTCATGCAAGGTAGGGACTGGTTTCTATCCACTTTTAACACCTTGAGAAGGGATGTAATCATAAATATATGGTCCAAGACATGAAAAAAATATATGATCTCCAAGATGTATATATATTGAACAATTATGAAAATATGTGTAAGAGCTTGTGATTTGGAATCAACAATGCTGGTTCATTATGAAATGTTATTTTGGGGATCATATATCTTTTTTATGTGGCTTTGGTCATAAGTTTATGATTATATCCCTTTTCAAAATGTTAAAAGTGGATAGAAACCAGTACCTATCTTGCATGAGAAGGAGTTAGTGAAAAATACACTTTAGAAATATTATTCATTAAATAGACATGTTGAACTATGCATGTGGATAAGTTTGCCTAAGATTCACTATAATAAACAGTGTGGCAAGTAAGATTATGGCATTGTAAACAATTTGGGAGTGAAAGTCAAACTGCAAGGCATCCTTAGAATGTAGGGAAGGTGCAGTGTGCAGACCTATTTGGTGCATAGTATTAATAATTTTAGTGATGCAATGAGCTATGGAGGCTGTATAGGGAATGGAGATCCAAGGTTTAGTATCAAGCAAAGGGATACGATGTTGTATTTTGTTATAAAAATTTCTGACAGTTTGCAGGAACAATGAGACCTTATCTCTGACACTAAGCAGTTCTGAAATATAAGTGCTGACATTGTCTTTCCTATCTGATTCATACTTGCACAAGTGTTGGTTATAATGCAAGAATGCCTTAAGCCTAGCAGGTTTGTGAGAATGTGAAGTTTGTGAATCAGAGTGAATGAAGCTGCAAATGTGAATTGGCTTGATAACCATTTTGTAATCTAAAACAGTTTGGTGGCATTGTATATGGAGATCTAGGAATTTGATACATTTGTGATCATCCTTGTTTTCTTGAATTAAGCACAAGGAGGTATGGTGAGACAGTTCTTGCTGAACTTGGAAGATTACAGAATCAATGGTGTAAATAAAAATATCCACATAATGAAGATAGATAAATGAAGGATGGGAAGATTAATATGCAGACATAATTCTTTCTTTGGCCATATGTACATGATATGTTACCACTGATGAGGAGTTTCATGGGCCAGCCATTTTCCATTTTATAGTATGTATTATTGAAAGCAATGACACCCTTTTGAATCCAAATTAAACAATCAGTGATAAAGTCACTTTTGTGGGGATTGTAGTCTATACATTGTAAAGCTTGTTTGATGATCTGAATAAACACAACATGAGGGGATTGAGCCATAAAGCTTGGTAATGTTGAGCAATGCTATGCAATTGTATTAATCAAGTTATGCATTTTTAATATGGTCAACACATTTGAAATGATCTAATGATGTATTTACCAAAGCTGAGATAATCCAACAGTCATGAGATTATTATAATGGAAGCTCTAAAATAATAGGCACCCACAAAAGGCTCCCCATTCTTGTAAAATTTAATGTTCACAAATAACTTAGAAGGGATGGTGGCTAAAGATAAATACGGCAATATTTCTGCTTTAAAAATGCCTTATTACAATGTCTGCACAAAACAGTAGCTATAAATTTGTTTTTTGTTTTTTCTCATGTGTCATAGCATCAGCCAGGAAGTGAACCCGCTAACCCGGGACAACTGCTTGTAAAGCAGATGTTGCTGACATCTCGACCACCAATGCTTGACTTGTTTGTTTGTTTTTTTTTGCTGTTTTGAATGGTTTATGGCAATTTATTTAAATTTAAGATTTAAGAATCTAAGCATTTATTTTGACCATGAAATCCAATTTCTTCTTTAAGACAAATAGTATTATTATTGAGGAAAGACAAATAGTATTATTATCAAGGAAATAACACTTGGGTACAGCAAATATTCTGGCCCGCTCCCCATTTTTATGTACTGAAAGTTTATTAACAGAATTTGGTTCATTATCAATATTTAAATTATATATATTTATACGTATATTCACAAGTAGCATTGCTATAATAATTACCATTATGTGAGGTCATATTATATATTATATAATCAATATAAATTGCAAACAATATATATAATAAATAAATAAATCATAATAACTTTTAAATTTTAAAACATTAAATAATAAATAAATTGTAAAAGTATTTTCAACTATCATAACCTGATCATCATCAACTGCAACAAACATGTATTAGATATAAGTAATTTCATAAATGCATGTCATGATATTCCTCAAGCTTTATGGATTTTCATGTTAGCCAATGAAAATTGCTTTTTCTATCAATAAAAAGAGGGACAAAGAGCTAATATGAAAATTCATAAAGCAAAGAGGATTATATAAAAAGTACATTGTGGGAATTATTTGTATCCATTTTTGTTTGCAGCAGTTAATAATGATTAGTTGATAGTAGTTGAAAGTACTTCTGTAACTTTGTTTATTGTTTAATATTTTGAAATTTAAAAGTTACTCTAAATTATTTATTATATATATTAAATTTAAATAGAAATAGACCAACTTCCCCATAAACTGTGGATAAATAACATTCATAGATTAGCAAATGATAAAAAAAAAGATAGAATGAGTCCATTTATCTTTTATCTTTCAATCCTTATAAGCTTTTATTTGCTGACATGGTGGAAATTAGAAATTGAAGATTAAATATGCATTTTATTTACATGTAATAAAGTAGATCACAAAAGAAAGCAAAAAAAGGTGTATGAATTAAATGTACATGTGTAGATTAATATAAAACATCAGCAAAAAATTATTAAATGTACGTATATAATAAGCAATACAATTAACACAATGAATTTATATTTTATAGTTATGAAGAAAACTGTTAGGCCATCAAAACTGTCAAAAATAAACTTATTAAATGTATTAACTGAAACACAGGCTAATTATATACCTGTGTCTATATATATAATATAGGGTATATGAGCACAGACTTTCAGATGATCCATCATGTATTGTTATTTTTAAAATGCAAAAACAAATTTATTGATATCTTGCTTTATTATAAGAGAAAGTATTTGCAAATATATACATTAAAACTGTAGACATTAATGTTAATTTAAATTTCCAGCATTATATAAGTATTTTTAAATATGTTTATAATGAGGCATATTGATAAATTACTACTATATGTTCACTACATCAGGTAAAAATCTTTTATTTCACAAAAAGATTACGAACCAGTTTCTACTAAATAAGTCATGATCACCATTTCTTATGCTTGCTCATAACTGTTATTAAAACAGGCAAAACTCTCCATACAGTAGTGCCACTCAGTGCAAGCCAGAGTAATTAATGGATGCCAAAAGACTTGTGCATAAAATTCCTATCTAGTGTCTACTCATCCAATATCCTCAGACTAGTTTTTGGTTTGTGGCATTCATCAGTGAGGAGTCTTGGATCTGAGAGCACTGCACCTAGATCTTAGGATCTAATGCAACCCTACAGCAGCCACCTTTTATTTCTACTTAACTACAAAACTATGAGAATAAAATTGAAACACACAATATTATTTTTAATCTAAGCTCATTAGCATATATAGTCATAGTTTTGGAGTTAAGTAGAGATAAAATGTGACTGCTAGAGAGTTGCATTTGATCCTAAGATTTAGGTGCAACTCTCTCAGATCCACGGCTCCTCACTGATGAAGGCTACAAGATAGGGATTTTATGCACAAGCCTTCTGGAATCCATTCATTATTCTAGCTTGCACTGAATGGCACTACTGTATGCGGAGTTTTACCTGTTTTAACTAGTTCCTAGACTAATAGTTATTCTATCTGTACTAGTATTATGCATAAGAATGAATAGTATTAGAAATATGAGTATTAATAGTATGAATCATACAACTAAAGTTTTTAATAATCATATTTTAAATATATGCAAATATTCATTTGCATAAACTCTCTATTGTTATACATATATACAAAGGAAATATTGTATTATTTTTTGTCTCATCTTAATTAATTATTCTTATTCAAGAGATTATTTAAAATTTTATAATACAATCAAAATTAAACTGTAATTATTTGATTAGCATTTTCATCTGATCCAGATTTTTTTCCTCCTTGAAAGGATAAAAATGTTCATATAATTGCTAATTACCATGACCTTGTTTAGTACAATAGATCATACTCACAAAAAAGAGACAGAATGCAACATATGTTTCTTTATAAAAATTACAAAATAAAAAAGCATTATGCAAAATTTTCTGCATATTCAATTATCTGGCATCAGATGAGATGTTTAGTGGATCGTATAACAGATGAGCTCCTGGCAGAATCTGTTCTAAGCTTGGAAACCAATTACAGCTAACCTGATGCAGAAATTAAAAATTTACCAATTTCATAGAATGTGAAAGATCCAACACAAGATCGATGTATCACGTGACGTGTCGATGGAATGGATTTTTTTAGTTGATTATAAAACTAAGAAATTCATTTGCTTGTTTTTACATTAAAAAAAAAAAAAGAATTCATTTGCAATTACTTTATTAACAAAAATTAATATTCAAATGAGTAATCTAATTTATTATGAATAGCTAATCATATTAATTAAAATGCAGCAAACAGTTTTGTGAGTGCTGCTTGTTTTATTAAAATAAAAAGCCTTGCTATAAAATAGCTTATGGAAGTCAAAACATGAATCGTTTCGTTATTTTTCAAATATATATTATTATTGATTTAAAACAAGCTTGATTAAGATTACTTATTATTCAAATCGCAATTTTTAAAATTAAGTATATATATAAACAATGAGGATTGCCAATTCCTCAACAGCTTTGTGATAAATGCTTAGCCAGAGCTAGCATTTAAAATATCTCTGTCAGGAACCTCCCCAAACCCCTGACCATGGTTTCATGCTTTGGCACTCCTCAGAGAGATGCCAGGGAGGTTCAGATAGTCTAACCTACCC
Organism: Epiperipatus broadwayi; assembly: GCA_028023455.1. NCBI lineage: Eukaryota > Metazoa > Onychophora > Udeonychophora > Euonychophora > Peripatidae > Epiperipatus > Epiperipatus broadwayi. The sequence goes on along the minus strand of JAQFVV010012606.1, from coordinate 1,423,016 downwards.
TGGCACCTCTCTGAGGAGTGCCAAAGCATGAAACCATGGGCAGGGGTTTGAGGAGGTTCCTGTCAGAGATATTTTAAATGCTGGCTCTAGCTAAGCATTTATCACAAAGCTTGTTGAGGAATTGACAATCCTCATTGTATATAACTTACAAACTTAAGAGAATAGGGTCATGTGATCTATGACTCTTATTTTGATTAAGTATATATATATATATGTTAAATGGTTAGCAAGTTTCATTTCTTTTAAAGAATATTTACCAAAACATGTGATCAGCAACACTTGATCATCATCAACATATTGCCATGCATGGATTAGTATAGTGGTGTCTGATTCTTGAATGTTAGATCCTCAAATCCATTTCAATGCTGTCATTCCAGACACTCAAACAAATCCTGGAGCAATAAAGCCATTCATCGATGCAACTTGATTACTTCTTTTCATAAAACCTTAACAAAAATAATATTGCTATTAATACTATTATTGGAGTGTTAAAACAGTGAACTTAAGACCCAAGTGCTATTGGTTGATGTCACTCTGTCATTGCCAATACATCTCCTGAATTCTTGAGCAATAACTATTGGATATATCAGTGCTATTATTAAGTAGTGCATCTTTATTTTAATCAACAATTACACAGCTCTTTCTATAATGAACTGCCTTATAGTTCTAGAGAACATGTTGTTTAATGATAATGTACATTTTGACAAACATACATTCAACAGGTATAATAGCAATCTTTCTGTGATTGGTCTGATAAAACCAATAGCATCACTTATACTTTTCCCTGTCGGAAAACCAACAGGTAAAGGGATTTAGATATTTGAGTAGTTGGTTGAGTGAAGATGAAAGAAATGAAGATGAAGTTAAAAGAAGAATAGCACTGGCAGAGGAGGCATTTATTAAGAGAAAAAAAATATTTTGTGAAACTGTGAAGAGAAAATTAAGGAAAAGATTAATTAAATGCTATGTGTGGAATCTATTATTGTATGTGAAATGTGGACAATGAGCAATAAAATTAGGAACAGATTGGAAAGGAAGCTTTTGAAATGTGAGCATGGAGAAGAATGGGAAAAAATAGTTTGATGAATAAAATAACAAATGAAGAAGTTTTGAAAAAAGTTAATGAAAAAAGAGATTGGTTGAGGAAATCAGGAAGAGAAATGGGATTGGGTATATATTAAGAAGTATAGTTTAATGAAAGATGTTTTGGAGGGAATAAGTATGGTGAATGAAATTAAGATGAAAGGACAGAAATGATTAACATTGTTGGATTATATAAGAGATAGTAAGAGTTACATAGAATTGGAGAGCTGGGTAATGAAGAGAATGGAATATCTCTAGACCTGACCATAGTGCAGAATACTATTGATGATGATGATTATCAATTTATAATAATAATGCATCTATCTTTCTACTTCCTATAATGTTAGGTTACTATATAAAAAGTGATATCTTAGATACTGCTGAAATATTTTGAGTATGTAATTTGGATGCTTACCGTGTGCCTTGCTTAGGTTTCTTTGATTTATAGAAACTGATTGATATAATAAAAGACATGTTATCAATAAAATTAAAATCATAAGATTTCTTTAAATGTTTCATGCTAATTCAATTAAGAAGAAATTTGTAATAATCCATTTCACTGGTGTAAAAATAAAGCAGTTAATAAATAAAATAGTTCATTACAAAACAAAAGTCCCTTCAATAGTTCTTTATAGAGGAAGAGTGAAAGAGTACAACCTTGACCAGTTACTGGTTGGTGAGGTTTTGAGCATTGTTTTAACCCTTGTTTTATACTCCAGCTAAGAACAGCTAATATTTATTTACTATTTAATATTAAATTGGAGATTAAAGAGGTTGGATACATGAAATAATTCTAATACTACTGCAAATTTTTTACAGCTTGCTTGGGTTGAATTCAAACTCAGACCTTAGGCATGGCAGGTGAAACATACACCACCATATCACAAAGTCTTTCATTCAGCAGTGTAGATATATTTAAATATGTGCACAAAATTAACAAAACATATAGGTTTGAACTATGACTATTCTGCCTTTCAAGTGCCTGATATTAATTATCTATTGGCATATGGTATAGTTTGTAATTCAATCTTTGATTATTAAAATGAATAAAACTCTGGAAAAAAGTTCAGTTCTCATCCTAGGCTCAAATATTCGTTATTCAATAATTTTTAAAATCAAAGCAGCTACAGAGAGAATTAAAAAAGAAAGGAAGTGTGTTTTTTATATGAATAATAATAGTTTCTTCTTTGTTTTTATATTTAAAAAATAATAGTCAAGCGTTGTTAGCCGAGATGTTATTGCAGCCGCCTTGCAAGCAAGTGGTTGGTTGCAGATGGTTGTGGGTTCACGTCCCGGCCGATGCTATGACATATGAAAAAAATAATAATAATAATTAAATGGTTCATTGATCTGGAAGTCATGAATCTATTTTACTAAATGCAGTGCTTCTGTGACGGATTCAAGAATTTAAATATTCTTAAATCAAAACTCAATCCATCATTTTCAATGTCCAATCATCACTTAACCTCGCAAGTCATGCAATATTTTCTTTGGTTCTTAATAATGCTAGTTGAAGAAAAAAATAACATTGTTATATTGAAACTGTCAGTTTCATCCATCTGCCCGTTTCACTTATTTTACCCACACATCTATCTATATGCCAGGTTTAAACCCTCCCAGAGTATCCATCTAAATAACATTAAATTATTATATATGCAGAATTACATATATATATATATATATATATATGCGAGCAGTATGTCTGTAATTTAATTGTATATGTATAGAGTACAGATATGTATCCATTTTATAAATATTTCTAGTTTAAGAAATATTTTACTTAAATTATTTAGCAACTTTATTGTTGTATTATTGAAATCGCGTACATATATTTCCTGTTATTCTGCATTTATTCTACCACTTATGATTATAAACTTAGTCTTCTACTAGTTACAAAAGTAACTAACATTTGATTTTGTAAACAGATTTTAAAATAGGTCACGCATTTGGTCCTAAAATAGTCCTAAAATAGCATGGACGTTATTTGGTAAATATAAAATGTTAACAACAAATAGGCAGGAAAACAAAATCTAAATTACTTTGTTATAACTAAAATTGTTTTTCTAAAATAAATAAATGAATTTTTCTACCGGTTGTAATTATTAAATGTTTTGCTAAAATAAATAAATGGACTTTTCAGCTACATTCAAGCTCGTAAAACATTAACAGGTGGACAGAGTTTAAAAAGTATAAATACTTAAAGTTTTATTAACAATAGAGATCATATATATATTAAGTGAACTCTAAGCCAAACCTATGGCCAGTTTTACCTTTAAAATGTTCGAGTAGTACGGTGACATTTCACCGCCTCTCCTCATGGTGAATGGAAAACTTTGGTCCAATGAAACCTAATGCCATAACCAGCAAAAGTAGCCCGTGGAAAATCTCCATTAACTGTGCATCATTGTCAAAAGTGTCAACTTATTATCATCCCAAGTGCTTCAAAACTAACTGCAATGGAAACAACTAATTTGTAAATTTTTTTCTCAGAGCTCTGTTTATAAACCGTGACTTTCGTTTCTTTCTTTTAAAAGCTAGCTATTCATTAAATCTGCTTTTCCCAAACACCTTTACTAAAATCTACAAAGAAGATTGTTAAATGCTAAATCTTGCCTGATTGTAAAATGCTAAATCTTGTCTGATTGTAAAACTTGAATTCTCTTTTATAATGTAAAACTTGAATTCACTTTTAAAATGTAAAACTCCTAATAATCTATTTTAAATGTACAATTTTCTGCGATCTTTTTATGCCTATTTCTAAATCTATTCAATTTATTCTATGATTTTATCATTTTAATATTATATGTGTTTAATATGCCAAATGACTCGAAACTGCAAATGTTTATAAATATAATTTTAGCTTATCAATTTGCGAAGATAATTTCAAATCTTCGCTATAATAAATATTAACTAATTGAATTATTATTCTTCATTATCACTCGCTGTTTCGGGATCATATTATTTTACTGATTAAGTTTTGGGTATTAATATTACAATAATCAGTTATCTAGTTATTTTATGTAGTTTGCTTAATTCTAGTTATGAATTATAACTATCTATATATGTAACTCGCACACCATAGGAACTAGCCATAGAGATATTCTCAAAGCATATTTTAATGTTTTATTCGTAATTACCCCGCAAACATGCTTTATCCTCCTTAGATTTATTTATGTTGAGATGCAGGTGATAATATTAAACTAGGTTACTAATTAATTTAGTCCCTAAATAGTATATTTAAAATACTAAATTTGAGAACTGGATTGTATAGATATGCAAATAGACGCTATCTAATTTTAAGGCACTATAATGTAATTTTACGCATTTGCGTTATATGTATGTATAAGTTGCGGATGTGTCCTTACAAAGTACACAATGTACACTTATCTGCTTGCTGCATGATTGGTGGAGGTTACTCTCATCCACTTTAGTTCCGGTTCAAGCACACTTAGAATTAGGGCACAAGGACCTAGATGATTCATAATGCTTATCCGACTACCTGAACTACAAATGTTCTTATTCATGGCAAGTTGAGCGGTCTTAGGGCAAATTGAGTCTTTGGAGACTGAAGCCTGTGAATAATGACCCATTCGCACCTTTTTGCTTAATTAATATTTTAATATGTGCCATAGAGGATATAGGTAAACCTATCATAAACCAGTTTTCTCTCCTTTTATATTAAATACTTATCTAGCATTAGTGTACACCCTAATCTAGATTAACACACCAACCTGCATATCTCTGAGCCTAATTACATGCTCAATTTAACTTTGTATTAAATGGATGCCATAGGAGTGCTATTATAGTTAATTATATAACTTTGGCTATAAAGTTCTGTTTGATCTAGCAGACTACAAAAGGGCTAGAAATTTGGCATATTAATTAATATAGGCATGAAATTCTAATACCACACTACACTTTATTAAACGCTTATAATGAGATATATAACATGAATCTCATTAGTTATCTAATGCCTGCGAGCGTTATATCTCACGTTCCCATCACATAATTTTGTATGTTTTGATTTATTATTTGCTATTGATTTATTAAATTAATAATATTTAAAATTATAACTCTTTTGCATATTTTATTGTCTGTGAGTTCATTTTATCCAACTCTATATTTAATTGCACATAAAACATTTCATATATATGTAGATCAGTCTAATAAGTTCTATAATTAATTACTTAGCCATATGTGTATATATCTGACCAAATCAGTGATAAATTAATTAAATTATGAGTCTCTTGTTCTACCGGGGGTGACTTCCAGACTGAGGGTAAATTGATTGTCTGTGTACATTAGGGAATGTCATCCATAGGGTAGTAAATCATTGAGCAGAGGTGAAAGGATTGAATGTTGGTCGGATTCTGGATCCCAGCATCCGGATTCGATCAGCTTTAGTGTATTTTGCCTATGTTCTAGATTTTGTTACGTGGAGGGACAATTCTTACTGTTACAATATGAAATTTTTATAATACACATTTCTATGCACTTTAAGAATATTAAAATCTACATATAATTAGAGATAAGCACTCGAAGGTGTAAGTTAAGAAAAGCTTGAAAATTATTTCCTGGGAAGTGAAATATGCAAACTCCCTCAGAATGAGATTTTTATAGAGACTTAATGTAATCTGCTAAGAATGCTTTTAATATCTTGTAAGTGATATCATAATAAGTCTAGAAAGAGGTGTGCTATAAATGCTATGTAAATTTACATAGCATTTATATTACATGTCTTCTCTAGATTTTGCAGATGCATCACTATGATTATATTGCTTACAGCATTTATATCACACCTCTTTTTTAGATTTTTCAGATGCATCACTATGATTATGATATCATTTACAAGGTATTGAAAGCATGCTTAGTGGGTTACATTAAATGTATACAAAAATCTCACCCTGAGATGTTTGTATACTTTGCTTCCCAGTAAAAAATGTTTAAGCTTTTCTTAACTCACACCTTTAAGCACTTATCTCCAATTACGTGTGCATAAGGAAAGTTAAATATAGAATTATAACATCTCCATAGTATATATAATATACCATATACTCCTTAATTAACACTTTATGATGTAATTTTAACATATGATTTATTTCTTCTTGCTTACAGTTTCAACTGCCCTGCAGTCATCATCAGAGCTACAATATTTAAACTGCAAGCAAGAAGAAATAAATCATATGTTAAAATTGCACTGTAAAGTGTTAATTAAGGAGTATATGATATATATATATATAATTAATCAATTCAAATAAGAAGTGGAAAGAAATCTACATAGTAGTAGTACAGCTCTGATTATCAAACTAAGGAAATATATCAGATGTCATTATTATTTATGGTGTTTAAATATAGAACTTGCTTTGGAAAGTGTATGTGCAAATCATTTCAATCAGTTTCATCTTCATAATGATGTAATTTTTGTTCTATTTTTTAAATTAATATAATTAATTCTTGTTAATGACTTTTTTTTAATCTACATCTTTTTATTTATTTTGAATAGTTATTTCCAGAACTTTTTTAATAATATCTTTTTTTAAATATATATGTATGGGTGCTCATATAAAAATTGATTTTATTTTCTGTGAGTTATATATTTTTTTCTTTGAAATTTTGAACAAGCCTAGCAATGGATCTAAAAATTTAATCCATTTTCCAAAATGCATTTCAACCAATTGTAAAATATTTAGAAAAAGACTACATAAGAAATGAATGAGATGAGAAAGGATTGTGGAGAAGAAAAGCTACAGATTTAAGAATTAAATTTGGAGAAATTTTATTTTGCAATGAAGTAATAATAATTAAAAATGTTAATAATAAAAAATTGTACTTGTTTTAATTTATAACAACTAATAAAAATCATATACAACAAATATATATTGATCATATATAAAAAGTTATTTTTGGCCCATGGTTTAATACCCTTTTCAAATCTTAATAATCTATTTTAATGTTAACCAATTATTGCATATATGACATCATCTAGTGTTCCATAATTGAAGTAAAATAACAACAATAACAAAATAAAATACAAGTAAAATAGAATAAAATCTTCATATAGAAATCCAATATAATTTCAAAAAATTGACTATATAATATAACATTATACAAAACAAATAATTGTTTTAATTTATATCAACTTTTGCAGTAATGGCTCCGATCTATTCAGCAGTTATTTAGAAGTTCTCAAATGCAATGATTAGTTGTAATCTTTTGTTGCCTTTAACTAACACTTGTCATAAAAATATCTGCATCTTTTTTTAATCTTTATTACCTTTCTTAGATTTCTGTTTTGATTGTATTTCTTTTGTTTACATGTAGCAATAATTTATCCCAGTTGTGCAACTACATCATCATCATTCTATATCACCTGCTATTCACTTATATAAATTTATAAAAATTGTGAGCAGATAGAATGCCATTCATGTGATTGTCAGGAATTGATAACAACTAAATGCCACCTAACACTAATAATAATCATTTTTATAATGAGCTTCTATATAGATGTAAGTAGTAAACGAGCTTTATATAGCCCTACAGAACAATAAACATTCTCAATGATTCAACAAACCTCTAGACTAATGGTGAAATGTTTTCTTTATTTTTGCTCTTAAGTTGCAAATAATTAGATATCCATTTATTAGCAATTAACTGAATGACTAAGGTAACCAGATGACCTACATTATGTAAAGAGAGTAGCAAATTTGAGACTAACATCCCACTTCAGTATATGTACCGGATTCTCTATGTAATCTTGCATTTTGCAAATAATTAACACATATTGTGATATTTCCAGACCATATAAGAATAAAGATATTTTGTTGGATCAGAATAGAATTATGTTTAATAATTAATTAGTCGTGCATTCTATATTTTTATAAAACTTGTGAATATACCTCACACATGCATGCATTATAAACATCGAGATATTCATGTATAATATGTATTGTGTCAATGTTTATTTTGGTCATCAAAATGACCTTGTTCCGAATTAACGTCGGAAAAATTTGAGAACCCTATAATGATTCTTCCAAAAAACTTCATATGCGCTCGTATATATATATGTGTGTGAATGCATACACCTTACATACTTGCATATATATTTGTAAAATCCAACCATTATTTTATTTCTGAGAGTTTGTAAACCTTTGACTCATTTTTTTTTTCCATAAAGTCTTATAACATAAACAAGTCATTTAAAGATTTATCTACTTGTCCAACAGAAAGCATTTAATGCTCTTCATTTGTTTTAATAGCTTTTTACAGGAACTAAAATCAATTATTCTTTCATTTTATCTTCAATAGTATTTTAACTTGCTTGTTAACAATTTATTTTTCATGACAGTTTTCACATTTCAAAAATAAAAATAAATTTTTCTACATCAAAGACTGAATAGTAAACAATTTATAAGAAAATACAAATTAATCATAATGCTGTAATAAAAATACAGTAAAAAGCACTTTTATTACCTTGTACTGTAGTGTTTTAAATTTTCATTAATCTAAATAAACATTCAAATGTTAGAATAATTATACATGCAAAGTAAATTGTATGCATAAATAGGTTCTTCGTGTTTTCTTTTTTTTTTTCATGATGGCAGAATTTTACTTTAAATTAGAATAAATGTTTGATATAATGAATGATTACATCATCTTGCAATTAAATTTATATATTTAAATGTAATATAGTTAAAATATAAGTGCGCTAATCTAGGATACTTGAACTCAAGTTTTAAGTTGAAGACAGTGTAGATAAAAGACAGAAGAATGTTATTGTGTGGGGGCGTATGTGTAAACAAATGTATGTTGAAGTCATGAAAAACCTGGATTAAAAAATGTGAGTCAAGGCAACATCTCGAATAATTTGTAAATGCCCTTTATACGATATTAAGTTTGACCAGTCAAATTAATCTGAGGATCGAATGAGAAAAGATTAAATAAGTATTATACTTTCATTAAAATCAGAATTTGTGCATTAAGCCAGTGTCTTTTGATTGGGGCTTACAATGTTTGCATCATATTACCATAGATCTCTTTGGTTATTATTATCAGTTTCTACTTTTTATCAGTTTGTAAAGATATATGATCACAACATATAGTCTGAACTTATATTTTATTATCAGAAAATGGGATCTAAAAATAATTAGAAACATTTTCTGGTTTTCGCATCTGTTGTAATATATGCTTCTGCTGTTATACACTTCTTGCAGGAAAACCTATTACTTCAATCTACCAAATGACATCATCATGTGCAATTGTGGTGCCACATAGCACATTTTTTGTAAAATACACTTCACATATTTATAGATTTTTATATTGGCTGAGAAGTTTGAACAATGTGAAATTCTGTTTTCAGTTACAGAAAATAGCAGAGAAAACAGTTGTAATGCTTGAAACAGATTACAAGCAAGTTGATCCCATAAAACAAATTTAGAGTGGTTTAATTGAAATGTTAAATTTGACACATCTTTAAAAAGCATAGCAAGTGAAGTCCAAAATCAAAACAATGCTGACATTTTTTTTTTTACTCAAAAGTGCATTTTTCTCTCAGATTTATTCATAATGATCAGACATTTTATCTGAAAGTTCTGAAACATTCATGTGATGCTGTAAAATAAAATGTCCTGTTTTATGTCAAAAAAAAAAAGTCCAGGCTTCATGTCAACAAAGTGTCATCTCTCAAAACCTTGAATGTGATACACTTTTTAATTAAATTAAGCATGACCATCATATTCATTTGATATTGCTTTGTGCAATTTTTTTTAATCTCTTGAATAAAAAAAGTCCCTTTTTTTTGCTGATTTAGAAATGGGGGTAGGGGAGTGGAAAGTCACAGGCATTAAAAGGTATCACTTGAAGTGTTTCTGGACTACTTTGAAAAATGAAAAACACATTTAGACCAGTGTATTGCATCAAATGAATAGAAATTTGAAAGAGATTAAATTTATAACACTTAAAAATAAGTAAACAATTTTTATTATAAAATTCCTATTACTTTTGGGTACCCCCTCATATACCTATGATCCTGAAAAGATTAATTCATTGCTAAGGATTTTTGTGGTTACTTTCAACTAAAATAAAGGAGCTATTGGTCAATTATTCAGAACTGCATTTGAAATCATCTGACAATCTGAACAATTCTTCATAATGTAAATAAATATCTTATAAGTGTATAAATCATGTATTAAACTACCATTAATAACATTACTTCTGGCTCATTCTTTTAAGTGTTCATTTTTTAAAAAGTATAAAATGTAACTTTTTGTTGTTGTTTTTATTAGTGTTGAAAGCAACACATAAATAGATAAACCCATTTTAATGTATTTAAAAAAATATCATCACTTTAATAGAATATGGGTCTGCACAAAAACAGTCCAACATACTTCAAATCAAACCTTTTAACAACTAGATGAGTCATAGTGATTGATATCATTTCATAATTTTTTTTTAATCAATTCCTTTATCCTACATCAGTTCATGTGAAAAATTACTTCCAGTTCATGATATTTGCCCAACTAGTTTTGATTAATTATTTCATTATATGTAGCCAAAAATTCTTTCATTTTGTTCTTTTTACTTATAGACAATAGCTTTAATTTTAATCACAGATGTAACATTGAATTTACAGCAAATGTTATGCATATTTGCAGGGCTGGCAGAAGTGGGACTTCAAAACCTGCATTGCTGGTGAGTGTTATTTTTTAGGGGTACCAAATTGGCCTCTTTCAAAATACATTTTTGATCACATGATAATTATTGTATACATGTAACTGTTTTCATTGGAACTCTTAAAAATATTTTTTTTCATTTAAAATGATAGATAATTGCATGTTTGTGGGAGCCAATTGAGTTTTTTTACTGGATTCTTGCCATTGGTTACATTTGTGAGCATTAGTTATAAAAAACTATACTTTATTGCTTTTAACTATAAAACTATAGTATTACTTGCTTTTAACAGCAAAGTTGTATTGTGTGGTAATATAAAGTGTTTCTTTTTTTTAAAAAAATTTGTTTTCATATAATTACTTTGAACGATTGTAAGAGCGACATATTGTTGTTGTAAATATTGCATTTATTATATCAAATTTAGTTAATCAATGTACTTTCTGAAGTTCTGTTCTCTGTAATGGAAGAGTATTCATAAGACAGTGATGAAATAAAAGTTAAAAATTTTGTACTAAATTAAATATATGGAATATTTGTGCTTGTAGACAGATTCTCTGGTAAGTACTTTTATTAATTAAATAATCTACTACAGAATGTAACATTTCAGTTTTTAAAAAGATTTTTTTTTATAATAACTTGAAATATAGATGTGCCTGTTATGGTTTTTAAAATGTTTTATTATAAAAAAATTAAATTTATTTTTTTAAATTAATGGATATTAAGAAAAAGTTATCTATTGCAGGAAATTGAAAAGGAAAAGCTGTTTAAAAAGCACTAGCTCAAAAATAAGTCAAGGCTCTTAAAAATTTTATCAAAAAACTTAAAAAGTCTTCTAATGTCAGACCAGTCAAGCAAACTAGCAATCGATAATGATGAATCCAGATCACCCGCAAACTTATACTGATGTAATTAAAGAAGAAAATAATGAAATACTGGGTTTGAAAAACAACTTAACTTCTATTAGAGACAAGCTCTTAGTGTTTGAAAACTTAGATGATATAGGTAAATGACCAAAACTTAATAAAAATATAAGAGTAGTTTTAACTGAAATGGGTAGGAATTATTTAAAAAGAAAAATGGATGTAAATTTATTGATGTTTATTACAACAGGAAAATGGAAAATAGTGAAACCATTTCAAGTACATGGTTATTGTTTTCTGAATCTTTAAATTCTGTTTTCCACTTTTCTTGTAAACTTTTCACATCTATGGAATCTGTCAATCTTATCAAACGTTACAAAGATTGAGGAAAATTATCAAAAGTTTTACATAGACATGAAATAAGTGCAAATCATTTTAAAAACTTTTTAAAATGGAAGTATTTAAAGAAAAATTTAAAAAACAACAGTACTATTTATTGAGTGTCAGGAACAAGTTGTGTATGATATGGAAAAGAAACATGGAGCAAATGTTTTAACAAGGTTAATCAAAATAATAAAATTCCTAGGTGCCCAAAATTTAGCATTTCAATGATTATCAGATAAGTTACATAACAAAAATAATAGGAACTTTTTAAAATTATTGAAATTGTTTGGTAAATTTGATCCTGTTATAGAAAATCATATTGAAATAGTTCTTAAAAAAATAATAGCATACAATATTTAAGTAAGAACATTCAAAATGAAATATTAGACATTTTTGGATAAAGCGCTAAAAAATAAAATATTATTGTCAAGCGTTGTTAGCCGAGAGATCAGTGCAGCTGCCTTGCAAGCAAGCAGTTGTTTGCAGATGGTTGTTGCGGTTTGCCTCCCATCCGATGCTATGACATATGGAAAAAAATATATTATTATCAATTTGAGAATCTGAATATTCAATAATTTTGGATGGCCCACCAGATACTAGTAAAACAAAACAAATTATTATAATATGCTTCGGTTCCTATACTAATGAAATTTGTTGAAATCAATGAAAATTTTTTAGGCTTTGTAAATGTTGATGATTCTGCACATCATGGTTTATATGAAATAATAACTGCCCAAATGGAACATTTCCATTGAGGACATGTGAGGTCAGGGTTACGATATTAGGGTAAACATAAATGGAAAAAAAAATGGGCTTCAAAATTTACTATTAACTAAAAATCCTCAGGCTTTCTAGATTCCATGTGTAGTGACTCATTAAGTTATTTACCAGTGGTGCAGAAAAAGTAAATTCAGATATAATTTTTTTTTTTTTTTTTTTGCAATAGCACAAGAAATATACAGATTTTTAATTATCTCCAAAACAATGGACTATTCTTTTACAATTGATATCAAATTTAACATTACAACATCTACTGGAAGCTCATTGAGAAAGCAAAATTAAAACTATTCACCATTTATGCTACCAATTAGATAAAATTTATGAAGCCTTTTTCAAAATTTAAAATATTGATAGCTTCAATAATGAAATTAAAAATGAAGCAAGAGTTTTATGTTTTAAAATCAACAAGTATATGCTATTTAATACTTTGGCATAAATTTTAATCTAGTATATAAATCTTTGGAATAAAAGTATGAATATATCACTAGTTGTAGGATCTATTGGTAATTTAAAAACATACATTTCCGAATATATAAAAAAGTTTTGGAAACTGCAAAACAATTAAGTGAAGCTATGGATAGAGAAACAGACTTTAAATCTATATTAGAAGTTCAACAATGAAAGAAAATATATCAATTTTAGTAAGAACATCTGAATGAATAACCACAAATGCCTGATACATTTAAAGTCAATGTATTTTATACCCTTTTGAATACTGTGTGGAGTTCTTTAAATGTATGATTTAAACAGCTCAAAATACACATTGATTCCTTTTTATGAAGGCTGTTTGAAATTGGTAATGAAGATTTGCAAAAACATTGCAACAACTTATAAATTATTTTGACAGATGATAACAATAAAGACATAAATGCCATAGAACTTTTTGACAAGATACTAACATACAAAGATATTTTTCAAATGGATACATCAAAAATTGAAAAATCTTTAGATATCCTTAAATTTACAGTGTCAAATAATTTAACTTTTCCAAATTTTTCGATAGTCTTAAAAATTTTATTAACCATACCAGTAAGTTTCGCATGCAGTGAAAATTCTTTTTCAAAAGTGAAATGAATTAAAATGTACTTAAAACAACTGTGTCATAAACAATACTTCATTGTTTAGCTTTAATTTCTATTGAAAATAATATATGTGAGATGTTAAACATTAAGAATGTAATAGACAGTTTTGTAAATATTAAAACGAGAAAGCTTAAATTTTATTTAATGAAATATTTTTAAAATCAAATATTTTATTTGTTTTCTTTCTTTTTTTTATAAATTGCCTTTCACCTGATTACAACAAAAATTTAAAATAAATAAATAAATAGCCTTTGGGTTTGGGTGCCTATTTCAACTTTGCAGGTGAACAACTTGGAACCTAATGCCAGTTCTATATATATATTATGAGAAAATGCAGTTATATATAAGAAAATACACCTTGATGCACTTTATATTCAATTTTTTTAAACTTCAGTGTTTATTATGGATTACTAATTTATTATATCTTAAAAATAACATAAATATAATAATTTTTGATAAAACATAAGTAAGCATAAATTTAATTTTGAATCAAAATGCTTTAAAATTTCTATTTTGGAAAATGTATATAATAAAAATATGTTTAAAAAATATTTGTTTTTAATAATAATAAAGGTTTGAATGTCAACATAAATTATATTTTAAAAAATCTGTTTGAAGAAGGTGTTAATAAATAAATATTTCAATAAATGTAAAGTTGAAATAAACAACTATTATTAATTATTATTAATAGTTGTTTTATTAATAGTTGCTTATTTCAATCTTATGTTGATTGATTATTTATTGAAGTATTTGTGACAACATTATAGACAAATAAATTGTATTGGATATTTGACCATTATAGTAATGAAGAAAGTGTTGTATACTTAGTAATATTATAAAAAGATTTAAAATAGGCAAAACTGTCTCCATACAGTAGTGCCACTCAAAGCAAGACAGAGTAATCAATGGATGCCAGAAGGCTTGGGCATAAAATCCCTATCTAGTGCCTACTCATCCAATATCCCCAAACTAGTTTTTGTCTTATGGCCTCTGTCAGTGAGGAGCCTTGGATCTGAGAGCACTGCACCTACATCTTAGGATCTAATGCAACCCTCCAGCAGCCACCTTTTATCTCTACTTAACTACAAAACTATGAGAATAAAATTGAAAACACACAAATATTTTCAATCTAAGCTCAGTAGCTTATATAGTCATATGGGTCTGAACTCAGTTCAGCACCCATACATTTTGGTGTCTTTGGTTCTTTTATAACCATAGACATTACTTTCCTATTAGGCAGGATTGGTATTAAACCTTTAAACTGAGTTCAAACCCATTTGACTATATAAGATACTGAGCTTAAATTAAAAATATTTTGTTCTCATAGTTTTGTAGTTAAGTAGAGATAAAAGGCGGCTGCTCTAGGTGCAGTGCTCTCAGATCTAAGGATCCTCACTGACGAAGGCCATAAGCCAGAAACAGGTTTGGGGATATTGGATGAGTAGGCACTAGATAGGGATTTTATGCACAAGCCTTCTGGCATCCATTGATTACTCTGTCTTACTTTGAGTGGCACTATTGTATGTTAGAGAGTTTTGCCTATTTTAACAACAGTTATGAGCAAGCATGGGAAATAGTGATCATGTGATGTTTAAAAGTTTAATAAAAAGATTTAATAGCAATTAAATGGTGTAATATTATTTACATACAGTGGATTTAGTTTTTACTTTATTAATATTATAACTTTGTTTATATAATAATCTCGATCATTATATGTTCATTTATAAATAAATCAATCACCATTTCTCTCCATTTTTTGTATATTATTTTCTTTAGATCTCAATGTATTAATTCTTTTCATGAAAATATGTATTTCTAAAGCATTCATTGACTTGAGTTCAGATGGAAAGGTATAAATAAATAAACATAAACTAATCAATTGCACTGATCCAGCTTTCAGCAAAACACTTTCAGTATCATAATGCTGAAGTTGAAGTCAAAGAATGCTTTAGAATTATTGTCTTTAATAACTTAAGTCATTGTGACCATAGAATTATGTATTTATACAACAATGTTTTGCTTGTTTAATGTATACACATAGCAACTTTAATTCCACATTTTGATTTTTTTTTTTTTAAGTTATTTAGTATTTAATTCTATTTGTTGTTGTTTTTCCTTTCTTTATCTTTTTTTTTTCTAGTTAGAATAGCCATACTCATTTACCAGGTGGTTATAAAAAAATATATTGTTATTTGTTTTGTTTTTACCTCCGATCATTCTGTTTCAATAAATAATGTATATTCTTATAAATGTTACTTTTAAAATGTAATCAAATTAATAAATGCATAAACATTTGAAGTTTGCAAACAGTTTGTTTGTTCACTTACACATCACAGTATTTTTTTTAAAAAAAAAAATCAAATATGCGTGCCAATATATTTTTATTTTGGAGTTTAAATAAAAAAAAAATCTCAAATGGTTCATTTCTCATAAGAGTGTGTGGTGTTTAAGCACTAAAAGTATTCGAGGAATACAAAATTATTGCTCTAACTATTGACCTTTAAACTTTTTTTTTATTTATGTAACTCATCAACTGAAAAGTTAAAAGAAACTTCAACATTTGTTTTGGATAGTCAAGCATTGGTGGTGGTCGAGAGCGGGTTTGCTTCCCGGCTGATGCTATGACACATAAGAAGAAAAAAATTGTTTTGGATAGCTCCAAATCCTTGAAGTTTGTCATATATTATTACTTTTTAATGTATTCTGTACATTACGTCTAACTTTTAAATTTTTCATTTGATGAGTTACGTCAGTAAAATATATATATACTAGGGGATCACCAATAGAGTTATTACTTTGTCATAGAATCATTTAACAGATTGCCTTGCCACGTTTTGTGCTTAAGCATCACGTGCTCTTTTAAACAATTAAGCATTTGATTATTTTTATCTAATTAATTAGATGGTGGTTGGAGAGCTATTAGGTTTCAAGTGACTCATTCCAATCAGTTAATATTTTGTCTCATACCTATTTTGTAATTACTGGTGCATCTGAAGGTTCTGTATATTTTTATTATTATCCTCCCTCACTTTTATATAAATGAGCTTGCTCTGATAATGAATTCAGTCAATACTTTTGTTGATATTAGTTTGCGTTTAATTTTTTCTTTAACATATCAGTTTTCTACTTTTTTTATATTCAGCAAAAGACAATTCCCTGATCTCAAAAACAAAAAATAAGATAATAGAACAGTAGTAGTCTAGATATGCTTTATTTATTTATTTAATTCTAAGGCAGTATGTAATTTGCTTATACTGAATGTTTCTTATACATGTAAATAGAGGGATTTGAACTCAGGACTTTTCAGTTTATTCATCCTCCATTCTATCTCAAGCAACTAATACACATAACCATCCACATGTGAAAAAGATACATGATCCCCAACAGATATATTTCATGCATAACCAGCACTCATCATTCAGGCCAAATTATAATCTCCCACCCATATTTTAGTAAAAAATTTGAGTAGATTGCACTCAAAGAGATTTATTTATTAAGGCCTGAAGTATCCAAATTTGAGGTTGTGAAAATCCATTTCTGAATTACATAAGTGCAGTGACCATGGTTGATTCTGAATCTATTAATGAGATTCTAATACCGTCTAAGATTTAATTTTTTTAAAACTTCCGAACAAAACATGACTTCACTTTAAATCAATTTTTGCCTGTATGCTTCTATTATTATTCAAACTTTAGGTAGGGAGGGAGGTAGGTAGATAGGGGGAGAGGGAGGGAAGTAGGTAGGTGGGTAGGTATGTACATAAGTAAGGTATGCAGGTAATTAGGTAGATAGGCGAGTGGGTAGGTAGAGGATAAGGAGGTAGGTGGGTAGATAGGGGTAGGGAGGTAGGTAGATAGGGAGAGACAGAGGGAGGGAGATAGGTAGGTGGGTAGGTAGAAAGGTAGGTGGTTAGGTAGGGAGGTAATGTGTGGGTGAGTAGGTAGGTAGATAGGCAAGTAGGCAGGTGGATATGCATACAGGAAAGCAGGCATGCAGGTAGGTAAGTAAGTATGTGAGCAGGTAGATAGGTAGGTAGGTAGGTGAGTAGATAGATAGATAGATAGATAGATAGATAGATAGATAGATAGATAGATAGATAGATAGATAGATAGATAGATAGATAGATAGATAGGTAGGTAGATAGATAGATAGGATAGGATAGATAGGTAGATAGATAGATAGATAGATAGATAGATAGATAGATAGATAGATAGATAGATAGATAGATAGATAGATAGATAGATAGATAGATAGATAGATAGATAGATAGATAGATAGATAGATAGATAGATAGATAGATAGATAGATAGATAGATAGATAGATAGATAGATAGATAGATAGATAGATAGATAGATAGATAGATAGATAGATAGATAGATAGATAGATAGATAGATAGATAGATAGATAGATAGATAGATAGATAGACAGACAGACAGACAGACAGATAGATAGACAGACAGACAGACAGATAGATAGATAGATAGATAGATAGATAGATAGATAGATAGATAGATAAATAGAATAGATAGATAGATAGATAGATAGATAGATGATAGATAGATAGATAGATAGATAGATAGATAGATAGATAGATAGATAGATAGATAGATAGATAGATAGATAGATAGATAGATAGATAGATAGATAGATAGATAGATAGATAGATAGATAGATAGATAGATAGATAGATAGATAGATAGATAGATAGATAGATAGATAGATAGATAGATAGATAGATAGATAGATAGATAGATAGATAGATAGATAGATAGATAGATAGATAGATAGATCTAAATAAGGTTATACTATGTTTATGTAAAAATAGTGTAATGCATTTTTTTATATCTCTAAAGAAGACTTCTAGACAGTTGCAGTTGTAAGTACATTAAAATGAATAAAGCATTATGAAGAATATAAAAAGGAGCGCTATTTTGAACAGTTAATATTTTTTTCTGTGATCCCTTGCTTTAATCATTTATTAAAATTATTTTCTAAAAACTTGGGGTTTTTATTTAGAGACCATTTTTTTTATCCAGTTTTTTATTTTATATAAAGACCAACTTTACCCTCAATCAAACATCATTCTCACATCTGAAAAAAAATTATCTTAAAATATTTTTTTTATAGTAGATGCTCGATAGTGTAGGAAAATGAATCCATTGAGTTGACACCATTCTATTAGTGATGTTTCCTATAAACACTTTATAAGTCAATGAGTGTAAAATTTATCACAGTTTATGATATAGCTTTAAAATTGAGAATAATGTGTATTAAAGGCTTGAAAGGCAATAGCAGTCTACCATTGATAGTGATTGGATGCATAGTTGAACACCCCTTTGCCTAGTTATTTCATCTACTTTTGAGCCATGACTTTAACATACATAGTGATTCTCAATGAAAAAGTAACATTGACTGATTCTTCAAACTACTTATAGCACCACCTCTGAATCAATGAATGTGTTACATATTAACATAGTTTAGCTATTCCACACAAAACTTTTAAGGCATGTTTGATCATGCCTTAACTCATGATGGAATAATGTGCTAATATTAAATTTTCTTTTAAATTGGATAAAACTACATTCCATAAAAATCACTGTCTTTCTGAATCTATATCTCTTGTGCTCCTTAAAAAAAATTCTCTATTCAAGGTATTTTATCTCTCTTTTATTACTTTCTCAACAATTACTACATTTTAAAATCTTTTTCATTGTTTTTTTTTTTTATGTGAGTCTCATGTAACAAACTGTTTGTGGCTTTTCATATACATTCAGATCTTCAAAACTGTATCAATAAATATCCCTCATCTTCTGCATAAACAAATTTTGTTTTAAATTTTTATTTTATATATATTGATTTTTTAGTTCAAACTATTTTTTAAATGCAGATTCATTTTTCTTTAAGTCGTTTTTTTTTAAAATAATAAATAAATAAATTCGATATTGTGAGAACTTAACACATAACTTTATCTATTATCATTACATTTCAATAATAGTCAAATGATTGGTGAAAATAAGCACATTCTAAAGCATTGTTTTGAATTTGCTCAAAGTCATTTTATTAAATAATAATAATATATCTAACCTTACAGCAAAATTATGCATATCTACAATCAATAGTGTTAAATAAATAATAGTTCATAGATTTAAATTCTTACTTACATCTTTAAATAATATAATTCTTGTAAAGTCCTAATAATGAAAAAAAAACATTTATAAGTAATAAAATAATCAAATTGATTTATTGCTTGGAAATTTATAAAAAGTTTGAGCATTCAAAATCTGAGAGTTTACACTCCAGAATTAGATGTTACTTCTGCATTAAGGACTCCATATTTAGATCCTACCAATGCATTAAATACTTCAGAGTTAGATGCTACCAATGCATTAAACACTCCAGAGTTAGATGCTACCAATGCATTAAACACTCCAGAGTTAGATGCTACCAATGCATTAAATACTCCAGAGTTAGATGCTACCAATGCATTAAACACTCCAGAGTTAGATGCTACCAATGCATTAAACACTCCAGAGTTAGATGCTACCAATGCATTAAACACTCCAGAGTTAGATGCTACCAATGCATTAAACACTCCAGAGTTAGATGCTACCAATGCATTAAATACTCCAGAGTTAGATGCTACCAATGCATTAAACACTCCAGAGTTAGATGCTACCAATGCATTAAATACTCCAGAGTTGAACCCTACCAATGCATTAGACACTACCAATGCATTAAACACTCCAGAGTTAGAAACTCCCACTGCATTAAGCAGTCGGTGGTTCGACACTACCAGTGCATTAAACACTCCAGAATTAAACACTTTGACTGCATTAAACACTCCAGAGTATATACTACCAGAGCATTAAAAACTTCCAATATATCAAACACTCATAGAGTTTGACATTATCAATTCATTAAATACTATAGGATTAAACTCTATCAATGCATTAAACACTCCAAAGTTAGACACTGTCAATACATTGAACACTCCATAGTTGTAACATTACCATACCATTAAACACTTCAGAGTTAGGCACATCCAATGCATTAAACACTCCAGATTTAGACCCTACCAATGCATTAATGACTCCAGAGTTAATCGCTACCAAAGCATTAAACATTTCAGAGTTAGATCCTTCAACTGCATTAAAAACTCCAGACTTTGATGCTACTACTGCATTAAACAGTCCAAAGATAGACACTACCACTACAGTAGATGTTTCAGAGTTAGAACACTTCAATTGCATTAAACACTCCCCAGTTCAACTCTATCAATGCATTAAGCACTCCAGAGTTAGACACTATCAGTGCATTAACTACTCCAAAATAGACAGTTTGACTACTCTTGAGTTCAACTCTACCACTGCATTAAACATTCCAGAGTTAGCACTTTGATTGCATTAAACACTACAGAATTATACACTATGAATGCATTAAAAACTTCAAAGTTAGACTAACAATGCATTAAACACTCTAGAGTTTGAAATTATCAATGCATAACACTCCAAAGTTAGATACTACCATGCCATTAAACACTTTAGTGTTAGACACAACCAATGCTTTAAACACTCCTGAGTTAGGTTCTATCAATGCATCAATGACTCCTGAGTTAGTCACTACCAATACATTAAATGTACCAGAGTTAGGACACTTCAACTGCATTAAGCACTCTTGAGTTCAAATGTACCATTGCATTAACCGTGCCAGAGTTAGCCTCCACTACTACCTTAAACACTCTAGAGTTAGACACTACCAATGCATTAAACACTTCAGAGTCAGACTCCATCATTGCATGAAACTCTCCAAAGTTAGACACTACCAATGAATCCAACACTTCTGTGTTAGTACTACCACTGCATTAAACACTCCAGACTTAGATACTACCAATGCATTAAACATTCCGGAATTGCACACTACCACTGCATAAAACACTCCAGAATTAGGATACTTTGATTGCATTAAACACTCCCAAGTTCAATTCTACTACAGCATTAAACCATACAGGCATAATAAAATCCTTCTTTATGAAATAGTAAAGTGTGTTTATGTGGCTTGAAAGATTAAGCACCAGAAATGACTGTTTGGGTTTTTGATTTAAAAATCTTTGCTTGTGGATTTTTCAGTCTATCATTGTACTAAAATACATAAGATTCTATGTCAATGCAATTTGTAAATATGTTTGATTTACAACTGTTATTAAAAAGCTTTTTTTATTATTTTCTTCCAATGCATAAGCTTGTGGTTAAGACCTGTAGAGGTCCCTACCTTCGCATTTGCTTAATAAATATTAATTTAAATAATAATTGGCAATAATGCTATAAAATAAATGAATCAAGCAGAGAATGAAGTTATCAGCTAGTTTCTTAGCATTAGCTCCTCTATGAGATGAAGCAGATACCTGTACACCTTATAACACCTTGTGGAAAAGCAGTACTACATTTAAATGAGTTGTTTTTAATAATTGAGTACAATAAAATATGTAAAACCAGTCAATTTTTTTTTCAATTAAAAATCGTTATTTACTCACTTAATAGTAGTGATTATTAAAATTTATAATATAACTCTACGATCTTCACTCATGTGTTAATTAAAAAAACAAGTGAATTCATTTGTTCTTTAAGTTTATCTATATATAAGCCATGTTTTGCTTACTTTGCTTTATTCAGGGCTTGAGTATATTATGCGCATGATTTTTTAAAGGACATTCAAATTATATAAACGTAATTCAGATATTACAGGAGAGAGAATTTATCTTTTTTTTAACTACTTACAATTAACGTAATAATTTAGAATCTAAATATATTGATAAATATTTATTTGTATACAGAACGGTATTTATTATAATATATTCATAAATCAAACTTTACTTCCGCATATATTACAATAAATATTGTGCTTCATAAAAACAAATATTTATCAATGTTTATTTTTTTAATAAAATATCTTTGAACAAATTCAAATTCACACTTTCAGATATACAATTCATGTCCTGTTAGTTTTTTTCCTCATGTGTCATAGCATCAGCCGAGAAGCGAACCCGCTAACCCGGGACAACTGCTTGTAAAGCAGCTGTCGCTGACCTCTCAACCACCAATGCTTGACTATGTCCTGTTAGTTCTGTATTATATATAACAGAATGAATACTATTTTTTTAATTCTCATTTTTGTTGTCGTTGTTCAGTTCCAGCTAACTCTATAATATTAGGAGATAAATAATGGCAAAATGCCATAAGATGGTAATCAGATGTTATCTTATTGACCAATCCTAAGAAAATCTTTAACCTGAATTACAGAAGATTACTTAACATATAAGCTCATACACCTTGAAGACACATCATAAAATTTCACCATAAAGATAAAAAACTTTTTAGTAAAGTAATTTTTGGCAGAAGGAAGCTCTTAATCTTAACATCATCTTACTTTACAAACAATTAAAACTACTGTAATCTGATAAGGTTATAAAACGAAGTTAAATTTTTTTGTGATGAAAGTTAAATCTGAAAGCTATGAATCAGCAATTGAAAGAACCACACTTGTGCTATTATTAACATAAACAGTTTATAAATAAAATACAATACATTGTTCTGTTTTATAATAGATGTTTAGTTAATATTAATTCTGGGAAAAAGTTCAAAGATGAATAAAAATGTAATAAAAACTCTAGATAACATATATATTCGACATGTGTGTGATCAAGTATATCAGCAGTATGAGATAGCATGGATGGCTGTGGGTCATGTAAAAGTCTGCGTTCAAGCCCCCTATATATTACATATAGAAGTGCAGATATGAAAAAGCCTGTACTGTAGAGAAAAAAAATCCTATTTCAAAATAAAGAATATTTAAAAATTTAATAAAATATGATGGTTGTTAATAAAATAATAAGCACATATAGGATTATATTTTGGATAGATATAAATTGTGATCAATTCTACATTTTTATAAATAATAGCATGGGTTATTAATGTTCTTATGTTTTACATAATTAAGCAAGCATACACAGAAATCTATTCCACTCAGGTAAGAACTTAATTCCATTTTATAAAAATCTTACCAATTGAATTTTAACCAGAAGTTGTAGAATGTGTTTAAAACTTTGTAGTATATTAATTATACAATTAGTTACCATATTAGCAGAATTATTATAAAAGAAATTGTTTAATGAAGTAATAAATAGGTGCTCTATCAGAAATAGAAATCAAATGATTTTTTTTATAAAAAAAACAAGGTCTAGACACTGTGAGCAAGATAAACAAGAAAAGAATATCACAATGTATAAGACAATACTATAGACATATGTTTGTATAGATTCAAAATACTAGTCTGCTGTTTACCAACTTAAAAATTTTTAGATGCTAATTTCCAACTTGATAATCATGTGATATCAGAAATCAATTACTCACAAAACAATTTAACAATATACATTTTTTTTTTCTTATTCGTTTCTACCACCCTGTGGTATATTTCAATTTTGGTACTTATGTATTATTCTGGCAGTGAGATTTCACATTTGTATTAGTCTGAGACAATATTTATTTGAAAAATGACTACCTAAAACATTATTTACTGAAACTGATACAAATATTTACTAACATGCATTTATGTTTTTTTCTGTGAAATTATCTTCTGCCATCTAAATTTATAAAGACTTTGTATTTTGAAAAAATGGCTACCTATAACTTTATTTAGTGGAAATGAAATAAATATGAATTTATAATTTTGTGAGAACAATCTAAATTTATTACAAGTGGTAACCAAACCAAAAAATAATATACATATATGTAACCATGCAATTCTATTCATTTACAAAATGTTGTTTCTTAATGTCATTACTTTGGATTGAACTTTTTAATCTTGCACCATGTTCTGTTATGAATGGCTATTCTCTTTCGATCAATCCTGCATTAAACATTGCTATTGTTTTACCATTAAATTAGCAGAAAAAACAATATTTTGATTATTGACTTTCTTCTCAATCTAATTTTCACTTAGAAAATTTAATTTTTCTTAGAAGATAATTAGTTTTATATATGCACATTTCTTTGTGCTGACAACTTTCATCACTGTTGGACTAATACATAAGTACCTCATTTTCCAGACATTGTGGCTGTCTGTCAATCTACATAACTTTCCATAAATTTCACTAATTTCTTTTCTTTTCCACATCTTTTTGGACAATATCTTTTTTTTTTACTGGTGGTTTTCAAATTAATATTTACTTGAATAATCTTTTCTGATGGATCTTCTGTATATAGGTATACTATTCTAATTGTCTTGTTCTGATTTCATTTACTATATTGTGTATGATATTGATTAGTTCTCAGTTTTTTAAATTCTTATCCATTCTTTTCCTGATTTTCCTATAGATTTGCACTAGTAATTTATTTCTATAACTGCTTATTTCCCCCACTTTTTTTTTTCAATTTCCAAACCTCATTTGCATATGTAGTGGTAAATTTTCACTATTGTATCATGTATTTATCACTTTTCAACTTTTGATATACTCCAGTTTCTTAATATTTTACTTTATAATTGCTATAACTTTCCTATTCAATATAGTTTTTCCCCTACACCTTCGCTGTCGATCTTCATCATGCAATGTATATACTTTTGTATATTTATATTATTCAAATTTTTTTAATATCCTCATACTGTTGTGTTTTCTCAACACAAGTTATATCTATTTTCAGAGTTCATTTTCTAAAGACTTCCATTAATTTTTAAACCACATTACTCAAATCATAATCCTGAAATATTAAAACAATTTAGTCATCAGCATAGCCCAATTATAAAATGTCTTATTATACGAATAATTTTTTATTTCCTCACATTTCTTTTCCATGTTTTAATGTTTTGCTTTAGATATACTTTAAATAATAAAGGCAATATTCAATATTTTTGCTTAACTCCTTTGGGTCTTCTTGAATCAAAAGAAGTCATATTTCCTACTTTATTTTTGCATATATTATTACATAATTAACATCCAGTGATTTTGGTAGTCTTTTGAAAGTAATATTATTATGCACTTCTGTTAATGATCATATTTAAAAGTTATATCTCTTGATTTATTTCAATCTTTTTTTTCTATATTTGGATCATACATGATAGAAGATCTATTGTGAATTTTTCATTTCTATAATCTGGCTGTTTTTGATTCCAACTCCTATGTTTGTATTCAATTTTTTTTCAGGATTTTTCCACATATTCGGTTCAACAAATTAGGAATCACTATTCTTCTATAATTATCATAATTGAACATTCTGTTCTTTTTTTGTGTGTGAATTGTTGTAGGATATAACAGCATCCTTTTGGAGGGAATTTTATCCCCATTGATATAATCTTAAAATAATTTAGTTAAGTAGTCAAACTGCTTTTAACTTCCATTTTTAACTAATTCGAATGGAATTTTGCCAGTTTTTACTTCAATGATTTATATGTCATTTCCAATTTAATCTCTTTTAATGTTATATTCTATTTGTTTATTTTGGTTCTTCATTCATTTAAAATTTCAATTATTCTCTGCTAATGAATTTCCAGAATAATACATATCTTTCTTATAATTGATATCGTATCACTTTTTTATTTTTGTCCTAAACTCTTAAACATTTTACAATTTTTCTTACATCTTTTTCCATTTAAATATGAATCACTCTATTTACAATATCTTTCATGAGTTTCTCTGTTTTTTGACTTTAGGTTGAAATGTTCTTTGTTTTCAAAATTATTTTTATTTGTAACTTTAATCTGATTATAATCTGTACAATATCTCAACACTTGTATTTAAATCTTCTATGTTATGTTTTTTTTTTAAATGTCATATTGTATTTATTAACTTGTAATCTAACTTTATTGCTGATGAAAACCCTATTTGAAGAAAATTATAGTCACTATCATATGATAATCTATTGTGGCTTCTTGTGTATAATACTTTGAAATTCATGTTATAATATATCAGAATCTATGAGACATTTACAATTTTTATGTATTTTTAAACTACACGTATTTATGAATTTTATTATGTTGATAAAAACTACTCAGTACACTTAATTTCATTTACCTGTATTAATCAGATGTATTTCAATTATCATTTATTGTCCTATCATTTTATCCTTCTTTCTTTCATAAGTTCTGATATTAAACTCCCACATATAATTTCTCTAGGCATTCCAATTCTTTTAATTTTATTATTTAATTCTTCAAAACAATTAATTTAACATTCACAAGAACACCATCTTTTTCATGCCATACATTTTTGATATTATTATTTACTTTAATATGTAAATATATTTATTTTGATAAGTCAATAGTTAATTTCTTTTTATTTTTTAATATATTTTCTCAGACTTCTGTGAATTAATATTATATTCCTTTTTCTGATATTTTATTTTTTGAAACATTACTACAAAAGTGATCATAATGTCTAAGATTTCTTTGAACCTTAACTTTTATTTTTAGTCTTTCTAATAAGACCACCAGATCAAGATTCATATGTTAATTTCATATATTATTTCTTTTAATTTACTGGATGGATATCTTTTATACATTCCATGCCACAAATCATAGACTTTTTTAATGTTTACATCCTTTTTATTTTTCCATTTTATTATGAGATCCTATGCTGGCTTTTTAATATTCATTGTTTGTGAATATTGAATGGCCTAGTCTCTCACTTCTCAACTTGAAGAACTGGAATTTTATATGAGATTTTTCCCTAGACAAATTGCTTTTACTACAGGTAAGGGATCTCATCTGCCTTACCTGTTGATCTTCACCTGATATTTTATTTCCCATCTATCTATTAGTCATTGGAAGACCAATTAGAGCCATTTTCTATTAGTTGTTATATGATAATTGACTTCTTTATTAGAAAATATGATAACACACACAGTGTCAACATTAAGAGAACTATCTTTATATCAGTTGTGTCAAACTTTAAAATATCATTAAATTCAAATCAGATTTAGCTATAATGTGATTTTAAATAGAACATATTGTGTTGCTTTTATTTATTCTAACTCATATGAATTTTTCATTTTTTTAATATTGTAATTTATAATATTAAACACTACACTTTAAAAATGTGTTTAATTTATGTAGTTGACTGTTATAATTTACATATTCAAATATATACATACCTTCATCATCATCAACCATTATCAATCCATTGCAGAATGAAGGTCTCTTCAAGTTCAATCCATCTTTTCTGATCTTTAGTTTCTCTTCTCCACATCGCCCCTGCACACTTTCTTATTTCCTTCCTCCATCTCACATGTGGTCTATTTCTGAGTCTTTTACAATCTCTTGGAATCCAGTTTAAGATTTCAATTGTCCATCTATTATCATCTCTTTTAGCAATATGTCTAGCCCAACTCCACTTCAGTCACTTTATTCTAATTAGTTATATTCAAAATGTCTGACAGTTAATATATAATTTTCAGGCCAAAGACTTATGTTTTTATATAAATAAAAGCTGAAGTAGTCCTTAAGTTATTGTAATCAAGGCAAAAAACTCTTTAATCACTTGCACTGAGGGAGAATAAATTGAATACCAAATTCCCAATTCTTTTTAATAGTGAGCTTTTCATCTTTGTTTTATCTACTAAGTTAGAATAGGTAAAGTCCTGCTTACCAACCAATATTGAACAGTTAGTGGGGTTCTTCACTTTAAAAAAAACCTAAGCTTGATTTAAAGCAGTAAATATTTTCATATTTACCCAGTCTGAGTACGAACCCAGGCTATAAGTTTAGTATAGTGGTGTGCTCAAGGCTAGATTTATATAACTGCAAGCAACTGTGAATCCATACTTTTGATAAACTCTTTGCTCTCTCTAAATTCATAGCAATCATTCGAATGTAACTCACTTTGCTTTCTTTTTTTTTTTTGCTTTTATTACAAAATAGATTGATAGAAACCTATTCCTATCTTATATGAGAGTAATATAACAAAAAAAGGATTGAACTATCAACAAAGATGTGGTTATTCAAGTATTTGATATCTCTAGATTGTGTATAAAATGCATGTATAGTGTGAGAGAGCATAGTTTGTTTTCATGCTGGTGAATGTTTGCCATATCGTAAAATTTAAATAAGAAACTTGAGAATATATATTTATTTGAATAAGTAATTTAATTATTTCATGTTCAAGAGTTTATAAGAAATTTGAACACTTGAAGTGCCAAAGCTGGTACTGTGGTCCAAAGAATGATTGGAACCCAAGTTACAGAATGCACCACTCTATACCCGCATAGAATATTATACGCTGAAACGTAATATATGTATAAATGATAATATTAGTAAAAGTGTTTCAAAATGAAAATGGATATTTTTTTTAAAGAAGCCCTCAATATATCAAATAACTATTTCTGATTAAATGGCTTTTGTTATATCAAGTTATTGTTTTCTCTCGAGTTTTCAATTACATTTTTTATTAATAATTATTGAAAATCTTTAAAATGCAATTAACAAAGATAATATTGGTTATCTTCCATCAGAAAATCTATATATGTACTGTAATTTATTTTTCGTAAAAATAATATTTAGATAAACAAATAATTATTTGATAATATATTTATGACTCATTTAATGCAGTAAAAATAATCCAGTTTTTACTAATATTATTCTCTAAAATGATTTTATATACGCCAAAATCCATGACTGTCTTCAATAACCTTTTTTTCACTTATTATATTGATAAAATACCACATCTCTTGATTGTTTCAGCTTAATATAGTATTACATACAAAAACGTCTGCTGACCTAGTTTAAAGATGGGGGATTATATTGCACTAGCATCTGGTAATACTTGATTATTTATTCTTACAAAAGGTGGTGTTAGAGTATAGGGAATATAGAATCAGTTAAAGTTAAAAATGGGGTGGGACTAAGTCAAGGATGGCCTATGTCACCTATTTTGTTTTTATTGTATTTGAGAAAAATGGAGCAAGCAATTGAAAGACTAGAAAGAGGGATAGAGATACCATTAATAGATGACAAGAGAGTATATACATTATCAGATTGATGATGTTTTTAGTTATGCTGAAAACATGCACAAGGGTGGAGAAAGAAATGAGGATTAAATTTAGTGAAAAATAATCAAAAGTAATGATGATTAATACTGGGGAAAGAGAAGAGAAAGAATTTTTATTGGGGAATATAAATTTAAGTGTGGTGAATAAGTAGAATTATTTGTGAATCATCTTAAGTAATAAGAAAATTGCTTGAATAAATAGAAGAAAAAATTGATAAATGAACCAAAGAAATAAAGGGTTTGATAAAGAAATTAAGTGTTTTCATATAATAAATATGATGTAGGTAAAATTGTATGGAAGGGAGTGGCAATAGCAGTATTAACATATTGTAATAATGCTTTATGTGTTAGTAAAGGGGTGTTAGATTACCTCTAAATAAAAGTACAAAGAGAAGTAGGAAGACATGCATTAGATGTAGATGTATGGATGGCAAAGGAGGCAATTTAAGGAGAAATGGGATGCTGAAGTTTTTATGTTAGAAATGCAAAAAGCAAAATGAAATGTTCAGTAGATTGCAATTTATGGACAATAAGAGAATAGTCAAAATAGTATTTAATTAGGTTATGAGTAAAACACAGGCAAGAAGATGAATGAGAAAGGTAGTACAATATGGAGAAGATTTAGATAAAGAATTTATATCAGTATACTTTTACAAAAGATGGAGTGATTGTGTTAGAAAAATTGTTGAGTGTTATGATGGCAAGGAATAGGATAGAAGAATAGCTGCATTAATAAAAAATAGGGAGTTGGAGAGATGGAGAACTAGTATAGAGAGTAAGAAGAGTTTAAATATATATATATATATATATATTGTAACCGTAAATTCTGATGTCCAGCTAATGGCCATCGAAGGCCATTGCCCTCTCAACTACCTATCATGCCGAACACATTGCGGCACCAAAAATTGTAACCATTTGATTGTGCGGTCCCAATTACGTAACGTAAGTGCACTAAGAATTGTAACCTTGATCACTGATCAACTCTCACTCAATTATTGTCAGCTATTAAGAGCTGTAACCAAAAAAACATATCATGCTATCTATTTAATGCACCAAAGACCACAATCAACATCTGGAGCAACTTACCATAGACCAAACTAATGATCTAACATAAACTTTTTACAATTTATTTGATCGCAGCCAGGGTATACCGCGAAGACCTATCATAGTATTATTATAAAACACATTAAACAAATTATAAGTGCAATGTTATTACTTTTAAACCTTAATTTGCGATTTTTATGGTATGCGACCCTATGGCCGACCATGTACAAGATGGCATAATTTGTGGAATTACATAAGATTATGAAATTTTAAACCATCTATATGATTTTTAATACAAATGCTAGTCCAGGTAAAGCTTTGCAATAAATAAACATAAATACTTGGGTTCTGATTTTATAGTTTATCATATTACTGAGACTCTTATTATACTGACAAATGACAATTTAAAAACGTTAAGTAAATATATTTAATCATATCATTATTTGGTAAATCTGTTCACAAGTTTAATAATTAATTTGTATTTTATACTAGAATCAACTACGCAAAGCCACAATGATGGAAAAGGTAAATGGGATTTTATTGTACCTTACTCATCATAAACTACCAAAGACGAAAAGCATCTAAATGTTTTCTCAAAAAATATTTATAAACTCTTATATCATGTTGACGATAATATGTAATTCAAGGTATGCTCTATAATGTATGCTCTATCCAAAGTTTATGATTTCTGATTTTATGAATGACACATAGCAACGGCACAGTAAGTTTAATTATAAATCAACGTTTATTTACAAATTTATGAACAATAAGTAATTAATTTCAATATTCTAAATAAAACATAAATAAACAAATCAAATAAATAAATTATAATTCAATCGACTTTCTTCAATACATCTCATAGGTACAGTATTTAAAAACCTAATCCTACCTTATATTTCAATTTGATATACTGAATATTGAGGAATTTATAATAAATTCAGCATCAATTTATGAAATATTGAACGTCATTTCCAGATTCAATAAATCCCTACTGTACACCTATAATAATATAATAAATAATATGATGTCTGTATGATTTAGCTATAATGCAATCATTAATTAAAGTGACAATTTAAACTTACGTTCCGGTAAATAATAATCAACCAATAGTTAATTATTATGAAGTACTTGAATAGAATGTCCTGCTACCATTTAATAATCTAACCGATAAATTATGCTTACAAATGAAGAAGATGATTTAGCAGATTAACTAAAATACTTTGCCCAACTTATATCTGTGAAGCAAAACATATTCCTGTGGATGCATTCATCTACACGTAGGAATTAAATAATACTAAACGTTTTGTGTATTTAAACACCATCATAAAGTAATACGTATAATCACACAATTCCGTGGATTAACCACCAGCGCAGGAATGTGTGTAAAATACAAAAATGGCAATTAAAATAATCTGCGGATTAACCACCAGCACAGATTAAAGCCCTTTAACATTCTAAAACAACATTATTATTTACTTCACATTAAAGTGCAAAATCATCCTCCTCAGTTCTTCTGACTATTCAGAATACACTAACACTTTAGCAAATGTGGGTTCTTGCATAATAAAATGTTACGCTAATCAGGACAACTAATGTACTACTTATCTTGCTTAAAATAAACATGTGTAATATAATATAAGTAATATTGGCATAGGAATATAAATCTGGAAAGACTCACAAAACATCTCACAAAGATTGATATATCTCATGAATTCATTTAGTACTTTTAAGCTTTTCCGCAAGCGCTATTCTCTTGAATAAATATTTTATTCAACCCTTATTAATTTAAACTTAATAAAATATAACTTATGAACTTCATATGCAAGTTCATATAACGATAAAATTAAATTAATGTATTATTCATCAAATATATAAAATTTAACGGTGTGTGTGTGATAAAACTAAATGTATAGCATTTATAGTTCAATACATGAATTTTAGCAGATGTGTGTATCACAAATTGGATTGTATAGCATTTTATAACTCCTAATGTGATCCGTGGAATCCATGTACGATGTGTAGAATAATAGGTATACGAGGTAAT
Organism: Epiperipatus broadwayi; assembly: GCA_028023455.1. Taxonomy (NCBI): domain Eukaryota; kingdom Metazoa; phylum Onychophora; class Udeonychophora; order Euonychophora; family Peripatidae; genus Epiperipatus; species Epiperipatus broadwayi. The sequence continues at coordinate 1,390,041 of JAQFVV010012606.1, read as the reverse complement.
AGCTATAACTGTAGTTAAATTCCATACATGCAATTCTATCCATTTGATTAGTTATTATAAGCAATATTAGATTAACGATTTTACGTGGCTACATAAACATGAAACAATTTCAAAACATGATACGCAGAATTTAAATGAAAATGTTTTTCATAAAGTTATTAATCTCTACATTTCTCTATTAAAAGTGTTCCAAGTTTATCACATCCATGCAAGTATTTATTTATCCATGCGTTAATCCAGGAATACTAATTACAGCAATTAATTTATTCATTTCAAACCGACGATAAAATTATAAAATAGCTTTGATTAATTATTTGAAAACTGTTTATTATCCAAATGTTAAACAAATTAACTAGCAAATATTACTGGCATTGTAAAGTTAAATATCAATCAATATTATATTTTATTAGAATTAAAAAACGGAAATATTAAAATATTTTGATAACTTTAACGTTTTACTTTAACTTAAAATTCTTCTTTTTTAAAAAACAAATTTTCATATTCATAAAACTTCTGTAATTAAAATACTTATTTAATTTTTCCAAATTGTAGAATAATAAATATTTCAAAACATACCAAAATCTTGTATTTAATTCTTTCAAACTTAAACTGGGAAGCTCCGACATTTTAAAAATGTAATATTGGAAAATTTATTACCGGTGATTCGATCCACTTGGCCAGCCGACTTGAACAGACTTTTAAATTTAGCAATTCATCTTATAATTAATTACCACTATGTTATATTTACTTTTATAGCAACTTTTGTGGTAATCCGTTTACTTATTAACTATTTTAAATTAAGCTTATCAAATTTACACCATTTGCCTTTACCATTTTCTTTTCTTTCTCCCTCCAAAAGCAAACTATCAGACAATCTTCTCTTAAATTCGCGCTCTTTTCTTTTATTACATTGAGACGCATACGTAATTACTGTATTTATTTTTAATAATTAATTTTAACTGAATAAATGGTTCTGTAAATTTAATAGAAATAATTTTTAAGATCATTTTAAACAAATAAAAATAAAATATTATTTTTTAATACTATTTTACCAAATTTTAATGTGTTGTCAAAATTTTAAAAAGTTAAACATTTTGATATGAGTTAGTGTATGGGAAGAAGCAAATTTAAATTTATCAAAATAATATAAGAGAGTAATCTGTTCAAAGTGCAGCTCAAGCCAATCAAATCACCAAAAGAAGAAAGAGAAATTCTTATACTAGTTACACCAAATAATATATTTTATACTAAAATATATGGTTACAATATATATAATATACAAATCAATATATATATATATCAAAATACAGTACAATTTATATAAATTATATTCTTTTAGAAGTACTTTCGACTATACACTTTGTAGTCTTTATCAACTATATAACGTTGAATAATCAAAACGAGACAACCCTTAACAATACCCATAGTTCAATTCAGATTTCCCACACTTCTGTTATCTTAACATTTGATGACTGGTGATTCATTAACATTTGACGATTTCTTGAAATCAACATAGCCTCTTTTATTTTACGTTTATTATGACAACGTTCAAGTTGAATAATTTTCATATTTTTATAATCAAATTTAAATCCATATTGACAAGATTTATTATGATCAAATATAACAGATGATGAAGGTTTATTTACATCTGTTCCATATTGATTCTTTTTGAATTCTATTATATAAAAGCATATGTTCTTTTATTCTCTTCTCAAATGTACACTTAGATTCACCAATGTATTGTACGCCGCATCCACATATCAATCTATATATAATAGAATTTTGATTAAACTTTGAATTTTGAATTTTAGAATTATTAAGCAATCTATTTATGTTATTTGTAGAGAAAAAAGCAATATGACACAAACCATTATAAATTTTCCCAATAAACTATAATTCTAAAATTCAAAATTCAAAGTTTAATCAAAATTCTATTATATATAGATTGATATGTGGATGCGGCGTACAATACATTGGTGAATCTAAGTGTACATTTGAGAAGAGAATAAAAGAACATATGCTTTTATATAATAGAATTCAAAAAGAGAATCAATATGTAACAGATGTAAATAAACCTTCATCATCTGTTATATTTGATCATAATAAATCTTGTCAATATGGATGTAAATTTGATTATAAAAATATGAAAATTATTCAAATTGAACGTTGTCATAATAAACGTAAAATAAAAGAGGCTATGTTGATTTCAAGAAATCGTCAAATGTTAATGAATCGTCAGTCATCAAATGTTAAGATAACAGAATTGTGGGAAATCTGAATTGAACTATGGGTATTGTTAAGGGTTGTCTCGTTTTGATTATACAACGTTATATAGTTGATAAAGACTACAAAGTGTATAGTCGAAAGTACTTCTAAAAAAATATAATTTATATAAATTGTACTGTATTTTGATATATATATTGATTTGTATATTACATATATTGTGAAACGAATACAGATATCAAACTTTATTTATTATATATATATATAAGTAAATAGAATATTGGGTGCGAGTTAATTTATGATAATAGCAAGGAAAGTAGTTTACTATTTAAGGCTCAAACAGGATCATTAGCAACAAAAAAATATACACATAAATTGAGAAATATAGGTGATTTAGTCTGCAAGTTATGTAAAGAAGACATGGAAAATATTAGGCATCTTTTAGTTGAAAGTAAATGCTTACAAGCAGAAAGGATACAAATAATGAAGTTGTAGAAGAATAAATATAAACAAAGTGATTATACAGAAAGTGGATTCTTAGTTTTTATGCTGGATTTGGAAAAACATAAAGGGAATTTAGATATAAAGGCTATGGAATTGACAAATATTATGTTGTGGAAATGGAATGGATCAGGATAGAGAAAAATGTGGGAAACATTTAGGGTGGGGAATTGAAAAGGAAGATAAGGTGGCTAACAGGTTTCTTTATGCATAGTGGCTGACAGATTTCTGACTCCAAAAAAGAAGAAGCCACAGTGCATCACATCACATATTTATGTTCTATAGCTACATAGAAGTGAGTTGGGTTTGAATCTTGCTTGAAATATTAGAGACTTAAGAAATAGGTTTGAATGCAGTAATCTACAGATTATTGAAATGAATACATTTATGAGTAACAGATTACACATTGATTTTAATCATACAACATGCATAAGTATGTTATTACTCATTTGTTATTTATGAATTAATATAACTAGCTTCACTTTTTCATCAGAATGGTAAATTTTATATAGTATAAACTTGAGTTATATGCATTTGATATTGTAACGGTCATATTTGTAAATGCATGCAACAAAATCCAGATCTCTGGTAAATTATATTAAAGCTGATCTAGATGAGAGGTTAAGATCTCAAATCTGATTGCACTTAAACTCCTTCACCAACACTCCATGAATTACTACTCTATGGATGACATATATGAGGTTACACTTGGTCTCAATTTAATTTGTCTGCTGACAGTAGAAAACAGGGATGGAACATGAAACTTGAGAAATATCAATAAAGTACTAATAATCTTAATTAAACACACTTATTGCTAAATAAATAAATAATATAAATGAACATGCTAACACTAAATTTGGATTGATTTGGAGTGATTTGAAATAGTTTATGAGAGACACATGAAACAGAATTACAATTTAAAATATCTTTAATAATTTAATTAAGCAAATTAATTTATATAAAACAACAGTCATGTATTGGAGAAGTCTTACACATGATGGGATTATACAATGATGAGGATCTCATCTTTTAGAATGCACTTTTAATAATTTAGTATTAAAGTTTATTTCAATTTAATGTCTGCGACTAATATTCATGCCTAAGTATACTATGCTACCTATTCTAGGTTTGCTATAAAAAGCTAACTCTTACAAGGATGACATATGATAAAACATAACTTATTCTTACTAACTTATACATAATGAGCAATAATATGTTCCCTATGCAGATTACTTAAGTAAACTAGATCAGATGTTCAAATCAATACTGAATTATATAATAATAAGAAGGGATGAAGTGATGAATGTAGTGGAGCTTTCTGATACTATGGTGCTAAATTACTAAATAAGAATTGCAGCACAAATGTGTAATTTGTCATGGTATTCAGTACCAAGTACTTGTTTCCCTTGGACCATATAACTTGCTATCATAATATAAACCTTAGTTCAGGAGATTGGAGCAGCTTTTACAATTGATTTCTGGACCATAATGTTCCAGTTCTAAGGAGGCTGTCCTAACTAATAATGGGTTGGTTATAAACCATAAGCCCATTTTACAAAGAAAAACATAGCAAGGCATATTGCACAGTGGTATTTTGTAAGAACACATTCGGAATGTTTACTAAAGAATATTAATCATTAAAATTAAAACTAATATGCAAAATACTATAGTTTCATTTGGCAAAACTACATTATTCCAGTTCTATAATTAACATACATTAAACATGCTAAAAGAAGTTTTATTAAAACAATCTAGTTTAAGAATACTAAATCTGAATATTTTATCCAATAAACTAGGGAGGAAAAAAGCATATTTGGAGCTTAATTAATTAGTATTAATATGCTTTTTAAATATCATTCCTGCTATTATTTAACTATACATATTTTATTAATATGCAAACTTTAATGATAAGTTAGAACCTAATAGATTAACTAAACATACATATATAAGAATATGTTTCAAAATGGAGATTTATACTTGCTAAAGAAGCAGCATAAATCAATTACAGGAAAGCCTCTAAATTACTAATATATTAATCTCCATTTTAAATTATATCATATTATAAAATATCAATATAATATTACACATAGAATAAAATAAAATAGGCATGACTGCAGATTAGAAAAGTATATATAATAACTAGTTACAGATATTATGTTAAGATAATTTTTTAGAATTATAATTACTCATTTAAAACAGAAAAGATTGTTACAGTTATTAAATTTAATTTAAAGTTACATTAAAAAAGGATTCCAGTTTATTTACTGAGGAATTATTTACAAATGTATAATTTATGAATGTTTAATACAGAAAACTAGCTTAAGAAACTTTAAAAGTAATTTAATTAAGGATTTATTTTTAGAGAGCTCTGCAGGAAGAAATATTACCAATCTTCTTCTAACTGAGTCATCCAGCATGGTATTTGGCACTGGAATTGTTTAATAGGTTGTCTCCTGATGTCTTCTTGGCAGCTGGCAGAACTGGTTTCTTCTATTTTATGATGATGATGATGACATTCAGTGAATGGGAGGTTACCACTCTTGTGAAGGAAGATGATAAAACTGGGCTTTCTTAGCCTATCATCTTCATTTTTAAAATGGGCATAGCTCCTGGCAGCAACTGCTATACATATAATAAAGAGATCTTGAGTGTTGAAATTAGGGGTTTTTTATATGAGTCTTCTGACACCCATCTCGCCAACCTATTAACTTGTTTACTATTTTAAAATTTAATCCTTAATTTCAGCATAGTTTTATTAACTTTTAAAATCAGTATTAACATTTTGGAAAAGACAAACACAAATTTTAATAACAGAATAGTGCAGCTTGAGTGATTTTGCTTTGTCCCAATTTATATTGTAGACTTATTTTTAAAATGTGTTTTCAATATCCACACAAATTTAATCAGGTGCATGTGGCATGATATTTTTCAAGAATTATTTAATCATTTAAAACTAATTTTTTATATAAACATTCTGCTATATATGTATCTCAGTCACCTCAGGAATTGAAATTGTGAGTTTTAAATGAAATAAGAGTAAATTTGTATATTAAATTTATAATACATTAAAGCTATAAAATGATATAATTGTGTTGCAATGCTTGTTAAATCTATGGCATTGCAGCTTCACTCACATATATATGTAGGTGCACTCATACATATATAACAATCTTTATACAACTTACATTTAATTTATTATATAAATTATAACTAGATATACGTATTATGTACAGTTATAAATATATATGTTAACACACACTAATTTATCTAAATATACCTAAATATACATAAGTATATGTAAATACACATGCACTTGATTAACTTTGAATTCAGAATAAATACTACTATGTATGAAAATGGGATGTATGTCAATAAATACCATTTCAATATTCAGTTTTAAGTCAAATATAATCTTGATATGTGTGTTTGATATACCTTTAATTTACATGATATTTTTTATGTATTTATGCTTTTATAATAAAGTGTATAACTATTTTTCAAAACAACTGCTTTTTTTTTTTTTTTCTAAGTTCACAAAATCTAAATTTTCAGCTAATATGTGTCTTTAGAAAAACCAAACAGTGTGACAATAAAAATTACACCCCTTTAGAAAAAAACCTGGCATTCTAATTTAAATTCTTGATTAATATCATTGTATGATTACTCTAAAATGTTGGTAAATAACCCATCCATATTAGTCTACTACATATAAACATCCTCATAATAATATCATTTGCAATGGTTAAACAGAATTTTAATAATAGTATTATAAATCATTTTATGGTCCAGGGAAATTCGTTTTAAGAAAAAAACTTGGAAATTTTTGTTAGAAATATCTTTCTATATAAAACAGATCTTCAGATAATTAAGTAGGAAGATTAGGAATAAGAAAAGGAAACTTTACAGATGTGATTTTAAAGTATAATTTAAAATATATATACATTTGAAGAATAAAATAGCAATGCAGAAATGTTGAAAAAATATATAAAAAGATGTTATTTACTGAGAAAATTAAGAAGAAAAAAGAATTGGATTAAGCAATAAAAATTGTAAAGGATATGTTCTAGGAGATTGTAGAGTACAGTAAGAGAGAGACAGAAAAAGAAAAAAACATTCTCAAAGAGGAATTAGGATTCAGAGATGAGAATAATTTAATATTATAGCATTAGAATATGTGGCAGCCATTGATTACTCAGATTTATAATAGATAAATAGGGCAAAGAAAATAAACTGCTCTTAGAAAAAGAAGAGATAATCTTAAGAAAGAAAATTTTTAAAAAATGGAACAAAAAATGGTACGATGTGAGAAACTAATCCTGTATCATAAAAGTAATAAGCATGATAATTTTACTATTTTTTATTTTTGTTTTCTGATACTGCTTTTTTTAAAAATTTCTTTACAAAATTTATTTTTCTATGCATTTATAATAATGTTTCAAGTAAAAAATAATATAATGCAATTATATTTTATAGTTCTGAAGATGTCTGCTAAACAATTGAAACTGTAAAAATTGAATTTAACAAAGCATTGTAAAAAGTGCATAGAAGGAGTAATATTTTTAGAGAAATTTTTTTACTGTTATAAATCATTGTATTTAAAAATAAAAACAAGACAAAAATGTTATTTTGCTTATATTTATATATAACAATAATAATAATTTCAGTATCACAGTTATATACAATTCATTTCTTTTTACCAAAAGAAGTAAGCTAATATTAATATTTGTCTATTTTTTATTAAATAATAATTTACTTTTTTATTCACAATGAATGTAAAGCATAAAAGTAGTCAAAAAAACTACAATAAAATCTCATTCCCTCTCAATCCATTATTTATTTAAGGAACCAGAAAAATTAAAGGAAAGACACATAAAAATTATCATAAGCCTATAAAAATTATAAATAAGAAACAATTCAATAGTTGTTCACTAAAATTGTGTGTGTGCACATAAAAAATTTAATTGTTGACTTCAAATACAACTCAAATATAAACTAAAACATTTCACAAATTTATTAGTTGAAAAATTGTGTATGTCTGTGTGAGTGAATGCATGTGTGTATTTAAAAAATGTCATATATATATTTTAAAAAACAGAATCATAGAGAAAGTGAAATTTTTTAAAATTAATTATATTTGATCATTCTTCATAATCATCACTTTCAATCATTGTCAATTTGTAAGTTTAATCAAGTGTATCTAATCTCTAGTCTCTCTTCTTCACATCTTGCCAACAAATTTCTTAATTTCATTCATCAATCTTATATGCATTCTCTTTTTAAATCTTTTATATGTTTGGGTCCAGTTTAAAATTTTAACTATCCATCTACTATCATCTCTTCTAGCAATATTCCCAGCCCAACTCCACTTCAATCTTTGTAATTTTTTCAATGATGTCAGTAACACCTTTTTGTTGTCTTACCCATATATTTCATTTTTGATCCATTCTTGTTATTCTTAACATACACCTTCCATAATTCATTGAATAGTGTGAAGTCTCAGTATTGCTATTTTGTTAAATGTTCAAATCTCAAATCCATAAGTAAGAACATTTATTTATTTTTTTCATTTTCAAACACATAGGATATTTCTTTTTAATAATAAATTATTTTTACCAAAAACAATCCAATCAAGTTTAATTCTATGACTAATTTTATCCATTATCCTTATTTCTGTATTAATAATCTGATTAAGGTATTTGTAGTTGATAACTTTTATTTAATGAACATTACTTTTGCCTTTTTATTATTTATCTTTAATCCTATTTTTTATCTGATAATCCCTTTAACATTCACAATAACCATATCATTTTTAAAATATAAATGATTTAAATAATCTCCATTCATTTTTTTTTTCATTTGTTTTTTATTTTAATCAACAAAATATTTCTTGTAAAACTATTATAAGTTTTGGAGGTATAAAACCATTCTCTTATATAATCTGATTATTACTGTTGCATTTTGATAAATATTTTTTAGAGAATGACAATATCTTGGATCTATATCCTATCAATCCAATTATTATAGAAGTAAATGCCTTTTCATAATCTTCAAATCCAAAACATAATAACTGTTCTTTTAGTTGCTTAAAATCCAAAGTTTGCTGTAGACAAGTTAAATTATCTTTATACAAATTTTGTATAAAATTGATAAAAGACTGGTTAGGTCTGTGGTTTTTAATATCTTCTTTATCTTATTTTTAAATATCAATATTACTAACTGCATTCTTATAATCATCTGGTACATCTTTATCATTTAGACATTTGGTATATAATTTGATTTTTCAATTTTGCCAATGACTTTTCATTTCTTCACCTGCTTTATTAATTATAATTCCATAATTACTGGAAGCTTTTCCTTTCTTTATGGATTTAATTGTATACATTACTTCTTCATTTTATGTGGTCAAATTGAAAATAGTAATGAATAATAACTTTGTAGTGTAATTTTTACTACACTGCTCTCAGGCAAGGTATGACCAATTTCTATCTACCTTTAACATCTTATGGAATAATATAATAATAAACATATAATCAAAGACATGTGAATGATCTATGATCTCTAAAATGCATATTTCATGTTGAATGAGAGTTTATCAGTTGGGCCAAATCTCTTAAACATATCTTCATTGTTCCTAACCAATTGATAAGTGATGATTCAGCACAAAATGTGCATCTTAGGGATTGTAGATATTTTTCACATGACTTTGGTCATGTGTTTATGATTAGGTGTTAAAATTGGATAGAAACCAGTTCCTACCTTGCATGAGTGTGATGTAATGAAAATTACATTGTAGAAATATTCATTATTGGATAATCTCTAGTCTAATGAATGACTAATAAAACTTATTAATTGTAGGAGATACCTTGTTTTATTGTTCTTTATTGCTAAATAATTCTTTATAGAAATTCTTCCACATAGTTTATTATGTCATCTTTCTTTTTAGTAATAATTCCATCTTTTTTTATTATTAAAATAAGTTTCCTACCAATACCGAGATCTAGAATTATACTTTTGAGATTCTCTTCCTAGCTTTTTTTGCTAATTCACATTATATTTTTTTATATCATTATTAACTCTTTTTCATATCATTTTACAAAATTTTAGGTATTCAATTCTTTTTAATGAATCGATTTTATATTTTCATACTTCTTCATTTCTTCATAATTGTCTTATCTCAATAAAAAATATACTGGTAAATTGCTGCTTTTTGTATATTAACTATCATTGTTGCAGCTCTTAATAAGAGATCTCTTATCTTCCTATTAATACCATTGAAACCTAAACCATCTTTAAAATCTGTTCATATTTTAAAACAATTGGAAAATTCTAATTTAAATTCACTAGATGTTACTGAGATTATGACTAGCAACTAAGAAAACTGCTTTTCTTAGTAATTTTTCTTCTCTCGAGTTTTGCATTAACATTTATATTGCGTTTCACTGTCCAATGATCACTTCCTATGTTGAATTTATTAAGAAAATTACAATCTTAAAATAATTCTATGATAAACGTTTATTCATTTACAAAGAAAAGATTAATTTATTTCGAATTTAAATAATAAATAGCTGAGTAATTAATGCTTTTAATCTAGAAGATCATGTTTATATCATTTAAACTCACTGGTTGATACTATAATTGAGAGATAATAGTGTCAGCCACTGAGTTTAAGTACTATGAATATGACTATCTAACTTGAAAGCATTGTTCAGCTATTTATAAGTCTAAATAAGTTAATTTTTTGTTTGTAAGTGAATAAATGTTTATCATAGAATTACATAGTAAAAGAAAAGAAGTAAAAATTATTATAGAATCTTGAAATACATATTTTCTCTTAGTCAAAATATAATTCAATTCTGTATCTTCATTTGGATGCTTCCATGTCTATTTCTATTAAAGAATGTATAATATTTTTCTTTTTCTGCAAATTCAACAAATCTGTGTCTTGTCTTATTTCTAATACCTTAATGAAATTTACTCATAAGACTTTTATCTATCAATAATTTATCAATTCTAGCATTAAATCTATGAACAATTTTAAAATGTTGATTGGTTTGATCAGAAGCCTTTTGTACATCCATTTAAAAATCTATTTCTTCATCCTAATAAGTATTTTTTGGATCATAATTCTGAATTGTCTATATTTAGCCTTTTCCATTAAGTTGAATCATGCATCTCTGTCTCCATAACATTGTTTTTCAACTTTTTACTTATAATATATTCACCCCCACTTGTGGTTTCCATATTTATGCCTTTATGGCAAAGTAAATGTTCCCTTTTTAAATTAATTGTCTCTTCACCTCTTCTTCTGATTTCACAAAGTTCAACAATGTCCAGATAGTTTTCATCCATTTCATGCCATATCCCTTCACTTGAAAGTGATCTGCACTTGCATATGTCTAAGTAAATTGTCATTATTAAATACAGCCTGGGATAACAGTCAGCAGCTCTCAGCAACCTCTACTTGATTGGCAACTGTGACCTTGTCTGGCAATTTTTACATTCACCTTGAAATGGGCAATGATTTATTTTTGTCTGTCATGAATATAAAATCTATTTTTTAAAAAAAAATAGCATTAGCAACTGAAAAGAAAGACTTGTGGTTTTTTAAAACTTAAATTCAGAGATAAAACCTTGTTGATTGATGTGTATTGATAAGCAGGTCATTCCTGTTTATATACTATATGAATAATTATATAGCAATAACAGTTAGACAAGAATGCATGGAATGGACTTAGGAATTTTCCCTGCTCAACTACTTACAGTTCTCATAAATGAATCAGTGAGTCTTCATTCAGTTAATGGCAAACTTTTCTCTGCAATAGTACCATTAAAGTCACCTCTACTAGGCACCCAGAACAATCAGATTGATCTTGCAAACATTCTAAGCCATATAAAAATTGTAGTTTGAATTAAAGCATCTACTATATGCAAAATAAAGCACATTGTTCAATAAGTAGTGTTTTTAGACTTTCTTGGGATAAATAAATCCACTGACTTATTATTTCAAAAATTAAAATTGAATCATAATCAAACACTAGTTTAAAATTTTTGAGAGCTGCAAACATTTAATTGTTATACTTAAATATCAACTCTACCTTCTTAATTATAATATATAGGGGTTTGAACTCAGACTTTCACACAACCCTCAATTATCAATGCTATCTTGATCACACACATGTCAAAAAGATAATCACTAATATACATATTTTGTGCTAAACCAGCACTCATCAGTTGGTCCAGATTATCATCCCCACACATATATACAATCAATGCTCAGCTTATATTAAGATAGCCAATGACAGGCTTCAAGCCACTCCACCCCACAACTCTTCAGCCATCCATTTCATTAAAAATCTGATGATGGAACACTCATATTGAAATTATATATCAACACACTCACGTATTTTGAAAATAATAGCCCTGGAATGTTTTAAATTATAAAATCCATATAAACATTAAAATTATATTTTGCATGCAATGCACTGAATAATAAATATTAAATTAATCTAATGTTTTCTGAAACCAGTCAAAACTTAAACAATACCGATATTATTAACAATCAACAATCTCACTCCGTTGTCAAGGCAGTCTTCTTTAATGAATAATGGTGGAAGTTTACTTTTATTTTTAGTCTTGTATGTTCATATAGACATTAAAGATTGCAACTTGACTACAAAGAATGGAAATATTAATACAGTACAAAGAAGTTTAAATGAATCTCATCGTTTTTCTGAAAATAAGGCCTAACCAGAAAATAAGTCCTAGTATGATTTTTTAGGATGCTTATAATATAAACCTTACCCAAATAGAAGACCTAGTTATGATCGACAGCCAGATAGATTGCTTTTATTTTCCCATTTAAACACACGATGGTTATATTGAATTATAAAGTAATGAATGTATATATAAACAATATTATTGACATTAATGCTTTAAATAAATAGTAATATAAAATATATGGTTTTTCTGTATTATCCCAACAACTATTTTTGTCAAATGTAATTCAACCTGTATAGAGAAACAATTTATCTAACATAAGTCAGTATATAAGATGATTTATAATTTTATTTATATACTTTTAGATCCTTAATTTATTTATATTTAATACTTAGATTTATATTGCTTGATTTAGTAGTAGAGTTTTGTCATACCCTTAGCTCAAATCATATTCTAAATAGAATTTATTCTATCATCTCAATATTTAGAGATACACCATAAATTTAATATAGCCTTTATATTATTTAAATGTGATTAGAAAAGAGAGTATAGTGATATTTTTATTTAACCTTTTTTCCCATTATGGCAACCTTATAGAGATGACTAGATAAAAGTAGGTCTTGTATTAAGATTGTATAAATCCCAATAAAATGGTAGAGGCTTTTTGACAATGGAATTCAAAAACAGAAGTTAAAAATTATTAATTTATTAAACTCTTAAAAAAAGTGGTATAAAAAATATGTAAATAAAAATAATGAATCTGTGAATAATGATGACTCCATATCTCATTTTTTAAAAAGTTTTTGCTGAGACATAAATTATAAGATTCTTATTAACTATAAAAGACTATCAGTTTTTATAATGATACCATTGAATGTTCTTACAGTACAAGAAACCTTGTTTTTTTTTTAAAAAAAAAAATAAAATAAGTGTATTAATTACAAACATTTTGATGAGATTCTTTGATAAATGTTTTTTGGAGATTTTCATCTAATATTTGATGTCATTTTATGAGTTTTGCTTGGAAGTGATATAAGTCACTGTATTGACACACAAAGAGCTGTTGGTCAATGCTGAGGTGGAAACAAGGTAAACTTGATATGATCAGAGGCTCTTTGAGTTAATTAAGAGTGCAGTGAATTAGTTCTTTGATGAACAAATAGTTATAAATTAACATGTTTTTCAGCTCTCTTCCAGGATTTGATTATTTAACTAATACATGAAATGAACAAAGGTCCTCAATAAAAGATGGACTGTTGACATGCATTTTTTTGTCCTTTTATGGCTATTTGTAATGGTATTTTCATGTTTTTTTTAAAAATAAATAGTAAAATTGCAAACTATTGAATACTGATATATTAATTTCTAAAAACTTTAAAGACTCAATATGCTTCAATACTCAGCCAAGTCAAAGTAATTTAATCCAGCCGCTACTTGTTTGATGGCTTTAGTTTTTTGTTCTTCAGTTTCAAGATCATTTGTAGGATTATATTAAGAAAATTTTTGTAAGAGCAAAAAAGTTGTTTTTTATTATCATAGTTTATTAAAGATTTCTGATTATTTTTAAACAATCATTGTATAATAATTATTAAAAAATAAACATGACTACACTTTTATTTTATAGTATATATCTTATTTTGAAAAATAGAAGTTAACAAATTCTAGTGTAATGCTGTTAAGGAAAAACCATAACCAGTGTTGGTGACCATAATTTGTGAAACTGATTGCTGACATCTTTACTAACACTATTGTAGGATTTTTTGACATATTCTAAAAATTATAAATGCTTTTAAATTTGAAAGCAGAATTTTATAGAATTATCAGGGATTCACATTTATTTGCTTCTGGTTTTAAAATAAATTACAGTCACTGAAGATTTTGTTGACTTTCTGGAGTTGTTCATTATACTGCTTTCCTTTACAGCATCCAATGAAGAAAAACTTCATTGTTCTTCTTGTATATCCTCTTTATTAATAAATTTTCAATATTTGAAAAGTTAAAATATTTTTAGCTTATTTTTCACGCACAAATTTATATTTCTAATAAATAAAGTCCATTGTTATTAAATTCCAATATGGAATAATTGTTTAATATAATGTTAAATTTATTACAAAAAGTATCACTAGGGAGATGATGCAAATATAACCTTGTTGAAGTATTAATTTATTATGAAAAGTAACTTGCTTTGAACAAATTTTATAATTCCCTTGACCACTGACTTATGTTTCCAGCAATCAGTAATGAGCAGAAAATATTATAAGGGTTTAATTGAATGCATTTTGAAATGTGCATTATTAAATATAGAACTTAGTATTTCATTTTTTTAAGTATGAAAAAGATGTTCTGCACTAAAAATGTTTTAAATTTATATGTAATGTTTTTAATAGAAGCATTAATGATTACCATATTTATTTATAAGATTTTTAAAAGACAGACAGTTAAAGTTAACAAAAAAATCTTATTTTAAATAACATGTAAGAAGATGAGTAAATGTGATGAAGTTAAGAAGAAAGACAGAAGATAAAATAACAAAAATATCATTTTATAACCAAAAAAAGAATATTTATGCAGAAAATTTTTGTATTGAGGCTGTTATTAATGACAGATGCAAAAACTTACAGTTTAAGAAGTCACTATATTCAATATTAAAATAAAACTAATCATTTTATTAAAGTATAAAAGCATTTCAGAACTGCTCATTAAATGTAAAATAAAAACTCATTTATTTAAAAAATGTTCATTTTCTAAAGTAATATTTAATCTCAAAGTTGTGAGAATCATGGTTTTGATAAAAGATCATATACCATTCTAATAAACTTGGGAAATTATAATATACTGATCATCCAAAAATTTAAAAAATTAACCAAAACAATAGATATATTGCAGCACAATATTCTTTGTATGGTTTTTTTCATTTTACTTGTATGTAATAAAAATAAATTTCACCTATCCAATATAAGTATTTCTGCAAACACAATAAGCATGGAATCAAAATGTCCATATTTGTACCTGAAGAATTCTGTTATTTTCATATCCAATATCTTGTATATATGTATTTAATATGCTCATAATGCTTTTTAACTTAACACCAATATTATAACTATGATAATTTATAGCTGTTATTCATCACAGGTAATCCTAATACTGTGGACATCCAATCCATCATTTTGTCAAGGAATTAGAGAAAACAAATGATAGATATATTAAAGTCATAAAACATAAGTCTATTAAAAATTAAAGATAAGAAGCAATTTAATTTATAACCTTATATGCAGTACACATGAAGTATAATTTAATCATTAACTTTGACTACAACTCAGGTATTATTATTATTCAAAATGTTCCATGTCTTTCTATTAGCAATATATATATATTGTAACGTTTTCCGTTTTGCTAGGCCTCTTACACGCTAATATAAACTGCACGTGAGTTGATCAAGCTATGTCAAAAAAGAAGAAAGTTATATTTCTATTCTAAAAACATAGCTATATTTCCTGATCAACTCGGCCTATTAATTGTTGAGAATTGTGCTATTGACGAAATCAGCTTTTAATTTATTTAATCTGGGTGCCAGAATTCCTAAGAATTCGCTGAAATCGTCATATAACATCTCACAAATAAAAAAAATACTTTTAAACTAATCGGTATTACATCATATCGTAACGAGAATTAATTTTTTTAAGATTATTATTCCTGGGCTTATTCAAACATATTGGCAAAGGTAAATTACATTTTTAAATCTTATTAAACTACTAATAGATTTAATAATAAAAAAATAATAACTATTATTAATAACGCACAAATGAAAATTGGTATTGGAAATAATTTTATTCTAATAGACTAAAAAAATATTTGAAATAAATTACTTAGAGAGAACACAACTCAGACGTGAATCAATTAATAAAAAAACAATTTTACAATTACTGTTCATATCTAAATTTCTCCTAGAAATTTCCTTAAAAAATTTAATGTCTCTTGTACAAGAAGATTAATGTCTCTATCGGGATTGTTTAAACATACTTTTAGAAATTGTTTGAAAACGTTTAATTTGGTCACAATCAGGAGTAATGAAGTATAACTTACCGGTAAGTTTTGGGAATTCAGTAGTAGATAACTATGCATAGTTTTTTGGGTAGAATGAGCTCGGCCTTTTGGTTATTATTTGATCCTGTGGTCCATTCTCCTAGTCGGTCACGAAAGCTTTTCTGGTATACATCTTCAGGCACGATGTCTTCAGAGGCTCCGTTCACTCCGACATGCCAAATTACTTCAGCGTAGAGCGATCTTGGATATATTATTGCTATCCAAGACCAACTAGAGAAACCAATGAACAAGATGTCCTTCAAACTGATCTCTGCCTTTTATACTCTCTAGAGGCCCAGTTTTCCGACTTCTGCGCATATCTTTTGTTTGTCAAAATATCCGTTGATAATCTTATATATTCTTTATAAAATTTATGTTACAAAGTCTCTATTTTTTTCAGCATAATTCTGCCATCTTTAATTAGTTGAAATATTTTTACTTTCTCTTATCTAGATTGGTAATTTGTGTCTTTTGTTCTCTCCAATTCTAACTTTTATTTCTAATTACATAAAAAAAAACCGAAAGAATAATTTAACTTTCACTGTACGTTATTTTTTTAAAAAAAAATTAGTCAAAAAAAAATCTAAATTTACTTTTATTTTTTAGCTTCTACCAAATGCCAATATATTTGCAACGTATATAAATAAACGTTACAATATATATATATAATTAAGTTCCAACCAGTAACCACCTAAACATTCACAGTAAAATATAGTAATCAATAGAATGGAATCCCATTCTTATTAATGGTCCATTGAATATATATATATATATTGCATAATATATACCTAATCATAATATTTTTTACAAAAATGATCACATCTAATTATTAATTTTTTTATAAAAAGCAAAAAAGATAATTAAATTAACATTTATTAACTTACAATAAATTTTACATTTCTAATTATCTCTGAAAATATTAAAAACTCAAATTAAGACTTAATGGAAAATTATAATAGCAAAAAAAAGTATCTTTTTAAACTTATAGACAAATGAAAAAGATTGAATTTTCCTAAAATAATAAAAAGTAAAATAAAATTTAAAAAAAAAGCTTTTGACTAGTGGATAGTTGAAGTAAGCTACAATTGAAATTTGGATTGCATGGTAAAAATAAAAATTAAAACTTGAAAAGAGTTACTCTAATTCTGAATTATAAGAATTAAAAGAGTAGCAAACGCTTCATACAGTGGTATAAGCTTTAGTAATCAATGGATGCAAGAAGGTTTGTGCATAAAATCCCTATCTAGTGTCTACTCATCCAATATCTCCAGACTAGTTTTTAGCTTGTGACTTTTATCAGTGAGAAGCCTTGAATCTGAGAGCATTGTGCTTAGATCTTAAGATCTAATACAACTCTTGTGATGTTTTAGAGGTTTTAAGAATTAAAGTGACAAAAAAAATTAATGAATGCCACTATTTTAATAATATACAAAATATTAATTCAAATTTAAAAAAAACACTATTTGTCTAGATATTGTATTGGGATAAATATTGTATTGATAGATCCAACAAAACAATAGCTTGAAAAATAATGGATGTATATTTCTATAACTAAGAATACCAAATTCTCCATACAGTAGTGCCACCAAGTGGAAGTCTTTGTAATCAATGGATGCAGAAACATTTGTTCATAAAATCCTTATCTAGTGCCTTCTCATCCTCTGAGTTCATATCTATATGACTATACAAGCAAATAAGCTTGATGTTTTCATCTTGGGTTCCTAGCTTTAAAGTTAACCAAATAGGTAAAAGGTGACTTCTGGATGGTTGCATTAGATTGTAAGGTCTATGTGCAGTGTTCTCAGATCCAAGACTCATCAGTGATAAAATCCACAATCTAAAAACTAGTCTGTGGTTGTTGAATGAGTAAGCACTAGGTAGGGATATTATGCATAAATTTTCATGCATTCATTGATTTTAAAGGCTTACACTCGGTGGCACTACTGAATGGAGAGTTTGGTACTCTTATTAACAGCATGTGTAAGCATATAAAATGGTGACATGTGATGTTTTGATGGTTTTATTTCTATAATTCTGAATTCAGGACAAAAGAAGGAATTATGGACACTAAAAAAAACAATGTATGCATATCTAATGGATCAGAAGTTCACTGAATTAAAAAAAGGCAAAATGTTAATGTGAAACAAGCATCCACACTTTACTGTGTCCAATGAAAAGGCCATTAGTTTTCTTTTCAAGATGCCCATAGCACCATCTCCAAATCAATGCATGAATTATGTAGTTACATGATTTAGCTATTTATTACAAAAATTTTAAGATGCAGTATCTCTGGATTAGGAGTTATGACATGAAATGTGATACTTTGTCTTGTATCTTTGTAGATCATCTTCAATGCTCTACTAACCATCATGAAATCTTGCAAATCACTTGAGGATATTCTTGTGATTCATTGTTTCACTATTATATACAATTTGAATCATTTTGAATGTTTCAATGGACATTTTTCCCATTTTAAATGAAAAATTTAATGTTAGTGTATTGTTTTATTGTGGGTTAAGACACGAAACCATCCATCATATCTAACTCATGATATAAACATGCTAACACCTTAAAATTCTTATGGTGAATAGCTAAACTATGTTATTGCATAATATATGTATTCATTAAGAGATAGCGCTGCAGGACGCTAGGAGAGAAAACTAGTCGCCAGTTACCTTTTCATTAGTACTCACAGTGAATTTTTAAAGTTTATCAAAATATTATGAAAACAAGTCCAAAAAATAATTTAAGACAAGTTTTGATAATATTTAAATATTTTTAATTAAAATAATTATTCTAAATTAATAATAATTAAATGGTTAATTGTTCATTAGACCATGTGGTGTTTAAGCACCAAATTGGGAGGTCGAGTTTTAGTGCAGAATCTTTTGCCTTTTAAATTATAAGTTTTGAAAAAACAATCAAAGATTGTTCTTTCAAAGAGAAATTAAAGATGGTGACTATATTTGTATCTTTATTTTTTTTAGTTTATTTTTCAAGTCTATAAAAAATTGAAGCTTCATATTTTTAAAAAACAAGATGCAATTAGAAATATACTTTTAAAAAATAAATCATGTGCTCTGATTTCCAACAAGTTCTGTTACTTTTACCTTTTTTTTTTTTACAACATTGCAGGAAAAGTATTTCACCTTGCAAAATATGGTCTACTTGTTATAGTGATAGTCAATAAATTAATAAAGCTGAAGGCCTTTTATAAAAAAAAAAACAACTACAACAACAAAAAAACATTAATCATAGAAATTTCCACTTTGTGTATAAATTAATACATGTTTATTTAATATTTGCTTAAGGGTTTCTTTGATATTAAAACGTTTTGTTTGCAGATATGTTATTAGTGACATCTATTGAATAATTTTTGAAATATACTCAAATTACACTAATTTTTTTTTTTATTAAATACCTATATGTCCTATCAATTAAATAAATAATTAGAGATTTCTTTTTCTCCATATTTTATTAAGTATCATTTTAAGTTTTTTTTTTTTTTTTCATGTATAAAATATCATATGTTTAATTAAAATTCGAACTCTTTAAAAACTGATATACAGACAGACACTTCCTGAAAAAACATTTCTGGTCATACTACAATAATATTAAAAAACAATGCATTGTGTAATATCAATTTAAATACCATGCATAATCATCAGCATTTTCAACCATTATCAACCCACTGCAGGATAAAGGTCTATCCAAATCCATCTTCTCCGATCTCTAGCCTCTTTTATCCATATCAATCCAGCACACTATCTTATTTCATACATCCATCTCACATGTGGTCTCTTTCAAGGTCTTTTACATTCTCTTGGAATCTGGTTTATGGTTTTAACTGCCCATCTATTACCATTTCTTCTAGAAATATATTCAGCCCAACCCCACTTCAGTTTCTTAATTCTTTCAATGATTTATGATGGGTACCTTTTTATTTACAAAGCTTATTTTATGCATATAAATATTTTATTAACCAATTATGAATAAACAAAGCAGATAGACTGTAATTATATACTGGATTACTTCTCTCATGCAATATTAAAATTATAAACCGTTAATTCTTCATTAAACTTTTTAAATATAGTCAGTTATTAATACAATTATAACTGCCATTACATTATTTTAACGTGTTTTTATAATAATTAATTGTATATCTATGAGTAAGTATATAGAAAACCATAGATTAATTAATTAATTAGAGAAAAAGAATAATTTATAATGTAAATAAATTATAATAATAAAAATATCATATACAACAGCTATATATATACATATATTAATAATTATACATAAAAAGCTTTTTTCAGTACTATTGCACATGATATTTTTATTTATTTTTTATTATAATTTGTATGAGAAAACAGCATAATAGACTCATTAATTTCCATTTTTGATGAATGTAAATAAAATATATATCTGTATAACATCTGATAAAGTAATTTATGCTTATTTTCAGTTGTGTGTTCAGTCTAAACAACGGTGTTTCAAATCAGCAAGCATATGGATCAATCATGTTTTTTACTAATATGCAAAGTAAATGGATTCAAATGTTATATATTCCAAGGCCCAATTACAAGAGACTGTGGAAAATTAACCCCTAATAATTGTGAATTTAGAAATGATTAACTCTCAGATCCGATCTTGATAAGAATATCTGCCTTAAAAATTATGATAAGATATAAAAAGACCACAGAAATCAAGTCAAGAAAGGAAAAAAAAAAATTATGCATATTTTTTCAAAAGCAGCCTAGGATTTAATATAGATCATCCACACTTAATATATTTTTATAAGATTCCAAGCTAATCAAATACTAAATACAGTAACAAGTAAATAACTGTGATAAATATATTATTTTTTCAAATTTGTATTACTCAACCTTTAAAAACTCTATAACTAAATAACTTCTGTGTTAAATATATTTATTTGATTTCATAAAATTATATTATTTAATTTAGTTATTATATGTAGTTAAATATAAGCTGAATTTGGGTCTCTGTGTACTTTTTTTGTTTATTTAAGCTCTTGTGATTATGTGATTGGTATTCTGTTTGTAAATTTTCCAATATCATATACAAGAGTTTTCAACATTGTACATAAGAATAATTTAGGACTGTTTTCATTTTGCTTTACTTTGTTTTGCTTTTTTTTAAATGACATGATATTCTGGTACTAAAAAGACTTTACTTCATACTCCTCATTATAATGCATAATATTCTAATATTCAGATATAATAAAGTAAATCTTTATCCACATAATACAAAATTAAAAATATATTGCATGATTGTGACTGCAATGTATTGTAAATTATATTATCAGCAATAAATATTGCCCTATGTAATTTATTTCAGCCTTAGAGTGAAAGATCAAAAGATAGAGGTCGCTGGATTGAAGCTCAATAGGACATATCAGTGCTCCCAAGTAATAAGCCATTTGATAATTTGTCCTATCAGGTCTAACAGACTCAGACTTAAATACTCAGAGATTAATTCTCATCTGAGTTACATGAATAAAATAACCTCTTTATGTTAACAAATTAGAACTATTAAATGTTCCATCTACCACTGGGAATGCTAAAAGATCACATGACTTCCAGAGCAATCATCCCTATGATTATTAGTATTTATATTCCCAGCATGCTTTAATGCAATAATAGAGTAATAATCAAATAGTTTATTGCTTGGGAGTTCGTAAAGAAGTTCGAGAACCGGAAGTAATAAGCTGAACCGGAAGCAATATAGCCGAACCGGAAGTAACTTAGCCGTACTGCAATTCAAAAGCTTAGTAATCTGGCACTCTATTGCAGTACCAAATCATGAAGATAGATCCAAAAGGTAAAATCTATTTCCGCTTGATCGCAAGATGAATTCTTTTATTTTGTCTTCATTTGTATAAACAACAAATATCCTTATTAAAATGTTGTATTTTCGTTAATTGGAAATTTAAATCATTTAAAATTTTTGCGTGAGGGGAATAATAGGGTTTTGCATAATTTGCCAAAAAAATATTACTGCAGATGATACCGCCATCTTAGCACAGTTTTAATCATTAACAAAAAAATCCATAATTATTATTACTCGGAGTCTAATTTTCTGATATCTTCAAGACAAAGAATTTTAAAAAAAATTAATTAACTATGCCGTGTTTATTTATTTCTGAGTCCCCCCCCCCCTTTCACATATTATTTACGATTTAATATATTTTCTTTTACTCTATAAAATTATTTGATTTCTAAGTAATTGAAACTACATTTTAATTATTATCTAATTAAAGTATAAATAACTTCAAGAAAAATTCTTTACTATTTTCATTTTCTTTGATCTGACAAAAAAAGAGAGCAAGAGAGAATTTTAATATAGACTTGCATTAGCATGAAGCTTGAAAGTTCAGTTCCACCCTCTGGAGATTTCAAACCTATCTTTACTCCATGCATTTTCTATTTAATTAGTCCTAATTCAGAAGTTTAACATAAAGGCTTAAGGGAATGAAGATGATCTGAATATCCAAGAACTGTTTCTTGTAGAGGGCTGTCTTGTCTGTCAAAAAGATTAGGTTAGGCAAGAGAAAAACAACTCAACCTACTCTTATTCTTGTTTCATAAAAACCAAGACACTTTTATCACTGCACTATCGATTTTTCCGTCACATGACCTCAGCTGTTTTAAGAATATCTTATAAACAAGTTCTATGAATAATCTGTTATTGATGAATAGGGCATGTTATTCTATATTTTTACGTTTTAATTAACAATCAAAACTATTTATTTCACAGTTGCCTTTAAAATTAACAAACTATGTTTATTTAAAAAAACATCCACCATTCATTCATACAATTATTGTAAATACAGCATACAAGAATTTATATGTACATTACAAATGTCATGTACAGCTACATAAATACACACAAATTGTGCATTTTAATGTGTATATATATATACGCAACACATAATTAAGTGATTTATAAAAATGTAGAATTCCGGCCCATAATCCACCCATAATCCAAACTCGCTAATAATAATAGTACACTATGGGTTCATACATATATGATTTTGATATTAGTAGTAGCACATCGTCAATACCTAATCAGCCCGATTGTCTAAGGAATTTTACATTCTAATTAACTAGATATCCATTCATCAACCAATAATTAAATGGTTCTCTAGATTGTCTATGGAATGACTATACTTGAAAACAAAATTTTTAAGCTTTTTTGCAACATGAAAATACAAGATTAAACCAGTAAATATCACCTGACTCCATCACATGACTTTAGCTTCCATATTGCATCTATTATTACTTACTAAAACTTATAGCAAATAGCATAAAGATGGGGAAAATTATGATTTCAAAGTTCATTGGTTGAAAATAAAATCTAGTTCATGGCGTTAAGGATAAATATACTAACCACTATGCCATGCCATAAAGTCTTATACTATCAAATTAACAATGATTGGTATTTGGGTAGTACAGTTAGAAGTTATGCAATTACATCCAGTGCTATACTGGCTTTCAGTTTTCCTCTTTCAAATAAACTTTCATAGGAAGAATCTTTTTTTCATTATCTTTATTGCTTTCCTTCTGTTTGTTTTGTTTTATTAATAAATATTAATGATATGGTAGAAGTAATCTGAGATGATGTTGATAACACTTGATCATAATTTTATTAAAAGAAAAACATTTTAAACATTATGAAAGAATGAAATCATAAACTATCTTTGTAAACTGTAAAGAATATTATTTATAAATAAGCAGAATCATCACTGATCTATTTATATCTAATAATAATTTAAAATGTGGCAAAATATGAATGACACAAATTTTTTTAAACAAATTATACAAAACTCTATTTCCCTGGTTTACGAAGGAATAGAGAATAATCAAAAATTAAAAAATTACTTATAGGTAATACACATAATAATCTATGAGATTGTTTTTAATTTGGTTTTGTCAGGCATCAATAAAAAAATCTTTAATTAACAGATAGTGTGAGTATCAAAATTCATGCAATTTGGAGTATTACATGATGACATTCACTTCTGGTAAATTTAAAATGTTTAGCAATTGAGAATGATTATGAAAGTAACCGAAAGTACTTCTGAGTTTTTATAATTATTAGGAATATTTATCATTAAAACAGCAGCAAACTCTCCATGCAGTAGTGCCACCAAGTGCAAACCATAGTAATCAATGGATGCAAGAAGATTGATGCATAAAATCCCTATATAATGTCTACTCATTCAATAATCCCAGACTAGTTTCTAACTTGTGGCTTTCATCAGTGAGGAGCCTCAGATCTGAGAGCACTGCACTTTGATTATAGGATCACCTTTTATCTTTTTGGTTAACTATATACCTATGAGTCCAAAATGAAAACACAATAATATTTTCAATCCAAGCTCATTCACTTGTATAGTTATATAGCTATGAACCTAGTTCAGCTCTCTGCATTTTGATGTCTTTGGTTCTTTAATAACCCTAGTCACTATTATTCTATGGGCAGGATTGTTGGCTCTTCAAGAAGAAATGGGATGGTCAAGTTTTTATATGAGAGATGCAAAAAGCAAAATGAAAATGTTCAGAAGATTGTAGTTTATGGATAATAAGAGAATAGCCAAAATAGTATTTAATTGGGTTATGAATAAAGGACAGACAAAAAGATGGGTGAGACAGGTAGTATGGTATGCAGAAGATTTGGATAAAGAATTTATGTCAGATACTTATACAAAAGGTGGGATGATTGTGTCAGGAAAATTGCTGAATGTTATAGTTGCAAGAAATGGGATAGAAGAATAGATGCATTAATAAAGAATAGGGAGTTGGAGAACTAGTATGGAGAGCAAAAAGGGTCTAAATATATATAGAAGTAAACAGAATATTCGGTGCAAGTTAATTTATGATAATAGCAAGGAAAGTAGTTTACTGTTCAAACTTGAACAGGATCTTAAGCAACAAGGGAATCTACACATAAATGGAAAAATGTGGGTGATTTAATCTGTAAGTTGTGTAAGAAAGGCATAGAAAATTTTAGGCATCTGTTAATTGAATGAAATGTTTGCAAGTAGAAAGGGTACAAGTAATGAAGTTGTGGGAGAAGGTGGGTTTTGTTTTTTATGCTGAGTTTGGAAAAAAATAAGAGGGATTTAAATATAAAAGCCATGGAGTTGACAAAGATTATGTTGTGGAAATGGGATGGAGCAGGATAGAAAAGAATATGAGAAAAACTTAGAGTGAGGAATGGAAAAGGACGGTAAAGTGGATAACAGGTTTCTCGGGCATACGTAGCTGAGAGATTCCTGACTCTGATAAAGGAGAAGTCACAATGCATCTCATTTCATCTACTGTTTTAATAGCTTGTTAATGCATAGAAAATGGTGATCATGTAATATTTATCATTACATGTAATATTTATCATTCATTACAACTATTAATCTATAATTAATGTTTTGTTTAGTTTATTAGTATATGTAACATAAAAATAAATATCTTTCTTCCATTAACATTCCACCTCAGCCACCCATAAATATATTCTTAAAAACATTTACTTCTTTCATTTATCTTCCCCTATTCCATTTACCTTGCAGTTCTACTAACATATTGTCTAAGATTTTAAGAAAATTGTTATTTTAGTTCCTATCTGTTTTTTAAATTTTTTCATTAAACATTTCATTTTTTACTCTTTCTAATATATATCTCAGTAGTTATAAATTTATTAACATTTTTGTACAAATGCAAATATCAGATATATCTGATCTTGTTTTTCTCTTTATTCATAATATGGTATGTTTCTTAATTATGTAGTTTTTTTTTTAATTGCAATTTTAATAACAAAGCATTCTTAATTTCTTATTAATCTTGTATGGTTTGTTAAATGACAGCATGATGGGATTTAAAGGTTCTTAAAATATAAGTTTAAACTATCATTTTTGGTACAGAAAAATTTATATGACCTCCTTCACAACTAACAATTCAATTAATAAATAATAATTATTTTCTAACTATTTTAAAGCATTAGTTTGTTCTGCATATTTTTTAACATACTTTATTTTCTCTACCTCTTTTCATAGGTTTACTAATATTTTAAGTTTTATCTTGAATATTTTTTTAAAGCTATCCCTGTCTGGTTGATCTGGATTTCAGAGTCCAAGGATTATGAACTAATTCTGTTGCTTCCACTATTTCTAACTTCTTATATGTATCCCAGCAAGCTAATGACTAAACCAGTTATTTTGCACAAAGATAATTATAGCAAAGGCATTAGATATTATGATTAATAATAGTAGAACTTTAGAGAAATGAAAATCAAACAACAAAGGCTGAACTAAATCATAGTGAGATTTTAATATACTCAACAAACTAATAACAGTAAAAAACATAATGCAGTATAATGATATCTTTGATTGGCTAATTTAATAAGACAAAATGTCATGTGACTTTTGGCATTTAAAAGCAATTATTTACTCTACACAAAGCATTTTTGTAAATTCTAAGGGAAGTGGGTTTTTTTTTCTAAAAAAAAAAAAAATACTCTACTTTCAACATTTACATATCTGCAGTTTCAAAAAAACTATTAAATGTATATAAATTAATAAAAAAAAATGTAATATTTGTCTACCTCCTATGTGTATGTTACATATATTTATAAATTATATAGAGAGCATGTAAACATGTATTATGTATGTTTATGTTATATACATTTTTGCATATATATTATATGTACATTCAAAAGAAGGATCCACCTTTTGAATGTAATATACTGACAATTTTATTTTAGCTCTTGACCTGTGGCAATTGGCTTTCATCGGCTGCTGTCTTAGATTGAATGCTTTCTAATGGAATAATTATAAATGGATAACTCCACACATTAAATATTTCCATCTAAAACATCCATTAAAAGTATTATATTATAGGTACATACATTTATATAAAGATTTGTTTAAAATGTGTTCAACTATCCAAAATTTTAATACATATGCTACAGTTTTTAAACCAATGTTGTAAATAAAATAAAAACTACTGATTATTTAAAAACCATTATATAATTATAACTTATTTATTTTAAAAAAAAAATAATAGTTTGTCAGAAAAATTTGTTGAAATGTTTCAGTAACTTTAAATAATGAACATTTTGCAATATGAATATAAAACTATCAATTGTCTGAATCCCCAGGATTGCAAACATCTATTATTGACATTATACCACTAAACATCACTTGATCAACATTTCTTATGCTTTCTCATAACTGTTATTAAAACAGGCAAAACTCTCAATAGTAGTGCCATTCAGTGCAATCGAGAATAATCAATGGATGCCAGAAGGCTTATGCATAAAATCCCTATCTATTGCTTACTCATCCAATATCCCTAGACTAGTTTCTAGTTTGTGGCTTTCATCAGTGAGGAGCCTTGGATCTAAGAGCACTGCACTATCTAGAAACTAGTCTGGGGATATTGGATGAGTTGCACTAGATAGGGATTTTATGCACAAACCTTCTGGCTTCCATTGATTACTCTGGCTTGCAGTGAGTGGCATTACTATATTGAGATTCTTGCCTGTTTTAATCTATTATTGATATAAAGCTATCTGAATTATAAAAAATACATAAAATATAAAACTATGACAAAGCTAAATAAGACAGTAAATTTATTGCCAAAAATTACAGAAAAGACCAAATCATCTAGAACTCTATTGATAAGTTGGATGGTTTGCAAAAAAGTAAATGAGAACTTGCAAAGGTGTTTACACTGGAGATGTTAGTAGACATAATAATGTAGGAATGATTTTAGGTCCATGATCAAAGTCAAGCTTTTTCAAATATTATTTCTTCAAATAATAGAATGGTGGATGGTTAGACTTAAATCAATTTCCAGAAATCTGGTGATTATTTATTTAGAAATGCAGAAGCCCATTATAAAATGAAGGGATGAATATCATGACTAAAAAAAATATAAAAAGTACTTAATTAAATAAAAAAAGAAGATTGGAATAATATTTTTGAAAAATATTATTGGTAAAGTCAAGTCCTCTTTTTTTTCAATGATGTTCCACTTCAACTCCTATCCTTTTTTAAAAAAATATTTCTTCACTAGATATCAAATATTAAATTGCCTCACAGAAATTTTTTTAAAAAAGTATTAATTATATTAAGTTTATTACTAATTCAAGACAGTTTTATGACCTTAAGATATGCTTCAAATGAGATTTTTTTTTTCTTGGATGTTCTAAAAAATTCATTAAACTACCTAAAAATTATGATTTTAAAATGGTTTTACTTTTTAATGTATAGTGATAAAGACAACTAGATAATAATGTTAATATCATCTACATTTTTTATTACTTTTTACAATGATTTTTTACAATCCACTATTGACAGTTTTGATTGCCTCAGCAATCTTCTTCAGAATTATAACAAATATAATACAAATACATGAATATAACTATACGTGAACATATAATTTTACATTTTTTATATATATATTCTACCTTGTAATCATTATTTATATATTGTGCCGGTTGGATTTGTATGTTCACGTAACAAGATCTAGCATCGAGGCAAAAGTACCTCGAATCCAATCGTGCGCAAGATACACAGGTCAGGAGCGCTCATGAATTCTGCCCTATTTGCCTATTCCCCAGATCTATAACATTATGAGCAACAATCCCGATGATATCGATTAATCCACTTCTCATCCGCCGGCATCGATCATCGGAGACACAAAAGACTCAAGGCTAACTCATGATAGAATAACTTAATGATGAGCATGTTAATTATGTGTAGAGCGGAGATCATCTAGTCATATTTAAGCTTAAGAAATAACTTAATATTTATCTTAACTAAAGAAAGCACTGATTCGAGTTTGATGTTTATATATTTACGATTTATTAATAATAATTGTCAGGTCATTTAGCCGACGTGAGCCTCAGGATTATTATAGATATTTATTTGAATCATTTTATACAATAACATGATAATTGCAGCTATGCCAATAATATATGTATGTGTTTGGGTAAATTAGCACTATTAGAATAGATTATTAGAACGCTATCACACCCCCAAAAACGAAAAGAGCATTTGATTACTTCAAACAATAATTTTAACACAGATAATATTTGATTACATTTAATATGATGGTTAACTGGGAATTTTAGATAATTAATGTGTGGGATGGGTAATGAACAATTTACACAAACGATACTAAATCTATCGTATTAATACTTATATTAAAATAAGGAACATATGTTTGTTTAAATAAATCATTTCATTACGGCTTATGAATACTTCTGGGTGAATGATAAGATAAGGGAAAAGTGGTGCGTGCATGGTGGCTTATTGGGTCGGTCCATTTATGGATCCTGGAGTGTGCTTCACGAATTCTGAGAACGAAGTTGACCGATTTCCTCTGCAACATAGGCAGGGTCGGTATTGAGACGAAGGGCGGCTGGCTATGTCATTACCGGGCTGGTTTTTCCAGAGCGATCCCCGTATA
This sequence comes from Epiperipatus broadwayi, assembly GCA_028023455.1. Lineage (NCBI taxonomy): Eukaryota > Metazoa > Onychophora > Udeonychophora > Euonychophora > Peripatidae > Epiperipatus > Epiperipatus broadwayi. The sequence continues at coordinate 1,360,027 of JAQFVV010012606.1, read as the reverse complement.
AAGCATGCTCATAAGACCGTGGATGTCCCCCAGGTGATTTTTACAGCCTGGTTTAAGGACAGTGAGAACGACAATGGGGCTCGACTGTGCGATGACCTCCATGTGATAAAGAAGTATGAACATATATATAAAATAGAATGGCCTTTATGCACTAAACGCTTATTAATAAAACATAAATATACTTCTGAAATTAAAGATTATTGGGACGTATTTATTGCCCACAAATGATGAACTATTCAGCATAATGACCTGGCTTTACTTTAAGCAAACAGGGATAATAATTATACATATAAACATAGAATAAAAGGTTAAGACTCCCCCTCCCCCCTTTACATTATATTACTTCATATTTTTCATTATGTTTTACACATTAAACCTCAATTTTGGTTGATTTATGCCCTTTTGGAAATACATTAATTGATTGCAAAATAAAAAGGGTGATCATAATAGCTAAGATGAAATTTACATATATAATATAGTTGAAAGATAAAAGATAGCACATTAGTTAGGCAGGAGAATGGGAAAAACAGATGTCAAATCTGTTTTTCAACAGTAAACATGAAAATATAATTAATTTATTTCTCTAAAACCGCGAGCATCTGGGCAATCCGAATAAGACTTGTTTTTATCAATTATAAATTATTTACCCAGTAAATGATGGGTGGGGAAAACAAAATAAGTTATATGCTAGCGATTTTAGAATATTATTGGCATTAACTTTAAAATATAAATACGTAAAAATGTTAATAAAAATTATTGGCCGTTTTTAAATAAAATAAAATAAAAACATTTTATAAGAGGCTTAGCATAGATTAGTTATATAGAGTTATATATATATTTGAAGACATTTAACAGATATAGTTTAAAATATACACATTACATAGAAGGCAGGATTTTAGGAATTATAAGTGGTCTGAGATCTTTACCTTGATGATTGAGAAAAGCATTTCACTAGGAATCAGTCCATCGGTATTGTCACTAGATCTAGGGTAGCGGGATGATTTGAGATAGCACTTCATTTCATTGGAAAGACATATGTAAAGTTCAGTAGCATGGAGTACGGAAGCTTCGTTCATGGGATCAGCATGTTAGAACGGAGGGACAAGGCAAAATTTACTACTCACAACACATTGTGTGAAAATTACATCGGGCATGGATTATGTTCAGCAGCATGGCTATTTAATGATCTCCCCTTTTTCTTGTGGATTCAAATCCAGCAGTATTTATACTTTTAATTTGAATTTGTAACTAGGCAACTACTGCTGGACCTGAGGTGGTTTAAGCACTTAGATTTCATTTGGAATCATTTGGCCGGATACTCTTATCTGGTAAGATATTTGAAACAATGCAAGTTTGTTATCAGTTTCTCGAACAATTGTTTTAAAATGAATCTTATGATTTTAAAACAAGCTAGTGTGGACAATTTCCACTAATGGGTTTATTTTATTATTACCAATTTGTAATCTTCTATTTTAATCTAAAGGGTTTTCCGGGTTATTGTTTTTCGAGAGACTTACTAACAAGATTGCATCATTTCTGGCTACAAACTTATATATGAAAAATATAATAAGTATCATATATAATATCTTATATATATAATATATTATTAATTCAATCACAATCTCCTACGCTAAAATATACATATATATTTATTATTTACGCCCGCATACACATGAGAATATTATTATTAGATTAAATATTAAATTAAGAAACATACGTTCACATTATTTTCTATTGGGTTAGGAAATATATTATTTTTTTGGGTGTGTGGTTTTTTGGGAAAGGTTTGAATTTGGTGTGGGGGGGGGGGGGGGGGTGGGGGGGGGGGGGGGGGCGTGGGTCGGCTATCGTCTCTTCTATTTCTATATATATCTATCTATTTCTCTCTCTCTTTCTATTATTTTTTTTTTTTCTTTTTTATATTTTTTTTTTTATTTATATATTATATGAAATGTGAGGGGTTATATATAGAGGGAGGTGTATAAATTATTTGTGGGTTTAAAAATTATTATTTTAAGTATGATATTTTTTATTTTTTTATGTTTATTTTTTTTTTTTTGTGTTTTTTTTTTTTTGTTTTTTTTTTGGGATTTTTATTGTTTTGGGAAGATTGGTGGGATATTTGATACAAACAAATGGGGGTTGTAAAAATAATATAAAATAAGTAATAAATATTAAAGATTTAGATTTTTTTTGATGTAATACTTCAAAAAGATAACTAGACTGATCTTTCTCAGTTATTGTAATCTTGTGAATTGGTTTAGAATTATCAATAGTTATTGTACAAATATGTTTCACAAATCGAATTTAACAGCCTTTGAGTTATGTAATTAGAATCAAACACAAGCTATAAACCATATAGTTAATAACGTATCACCCCTTGAATACAATTGTAGTGAAATTAAATGACCTACTAAAGCCATTAGTATATCATTCTTTTTTGTTGGAATCTTTAGAGATTTCTTTATAATGATTGTGATTAGCTAGTTATTTAAAAACAAAAAATGCAGAACCTAATAGAAAAGGAAAAATCAACTTATAAGAGAGTACGAATCAGAAATAAAGACCTAGAGAGGTAACAAATTGAGAGTTTTGTAAAATATATATAAAAAACAAGATAAAAATAAATATATGTTTTTAAAATCACACGAGAGATCCACATATTGAGAGATCTGATAAGTAAGAGATGTCAATTAGGTTATGTTTTGATTCAAAGTAGATTTAAAAATAATTTTACCATTGCTATTCTGGAGTTCATATTAATTGAGATCTTAGTAAAAAATATCTTTAAGAAAATAATAAAGAAAATAAAGGAAAAAAAATTAACAAAATGTTTTTATTCATATAAATGTACTAAAAAGTAAAAAACAAATTTGCTTCATCTTACAAAATATTCTTGGCATTATGCCAACAAAAAAGAATGTAGGCATTCGTGTTTAGAAATACTCTTATTTATATTTACATCAATAGAAATTTGATATATTTTTTTATGTTTAGAAATATTCTTACTATTTCATATATTTTGTTGCATCGTAGCGAGAATATTATGAAAGTTGAGAAAATTTGTTTTTTTTTTTTTACTTTTCAGTACATTTGTGTGAATAAAAGCAATACTTTAAATTTTTTTTTCTATTTTTTATTTTCTACTTTTATACTTGTATCACTGGATTCTTGAAATGACAAAAATGTGGTCATGTTGAATTAAATTGTATAAGTTTAAAATGAATCCTATATAAAATTTTAAAAAAATTAAATGTTTTACTAACAATTGGAAAGGGAGTGAATATTCAGTTACAAGATTTTATAAAGATAGAAAGACTTAAAAGATGAAATAAGTTAAATAAAAACAAATTTACAAGAAGTTTATACATGGAATTAACACCAATTATACTGCACTTCAAATGCTCATTGGTGAAAACAGGCAAAAACTCTCCATATAGTAGTGCCACCGTGTGCTAACCAGAGTAATCAATGGATGCCAGAAGGGTTGTGCATAAAATCCCTATCTAGTGCCTACTCATCCAATACCTCCAGACTAGTTTCTGGCTTGTGGTCTTCGTGTAGGCACTAGATAGGGATTTTATGCACAGGCCTTCTGGCATCCATTGATTACTCTCATTAGCACAAGATGGCACTACTATATGAAGAGTTTTTGCCTGTTTAATAACAGTTATGTGCTAGCATGAGATGGTGATCATGTGATGTTTAGTGGTTTTCTCATTGGTGAAGTTAGAAAAATCATAGTTAAATATCGGGCTTAGCGCTTTTGATGCCTTTTAACCTCATATTCTTAGCCAAAGAATTAGAAACGTTGTAGTATTGTTGACATTTGCTCATGTATGCAAATTAGTCTTCATATGCAAAACAATTTTACTATCAAAAGATCAATCAGACCTCTACCACTCTACCCATGTTCCAAGCTATGCAAACTATATATAACAGAATAAATCAGTTTGATTGAATAAAGATCACAGATATTAAACAATAAAATAAAATTCCAATAATAATATGAATCATATTGTTGATGGTTTAAACTGAGGATGCCAATTTAAGCATCAGCATACTGAATGCATTTATAGATATTGTTTTCATTTTATGTGCCACAGTGTTATGCAATAAGTCAGTAAACATGTGCATAAACAGGCATAAATGCACACATTTACATATTGATAAGTCAAAATATTACCAGTTCACAACTACACATATATCTTAAGTGTTTGTTGAAAAAAAAAATTGTAATGCTAATAATGGAATTTATCTAATTTGAAAGAGTAGTCAATAGACTTTTTTCATTCATTACCTTTGTTAAAGAGAAAAGATGTAGGACAATTTTAGACTAATTAGCTTATGTCACATGCAGGTAAAACTTTGCTGAGGCTCTTAGATTCATTTCTAATAAATAAGTATATATCTGAAAAGCAGCTTAAGTTTTAAAAAAAAGAGGAATGGATATAAATATTTTTTTATTAATTTTGAATATAATTAGAAAGAATGAATTGAATTATTTTAATTAGTATTATAAAAAATGGGAATACAGGTGGTCCTTGACTTTTATACCTGATTGTTTCCTAATACAAATGTACAAAAGTAGAACAATGTAAAAAACATCAAAAAGTGTTTTTAAAATATTTATTTTTTAATGAGGTGTATAAGCATATACATAAATAATACTTTATTGATTAATATCTGGTGTGTTCTTTATAAACTTATCAAGAGGTAGTTGAATTGTATTCTTGTTTTTCTTTTTTATAAAAAGTTTCATAACACATTGTGTCTTGATCTTCATATGAAATAGTGAATTGTACAAAAATAGAATGAAAGTCTAGGACTGCCTGCATATATTAAGAGAAGATATGCTTATTAAGAAATATCTTTCAGAAGGTATTTATAAATTGTCTTCTACAAAAGAAAATATACATATGGTAAAAGTATGGATATTAATTTTATTAATAATGGAGAAATCACTACTAGTAGAAGGATTTTAGCTATCCAAAATGGATAAACTAATTCTTGTAGATAGTAAATATGAATTTAAAATATTCATAGGATTGGTTTGAGATATAAGTAAATGCCAAACTAATGTGATGAAGGTAAGAAATAGGACTAAATTATCAAAAAAATATTAGAAAGTTTTTGTGGAATGTACTCAAAAATAGCAAGACTTGAAACGGATCTTTATCTTCATGGTTTTAAAAAATGTTGAAGTAAAATTTATTAATTGTACAAGAATAGTTTCTCATTAGCAAAATAATGAATATTTTATAAACCATTTATGCTTATAAATACAAAAAAAGTATGACCACCTGTTTGAAATTCCAAAAAAGATAAATAAAATTTTAGTTTAAACACTTAAAGATGCTGAAACTTCTGATCTGGAAAAAGATTGAAAGTTTGCCATTACAATTTTTAATATCATTTATTAGAAAATAAATCACTCAAAAAACTCAAAAATTGTCATTCAAAGAAGCAGCAAAATAAACTTGAAAAACACCAGAAAAACATCAAAAATTCTTATCAAACATTCCCTTATTAAAATGAAAGCAATTAAATGTCTCAAACTAGATAAATCTATAATCATTTTTCCTGCTGGTAAGGGCAATTTTGAAGTTGTGATTGATATTACTGTGTACAATAACAAAATAAGAGAATTTCTCACAACAAATTAATAAAAAAAAGTGACAAAAATTTTATAATTGCTGCACAAAGCTTCAAGCATTACTCTGAATGCATTACAGGAATTAATTGATTCAGAGAGAAAATTAACAACATATTGTAGCAAAATTTTATAACTCTATGCAACTGCATAAAATCCATAAGTTTCATTTTTTATTAAGATTTATTTTTAAAATTCAGCATGCCAAAATTTGTCAATATTTTTTCTTGGGGGATTTTAATCTTTTGATGTATGAAAAAAAGGTCATTTTTTAGAGATTCTAAACTCTTTGGCAAATTAATCAAAAATACTAAAATAGAATTGACCCAATGTAAACTATGATGTGGAAAATTTTTCACAAATGTATTCTATGATGAAGCATTGGTCTTTATAAGACAAATATTTAAATGAAGATAATAGTTTACAAACCAGTGTAGTTGTATTTATTGGTAGTATAATGGAACTTAATATTCTATACAACAGCATACTTTTAGAACAACACAAAATTCTTGCAATAAAGTCAAAAAATATCTATGGGTTCACCACTGTCTCTCCTGGTTGGCAATATTTTTTATGAAAGAACTTGAAATCACAGCTGTAAATACTACTCATCTCCACCTGAAATTTATTTTCACTGCATCATACATTTTATGGCCTTATAATGAACTATTGTTGTAAACAATTTGGGACATATCAATATATTTTCAATAAACCAGCAATAAAATTAAAACAAGAACAAAAAATGGTGTTCTTAGACATTGTTAAAATTTTAAATAATCAATTTAAAACAAAATTAAAACAGACAAAACTGTAACAAGAATTCCTGATGAACCATTCATCATCATCATAAATCATTATCAATCCACTGCATGATGAAGGTCTCTCCAAATTCAATCCATCTTTGATCTTTAGCTTCTCTTCTACATATCACCCCTGTACACTTTCTTATTTCATCCATCCACCTCACATATGGTCTCTTTCTGGGTCTTTTACAACCTTTTGGAATCCAGTTTAAGATTTCAATTCTCCATCTATTATCATCTCATCTAACAATATGTCCATCCCAACTCCACTTCAGTCTTTTAATTTTTTCAATGAGATCAGTAACACCTGTTTGTTGTCTTAGCCATATATTCCATTTTCGATCTCTTCTGCATACAGGAAAATACTTATACATTCCAATCATGGCAAAAACAAAAAATAGAATTATATTATCAATAAGAAATAGAACAAAATCAGTGTGAACAAAAGCCAATAATTTTTAAAAATATCTCAAATAGAATAAACTCTCATGAATTGTTATCTATCAATTGCCATTTTGAAATCTTAAATAGACAACAAAAAAGAAAAATCAAAAGAAAAACAAATTTTACCATACTAAATCTATATTAAAAATATTAATTTGCATTTATTTCTCAAAAAGTAATTTATTTATTTTTAAAAAACAAGGATTATTTAAAAAATATACATATATCTTGATGCAACTGAGAAAAATATAATTAATGGCCTCCATTGCTGCGAAAATCTCACAATCTTGTATCATCATATCACTTAATTTTTTGGCTCACAAAATATATAAACAAATACAATACTCTGCTCCAACACCATCGATAATAAGTTTCAATAATCTGTAGAGGAGATAGTGCATTTATTTCAGCTTTGAATTCCAAGTTCTCATTGTTAAAGGCCAAAACCAAAAACTAGTCTAGGATTGAGAAATTTAAATAATCTACTAGCTGATAACCCTTGATTACTCACAATTACTATAGATGGCGCTAGAGGAGATAATTATTCTTGTTAGGCATAGAAAATATTAGGCATTTGTTAGTAAATGCCTACAAACAGAAAGGATATAAATGACAAAGTTGTGTAAGAATAAATATAAACAAAGTGATTATACAGAAAGTGGGTTCTTGGGTTTTTATGCTGGGTTTGAGAAAAAATAAGAAGAATTTAGATATAAATGCTATAGAGTTGACAAAGATAACGTGGAAATGGGATGGAGCAGGATAGAGAAGAATATGGGAAAACAGGGTGGGGAATGAAAAGTAAAGGTAAGGTGGCTAACAGGTTTCTCTGAGCATAGTGGCTGAGAGATTCCTAACTCCAAGAAAAGAGAAGCCATGGTGCATCACATCATATCATGTTTAAATCTTATATGATGAGAGTAGCTATAATCAAAAATTTTAAGCAAATTTTATTGCCTAAAAAAAAACAAATTGCTACTTACTTTTTATTTATTTTTTATATTTAAAATTAACCAGTGTTTTTTTTTTTTTAAATAGTATTCCATTAATAAAAAATTTAATACTTAACGCTATAGAAACAATATAAAAACAAAAATAAATATAATAATTTTTTTTGTTTTAAAGTAATAAAAATGAAAATTAAACATTTTTAAAAGCTTTTATTATACACAGAAAACATTAAAATAGTTATTACAGTAAAATGAAAATATTTAAATCAAATTCCTTAACATATAATTTGAATTATAAATAAAAAAAATTCATACATCAACATAAAAACATACAAAATGTAGCCAAAAAATTATTTGCATAACAAGAATCTTGAAACAGCTACAAACAATGTTACAGTTACATTGACATTAAAAATATTACTTCATTAAATGTTATTTTAAATGCAAACTTATCATTTATCTATAATAAATATTTTTTCTAGCAGTGATCATCAATCCTTGGTCAGCAGACCGGGATTGGGCCGCAGAATTTTTCTGCCCATGGTAGACTGGCAGGAAAGTTTGTAATAACAAAATAATAATAGATTAAACTTTTAATCAATATAAACAATTTTTATTTATTTTTTCATCTCATTTTTACCCAATTAAAAAAAAAGAAACAGAACAAAATAAAATATAATCAATCATACATAAATTAATTTAAACATTTGTTTTTCTAATTATCACAGAGGTTTATGGGGAAGGGGGGGGTAGAATTACATTTTTTATTATTTTTCTAAAAAAATTCAAAATTTAAAAAAAAAGTTTTTTATTATACAAACTCCATATATATAAGACTTCATCTTGTATATTTAACATTAAATACAGATATTACATTTATCATAATCATTGTCATGTAATTACACTAGCTGTGATATTTCCCAACATGCAGGTGAATAACATTTTATTCTTGCATGTTTTAACAATGAAATAATAAATGCAGCAATGCAGGCACATTAATGAAAATGGTTGTTTTTTATATATATAGAAACCTTTATTAACACAATAACTATTTACAATTTATAAAAGTAATTAAACAGATGATAAATATGTTACAGTTTTGTATACCAAAACCCAAAGAATTTGATTTATTCCACTATTAAGACAAAAAGGCTGCAGGCAAGTAACTAGTTCTCTTCCACTCAAGGATATTGACTTGTAACACTGTAATAGAAGGAGACTTTAAGACATGCAACTCAAATGAGCAAAGCATGTAACAAAATGATTGATTAGCCCAAGGAATAAGCCACCCATAAGAATTAAACTTTTATCAAGACAAATGCTTATCTGATAATCTCACAGTTATTCTAAGAGCACCCCAGATTTGATTCATCGTTTTCCTTGGCAAGTATCCCAGACATTGATTGAAATAAGTTTCCCAATCTCTATAGGGTTTTGTACTGTTTTCTATAACAGTATGACTGAGCAACTCGAGAAAGAGTGTTCAACATATGAAGATAAGCAACACCATTACTATACACAGTAACTAACTAGTGTGTTGTTTTGGTCAGTTATAACAATTATGCTCATCTAAAGCTAAGCAGTGTACATCTTTAAGAAAATTTATCTATAGACTTCTGCTGCTCCGCAAAACCTTATCCTTGTTTCTGCAGGTGTGAAAAAGTTGAAGACCACTGTTTTATAGTAAGGCAGATAGATGTATTTGATATAAATGACTTAGGCAAAAAAAGCATATATATAATTTCATTACTCTTCTGTGGTTTCAGTTTTTAATATTACTGATTGCAGCTGTAAACAGATTGATATCTCATACAGTTTTGATTATAACATAATCTTTTTACATAAGCTAGAGATTTGCACAAAAGGACAACAGAGCTGGATAGTCTGAGAAAGTTACAATTTGAAATTTGGCTTGGATATCATGATGTAATTCTAGTGTGTAGTACAATAAATTGATTAGAGACTTGTGCTGCTGTGTGTAAAAAGAGTATGAGTTCAGTGGAAAACAACTCTTTCCACAAACCTGGTCACAACACAATCTCCTGAATGAGTAATAAACTCAGAGACTTCCTACTTCAGTTCATGTTTTTAATGGGTGTATAAATTCAAAGTAACTTCAACAAATTTCATGAATAAATTCTTTTTTTTTTCTTAATAAAAAAAATCATTAAATTTACTCTGCTTGCTATATATTGATAAATGTAGTTATTAATATTAATGCATTTTGAAAATATTCAGACAATTATCATGCATGAAACATTCATTTTCAGCTGCTGTATTCCTTAATAAAATTGCCTAATCATTCTGAAATATGCATATATTTTAGAAAACAATTTAAATTTATTACTGATTCATGTAAAATAAAAAAAAGGAATGGAATTGTTTTTAGCATAATTTATTTTTGATATTGCATGATGTCTGATCACAATATACAATGGAAATTGTAAACGAATCTTTATTCACACTAAAAAATAAATAGATTTAAATAATTCTATTTATATACTATTATCAGATCATTGTTCTAAGTGTTTAGATTTTTCATGTAACTTTAAAAAATAATTTGGAATTAAATAAATTGTTGAGGAGAGTTTATTTTCTTTTACATTGAGCAATAATTAAAAATATTAAAAAAAAATCTACATGAATAGAATAGTGATTTTCATTCATTTTTACATATTTTTAAGAGAAGCACTACTATGCATGTGTACACATCAGATAATCATGCTATATGATAGTTTGACATAAAAATGAAATAAAACACCAATAAAGGATTCTTTTTATTTTACAGAAAGAACTCTTAAGTTAGTGATGAGAAGTTTCTGACAAAATGATAGCATCAGTTTTCTATTGTGAGAAAAAAAATGGATCCATTTGCATTTAAAAGGGGTTAAATTGTTGGCAGAAAATCAAGACCTCATACTGAGGAATTGTTCGATGTTTTGGATTTATAATCTCAAGAATAATGAAACCACTCAGTAAAGATAAGAGGGTAAAAATTTGTTAGAAGCAATTATGCTCAGAAATTATGCTTACTAGAAAAAACAATAAGCATTACAACATATTGTGACCTTAGAAACAATATGGAATCAAATTCCTCGTAAATTAATACTCTTCTGAATACTTCAATGTCTGCCAATTCTGTCTGTTTTCAGCTACACAATCAGAATATTTACGACTGAGGTGACATTAAAACAAACTAGTTACTATTGTAAATATGGTGTGTTTATGGTGATCCCATGAGACAAAAGATAATTAATAAATGATGAGAAGCATATTACATGTTCAAACAAATCATTATTTAATATTTTTCTAATCATGTGTGAATTTGGGTTTGAGGGTGAACAAAAAGACCAACTGCCTTCTCCATGGCGGGAGAACTGTCACGATTTGAGTAGCCAGTTTATGACTTTCTTTTGTCCAATCATTAACTTTCATAATCTCAAAAAGTCAGATTGTCATAGTGCCAAAACTATTTTCAGTAATAGTGCCATCTTCTAAGATCATAATGCTTCAGTTTATAAAGACCATGAAGATATGTTTTTTGCATGCGGATAATGCTACATATCTTCCATTTGGCCCAGTTATTTAAAATGTTATTGATCTCTGTGGGTCATACTTAAACAATAATTAAGAGATGAATATGAATGAAAATATCTTTCTTTTATTCATGTGAGAAGAATATGATATGGTTTGATATAATTTTAGAAACTACTTTTTATTTAGTAGTGAGCAGTTCTTGATGTAATGATGACCCTGAAATACCTTACTAAGGATAACACTGCAGTGCCATTACTTTGTCCCAATCTCTATGATACATGCACAGTTATAACATCTTTTGTTATATATAAATGATGTTAGATGAAAGAGGAAGAAGTCATCACTATCTAAATTGTGAACTTTTGACTTGGGATATGATCATGACATATCTATAAAGCTACACTAGCATGTTAGCTTTAGTTTAAAATCTTAGTGACATTACAATTGTCAATTTATTGACAAAAACGCAAACTAAATACATTTCTGGAGTTAAATGAATAGAGAGCAATTCATGACAGTTGCTCCACCTAGTAATCAATGATTACTCAATGTCTTTATAAAAATAAACATCAATTGAAGACAGAGTAGTGCCTTGTGTATAATATTAAAAGAATTTTAAAAAAATAATAATAAATCAGTTATATTTGAGGGCTAATACAACTACAAAATAGTTTTTGTCTTAATATGTCTTTAAAATATAATAATAAGACTATCCCTCCAATAGCAAACAAAACCATATGAGAATACTATCATTTAAAATGCTTTTCTCTTAATAAGGGAAAATATAATTCAACAAAGATTAAGACTTAATTTCTGTTGGGGGATTGGAAAAAACATCCATATTTAACAATTACATGACAAGAACTTTGAAATTGATATATTCAAAGTGATTCAAAATCAAAATTGTATAACTATCATTTTTAAATGCAGAAATCAATTCAAAAACACCTAAAAACACAGACCCATTTAATGCAAATAGTATCTTTTGCTCTCCACTTTAATTCTCAAACTGGTCATCTAGAGTTCAAAGTCCATACATCATGTTTCCATTCTGTCATCTCTAGTGCTCAAATTTTTTGTGAACTCGTGGGTACTTTTTTTTCTAGTGAATAAAGTAATTTTAAAGCATTATTGTTTATTCCATCAGTGCATTATATATTCGTTCTTATCTTAATATATTAATAACTGAAACACAGGCTTATTATATACATGTGTCTATATATGTAATATATAGGATATATGAGCACAGACTTTCACACCACCCTCCACTCTATCTCATAATACTGATACACTTGAACACATATATGTCGAAAAGATAAATAATCACCGATTGACGTATTTCATGCTAAACCAGCAATCATCAATTGGTCCAGATTACCATCTCTACACATATATGCTATAAGTGCTCAGATATGTATTAAGATAGCCAGTCTTTATACTTTAATGGACAGGCTTTAATCTACTCCTCATCACAAGTCTTCAACTGTCCAGCCAATTGAAAATCTGATGATGGAACGCTCAAAGGCCACCCTGAGGCCGAGATTTTTGGATGGACAGTTGAAGAGTTGTGGTGAGGAGTAGATTGAAGCCTGTCAATTAAAGTATAAAGATTGGCTATCTTAATATATATCTGAGCACTTATAGCATATATGTGTAAAGATGGTAATCTGGACCAACTGGTGTTTGCTGGTTTAGCATGAAATACGCATATTGGTGATTATTTATCTTTTCGACATATATGTGTTCAAGTGTATCTGTTAAGAGATAGAGTGGAGAGTGGTGGGTGGTGTGAAAGTATGTGGTCATATATCTTAATATATTAAGTAGCTTCATTTTTTATTACAGAAATTTATTTATATATTAGAATATAGTTTTAAAGCAGTAAATATATATATTAGATTTTTTTTATACCCTTGAAAACCTCATTTCTGATTGCTTTTATTAATGAAAGAGGCTTATTTTCTTGAACCAAATGATCAGTACTCCTCGGGTAGGGTCAAAGTTGAATTACTTTCTCATATGCTTGGCTGACTTACATTTACCCCCATAATTATTTAATGATTGAAAAATCTATTTATTTCAAAAGCTAAAAGTAGTTAATTATTTTTAAATTTTTACTGGTTTACAGATTAAAATATACAGTTTTTTTATTCCCAAGTATATAGTTTACTAGTCAAAAAATAAATAATCTTGAAGAAAGTTTCAAATTGTACTTTTAAACATTTATGATCCTGTCTTAAGATTTTTGATTGAATGAACAAAATTGATGTGTTTGACTTCTAATTTGTTTGAACCAGTCAGATATCTAAACTCCCCTCTATAATGTAATTGGTCTCTTGAGATATCTACATCATGAAATAAATTACTATTGTAATAACATGGATTTTATTAAATACCAACATTTTCCACTCTCTTATGGGGCTTATATATATATCATTAAGACAGTTCTTTATAAAACTAGTTTATAACTATTCTGAAATTTACTTTCTGTGTGTTAATTGAAACACAGGCTTATTATATACCTGTGTCTATATATGTAATATATAGGGTATATGAGCTCAGACTTTCACACGGCCTACCACTCTCTACTCTATCTAATAACACTGATACACTTAAGCACACATACGCTGCAAAGATAAATAATCACCAACATACGTATTTCATGCTAAACCAGCAATCATCAATTGGCCCAGATTATCATCTCCCACACATATGTACTATAAGTGCTCAGATATATATATATATTAAAATAAACAATCTTCATACTTAAATGGACAGGCTCCAATCTACTGCACCTCCAACTCTTCAACCGTCCATCCAATTGAAAATCTGATGATGGAATGCTAGAAGGCCACCCTGAGGCCGAGATTCTTGTCACACCCAAGTTGACCTAAGATAAACCTAAATCCCACATGTACAGGACATAATCCATTAAATACATATGCAAGGATCGGCAGACATCTCTACAATGTAATAATTGAAACACAGGCTTATTATATACCTGTGTCTATATATGTCCATTTAAGTATGAAGATTGTCTACCTTAATATATATCTGAGCACTTATAGTATATATGTGTGGGAGATGATAATCTGGACCAACTGATGATTGCTGGTTTAGCATGAAATAAGTATATTGGTGATTATTTATCTTTTCAGCATATGTGTGCTTAAGTGTATCAGTGTTATTAGATAGAGTGGAGAGTGGTGGGCCATGTTTCTGTGTGTTAATGTAATAGATATTTGTGAATGTATATATATAGGATTGTGTTTGAATAGATCGGTGTTAATGGTGAACTTAGTCCTTTGAAGCTTAATAAACTGTAAGGTCTCTAAAATTTAATCATTCAATCATATACCTTTGGCTTATTAATTAAAAAAGAGCAAATTATGCTCTTTTAAATAATCCACAACAGAGCAAATATTTTTCTAACAGCCTTCATAGAAAGAACCATAAAAGGAAAAACAAAATTCATCAAGTCTTCCAATTGCTGGCTGGTATATTTTTCATCATAGTTTTAACCTTCTAGCTAAGAATAGTTGTATATCCATTTTCCCACAAATAATGGATGGTTAGCTGTTAGTAATGAGATGGTTGGTCAAAAAAGAACTCTAAGTATGATTAGAAATTAAAAATAACATTTAGAAATTTAACTCAATCTAGATTTAAACACAAGTTGTTGTCATGTTTAATCTATATGCAATTGAGAGACAATGAGTCCCTTTTGCACACATGTATTTACAATAAAAATAAATCTTTTTAACTGATTAGAAGCAGGATGAATACCTTACAATTGTTATCCAAGTTTAGGGACCATAGTTGGGAAATGGAAAATCTTTTATTGACTTTATATTACAACACCAACATAGATTTGTATTTATTAGCAAATGAACAGAAACTTAGTTTCATACATTTTAACTATTCATTGGTATATAAATGTTTATTAAGCATATATATGTATATAGCTGTTTCAGTAAATAGTGCTTTTTATATTGATCACTGCATTCCCCTCCAAAAAAAAGTTCTACTTTATACTTATTTGAAAAAACTGTATCAAAAACATTGTCTTTGGTCTTTATCTCATTTTCTTCTTCTTTGTTTTTTCATAAATAAGAAGCAAAATATCATTCTGCAATATCTCTGCCATTGAATTCATCATAGTTTTAATTTTCAATTAATTATGACTTAAATTATTTACAATTAACACTTATTCTATAGTAAATAATTTTTTTTTAAAAAAAAGAAATAAAAACGTCAAATTTAGTTATTGAAAGTTGAACAAAATAAAATATCATCACTCTGTTATAATTAAGTGTGGAATATGATCTAAATAATATTAAAATATTAGACAAATTAAATAGTAACAAAAATGATAACAGTTAATTGGTAATAATAAAAATTATTAAAAAAATAATGTTATGGGAATGAGGTTCGAACCCCTTACAAGATTGGGATCATTTAGCATTATATAAGATCTTAACAAAATAAAGAGTAAAGAAAAGGGAATATATATAAATAATAGATATATACATATGTGGATGTGGTATACATATACATGTAAGGTCTGAATATATTTTCATAATTATTTTAATAAGATTGACAATTATTTTTGATATTTAAAAATATAATGTTAAAATAAATTCAAAGTTTTGTTATCTGTTGTTTCAAAATTAATTAACAATTTAATTTTCTTTTATAATTATTGATAAATTTTATCTTCATTTCTTTTTTTTTTTCGTCTGAAGCAAAAGAATGTTTAGTGACACTTAAAAAACTTGAATTGTAAAAACTTTTGTTACCTGTAGACTAATTGTATATTTCAATCTCAGAAATATGTTTGCTTTTTGAAATGATTACACCGTACAACTGATCACCTGAATGTGCATCAGTTTTTTTTCTTTTGTACAAAAAAATTATAAAAGGAGGGACAAGATGAAACTTTGAGTGAATTGTTTTTTGTGTGCTCTTGTTAAGGTTGGGGACAAAACTCTTGAAGAAAGACTGAATTATAAAACCAATAAATACTTGCAGAAAATAGAATTTGTTATAAAATCTTCTTTGGTTGTATTAATGGATGTATAATATCAACCCAAAGGAATAAAAAAAAAAAGAATTCATGATAGTTTGTTCTGTCAGTCTGTCAAAATAAAGTAACATGAGTGAAACATTGAGCACTAATCAAATAGAGTAACATACTTATCATGTAATTTTTTTCCTGCCTACAAAATTGCCTAAAAAAAAAAAAATTATGCCATAAGATAACTATTTTTCTAGTTGTGTTCATAAGAAAAGTGTGTGAAATTTCTGATTAGTTGTCTGGTGAAAAACAAGAATGAATTTAGAAAAAAACATTATGATATACACAATAAACCTGTACATTATTGCCACTGTGGTTTATGTTAAAGGTACAAAGAAAGAAAACTATTCAGCATGGTAAGCTTACCAATTTTATTAAATTTAATTCTGGGAAATAAGGTTAAATTTTATATATATACTTGTGAATATATTACAGATTTTTTTTTTTTGGTTAATATAAACGAATATAATTATTATTATTTTGTATAGGTAAAAGATATCTGAATTTCAATATAGCTTCTTAATAGAGTGACTGAAACATTCTGTATTCTAATTTAAATGTCTTTGTATATATGCATTCATAGGCAAACATATATTGTATCTATATACATATATTATAACAGTAAGTGAACCCTGGGGTAATGAAAAATCATCATCAACAAACCCAAGTCAAAAACTCAAACTTAACTAATCAAATTAAATATCAAATGCCTATGAGGAATGAGAAGCATAAGAAATCAATAAAGAACTAACTGTAAGTTTACCAGCATTACACACAAGTAATAATCATTCATTATCATAAATAATCCACTTTAAAAATAAACAACAATAAATCTTTTCACTGGATTTCAAATGGGTCTAGCTCTTGCCAAATTTAGAACAGCAATACAACATAAACATAAAAATATTACAATTAAAAAATAATGCTGGGATACTGAAACATGCTAATCATCATCAGTGCTCTCTGGTTACTTACTACCATTAATATAGTGACAAACAATAAGCTTAATTTCTAAATAATTAAATGCCAAACACAATCATCAGCATCTGGATATCTATAAACACTAAATATAAATCCCTTTTAAATAACACCCATTATGCATGAATCCACCTCAGACAGCAAAAGTTCTATAACTGTTATTGTGACCAAGAGATATATTACAATCTAATAATCTAAAACTATTTTGGACTGAATAAATTCACTGGAATAACTTTAACAATGAAATATAACTTTATTAATAACTATAAAATTAAAGTAAGGTCTGTAGAATATGAATATATATATAAATTAAGCCTTCTTATTTTGATTAATGCCAAAAAGAAATCCACTATTACATTGTGATTTTAAAATGTCAATACATAAAATGTCTATATATAAGCATACATATGTGCAATACAATAATTTACGAACATATTTAAAGTGTCATAAACCTATAAATGAAATTCATTTTTATAATGCATAATTAATGATGATTTAACATATGTATATATGCACATGGAAATGTGTACACGCACTGACATTTATAAAAAAATTAACACAATAAACTATATTACATTTTCTTAAAACACAATTAATTCAATGTCAAAATTATACATAAAATTCACACACACACACACATATATATATATATATAAGCACTCAGATGTACTGTATAATAATTTAAATTAATATGTACGAATTGTCATAGACTTATATAAAAAAATTCAATTCATTTTAATAATACACAAGTGAATACTTATGATATATGTATATATATATAAATAGTCCGAATTAAAGTTATTAATTCAGTCATTATCAAATGGGGGAAAAAGTTTTTCTTTTACTTTTTTAAAAAAAATATTAATTCTTTGAAAGTCTTTCATAAAAGTTTTTTTTTTCTTTTTTAACAGGTTATACTTGATTAATTATAAATATCTTTAAACATACTCCAGCAAGTTTTTGTTTGTTCCGTAATCTAGAAAGATTTTGTAGCTTTACTTTGTTAATAAAATATACTGGAAGCATATCTTATATTTTGTTGCTTAAAGTTATTTACTTTAAAAAAAATTGTAATTTAAAAAATTACAACTGTCATTTTTACTAAAATTATTTAAGTTAACTTACCAGATATGTTTTGTATATATGACACAGTGTCTTTATCTTTTCCTATCTGCATATAGATAAAACAGTATACATATAAACTAATTTTTCAGCAAGCTGGTGGACTCTGGGTAAGCTGGTCCTTTTTAAAACAGTAGATTAAAAAATCTAATAACTGTTGACATGCAATGAGCTCTTTTCAGTCTATTCTGTCTTATAAACACATATGTGGGATATGAGCCATCTAAAAGCTGGTCCTTGTTTCCAGGTGAATCCAAATTCTACCATTATGAAGTAGTAGCAATATCTGAATTTGCACTGTCTTGCCTTCAGTTAAAATTTCATGGTCTTTGTGCTGTCACAATATGTAAAAACTTTAAAACCTTCCCTAATATTTTTTTCAACCCTTTTATAATCAGGTGTAAAAAATATTAAAAGCAAAATTTTCCTATCTTGATTTAAAAAAGTTAATAATTCTTTTCAATTTACCTTAATTCTTTGAAAAACAATTTTGGAGGATTTTATCAAAATATGTTATACAAGCCCTAATTAAAAAAAATTTAATCTAATCAAAATAGATAGTGGAATTTTATAATTACCAGTTTATCTACTGCATTATAAATATATGCTTGTTTTAATTTCAAAATCAGAATTAATAAAATATTAATTAGAACTTTATAAATGTTTAATTTATAATAAAAAATCTAAATTCAAAATTATTTAATCTTTACCTGTTATTCCAGTGTAATATAGAAAATATCTACAAAAAATTTTGTCTGTGTTCATTTCTACTTTTCCTTTCAACTTTATATATATGTGTGTGTGCACCCTACTATGTTGTTGCATGCCATAAAACACATGACCATCTCAATATATATATATTATTGTATATTATTACATTTTTACTGGTATCTCTGGAATTGATATTAATAGATTTAATTCAAGGATCCAATATCATTGGTAAGATTTGTGTGTGTACATGTTTAAGCTGCAAATACATAGATATATATGCAAATGAATTAATGGAAGAAAAGAGGGGATTTATTTCAGATCTCATTTTTTATTGTGAATAGGATCTTCATAGGAATATATTTAAAAGAGAACAAATTTTCAAATTAAACTAGATTATCTCATTATTGCTATTTTTTTCTTTTGGTGGTTGATATTATATTTAAGATTTTTTTTAATGATATTGTAAAAATTCATTGGAAATAAATTGTTAAATTGTTTCAAATATTTACTTTGGTGTTCATTTATATCTCTACTTCACTCTTCACTCATATAAATTGATGATTGCTAGTTTTATCATTATTATGTGTTTTAATATGTGCCACTCACCCTGACAATTAGAGAGGAAGACTGAATTTGTTTTGTGGATTACAGTATTGGGGAAAGGCATTTGATATCATTGTAGGTATTTATTTAGAGCATAATTTCTAATGAAATTAGAGTTAAATGCTGATATTATTTAGACATTATAAATATGCTTTGCAAAGGTTAGGTTTTGCTGATTCTTCCAAGAATAGATACATAGAAGATGACCAGGAAGTGTAACTAATTATTATTAATTTGGTTTCTTTTTTATATGAATTATATATTTCATATTGTGTCTGGGTATGAGCTTGAAATAATACCACATGTGGGCAGCACATATTTTAATTCATGCATACTGCATGTGAGGCTCGTGGTAAATGTACACAGATTAGTGTGAAGTGGTAAGTTAGGAGGGTGCATGTGAATCAATATAAAATTTGCAAAAATGTTTAATGTCTACATAATGAGAGGCTTATATTTTTTCTTTGAAGATATAGAATGAGCTGACTGCACTTTTGGTAAAGGTAACCAGAATCATATAAATAAGTAATGAAAATGAGTGCACAAAACTATTATTAGATCTTTATGCAGCCAAAAACAAACAATGTTAAATTGTACTACATTTTAAGTTATTGCAGATTAACATTATCAGTAAATAATAAAATATCTTGAGCAATAGGAATTATCAAATTAGACTGTATATATAAAAGCAAGATCAGCTCTTTATTGTAATGCCATCTACAGTAAATCTGAGTAATCAGTCTTACAAATGGTAGTGAACTTAAATCTCCAATCATAGATTGATTTCTGGTTTTTTGTTTTTATCAATGAAGCTTTTTTTTGCCTCATGTGTCATAGCATCAGCCGGGAAGTGAACCCACTAACCTGGAACAACTGCTTGTAAAGAAGCTGTCGCTGACCTCTCAACCACCAATGCTTGAGATTCAAAATTGAAAATAATGCAGTTATGCATTTAGCAACGATTTTTAATTCCATTTTATTAGTGAAGTTAAAAGCCTATAATTCAAAACTATGTCAATAACTGTATATTGTAGTACTCTGCTTTCCATTATTAGGAAAATTATCAATAACAACAAATCACTTAATCCCTTAGATAATACAATATAATAGAAAACAAAATCAATTTTCTATGTTAGTACCATATACAGTAAAAATTTTGGGGCTCTCAAACTCAAGTTAGAAAAAAAAAATTTCAAGACTCTCATTAAGTTATTAACAAAAAAAACAAAAGTAATTAAAAATTTCATGCCATGACACATTAAATGAATTTATTAAAAAACATAATTTTTACATCAATTTTCATCTTGCTTTATTTCTTGCAAATTCGTCAATTACTTTTATAGTGTCAATTCAGCTTAAATTTTTCTGCTCTATATACAGAATGGCCATATTATTTAATCTTTCTTCTCCCATAATAATCCTTAAATATTTTTTTGCACAATTTAAAACAGAAAATGATCTTTCTTTTGATGCATTACATAAGGGAATTGTTAAAAAAAATTTCAATAATATTTTAACATTTGGAAATGTGCAAGACATTTCTTTGATGGCTCATAGATGCCTGGTGTGGGTTTTATGGTGTCCTTATTTTCTTTTAAAAATATTAAAAAAATAGTAAAATTCATCTCCTAATGAAAAGACATTTTAAGACCTTGGAATCCTTAATATTCTGGAGCCTTACATGGCATCTTAGTCTGCTTATAGCTTAAACTACCTCTGTTTTGGAATACTGTATGAGTAAAAACTAGATAGAAATTTTATGCACAAACCTTTTTGCTTCCATTGATTACTCTGGCTTACACTGTGTGGCACTAGTGTATGGAATGTTCTTCTCATAATAATAATAATAATAATAATAATAATGATAATAGTAAGGATAATAATAATAATAATAATAATAATAATAATAATAATAATAATAATAATAATAATAATAATAATAATAATAATAATAATAATAATAATAATAATAATAATAATAATAATAATAATAATAATAATGATAATAATAATAATAATAATAATGATAATAGTAAGGAAAGTAGTTTATTGTTTAAGGCTCAAACGGGATCTTTAGCTACAAAAGAATATACATGTAAATGGAAAAATATGGGTGATTTATTTTGTAAATTATGTAAGGAAGGAATTGAAAATATTAGGCATTTGTTAATTGAATGTAAATGTTTGAAAACAGAAAGGATACATATAATGAAGTTGTGGAAAAATAAATATGAAAAGAGTGATTATACAGAAAGTGAATTATTGGTTTTTATGCTGGGTTTGGGAAAAGATAAGGAGGATTTAAATATAAAGGTTATAAAGTTGACAAGATAAGGAGGATTTAGATATAAAGGTTATAAAGTTGACAAAAATTATGTTGTGGAAATGGGATAGAGCAGATTATGGGTAAATTTAGAATGGGGAATGTAAAAGAAAGTGGCTAACAGGTTTATCTGGGCATAATTGCTGAGATATTCTTGACTTCGTTTAAGGAGAAGCCATAATACATCACATCACATCTCATTGAAGCTGTTAGTACTATATGGATGGGCTGCTGACTAATATAGATCAACTAGCATTGACTTTTTATCTCTTAGTTTAAGTCCAAAAAACACCATGGTCTTTCTTTACAGATGCCTGTTAGTTATTAATTAAAATATCAATTGAGTTTTATTGAAGGCATAATAAATGTGTGTGTGAATAAACTTTTTTAAAATATATATTTACAATCATTCCAAACAAAACTAAATTATAACTCTTTGCCAGTCAAAGCAGTAATTTGTGTGAAAGGCAGAAGTTGTTAAGAACACCCTGATTGCAGACTAACTGCAATTTAATGATGAGTTTTAAAATTTAGATACTTAATGCAGATCACTTTCAAATAAAGAAAGATTACTCAAATTGGAGAAATTGTCTAATATTAAATGAGATATTATTGGATTTTACAATGTTAGAAAAAAAAGTGGAGAGACAATTATTGTTAAAAAAAAATAGACATACTTTACTACAAAGATACAAATATTGAAAGCACAGGTGAAGTGAGATTCATTATAAATAAATAAAAAGTAGGAGAGCAACTTTGTGAACATTCATGGTTTATCAAAAAGAATGGCAAGATTAATTTTTATATTAAATGGAAAATATCAAGTGCAAATAATTCAGGTTTATGCCCCACCAAGTTCTCATTATGATGAAGTAAATGATTTTTTTTATGTACAAAATGCTTTTAATCAGATAATATAAGAAGAATCATTTGACCATATAATACTCACTTGCACAGGATTAGGTAACATAAGAAATATAATATTTGAAAACTCTAAAATAGACTATTACCAGATTATCTAAAAGACTTTAAAATCCCAACCAATAGCAGTAACCAGAATGTCCATCTATATAACATATGCGTTCTAGACAGTAAGATGTATGAAGATGCTTATAATACTGCACCTAGATGAAGACTCATACTTCATTCAAAAGCTATTAAAAATGAAAAAAGGGATTAAATTCTTGCTACAAAGGCTAGATACAAGGATATGTGGAATTTATTCCACATTCCACAACTACCTAAGAAGCTATCACAAAGTCTATTATTATGGACTGATAAAAGAAGTCACTATAGAGGAGAAATACATGCCACTGAGTTAAAACACAATACACATTCAAGTTGACACAGATTCAAGAGACTAATACACATTAATTGTGGGGCAAAATGAATACACCCATCCTTAATAAAACAATGTAATAATAATGCAATAATTTCCTTAAAGATATAATAATTTTAAATAATCATGGGAGACTTTAATGGCAAACAACTGACATATGAAAGTACTGTAGATAAATTTGGTTATGTGTAATAGAAATAGAAAAGACATAAACTTGAGGTGTTTGAAAAAAAAAAGAATATTATATTAAAAATTCAAACTTTGAAAGAAATAATAAATGGAAATGGAAGCATCCAAACAAAGGTTAAGCAAAACTGGATTATATTTTGACTAAAAGAAAATATGTATTTTAAGATTATAATACTCTTACTAGATTCAACCAAGGAAGTGATTATGGATTTATGAGCTGTAGATATGTGCTGATCCAAAACAAAAGAGAAAAATTATTAAAATTCTGAAGAATTTAAATGAGAACTTGCAAATCTTTTTAAAATACTAATAAATTTTGAACTGTTTTAGATTTGAATAAAATCAATAAAAAATGATATATTATTAAAATCTGCAGCAAAGATAGCTGGTACAAAAAGCACCAATTTACCAGTAAATTTTTTACTGAGATAAGATTATGTGTGAAGAAAATAAGGACTATAAACATATATAAAACCAATGTATGAAAAAAATAAAATATGTAAAAATAATTCATTAAGAAGAATTGGATATGTAGAATTTGGTAATGTGATACAAAAAGAGTCACTAACAATATAAAAAAATATAATTGTGAATTAGCAAGTAAAGCTATCAATAAAAAGAAATAAAAGTCTTAAAAGTGTAGAATAGCATCTTGGTATTGGGGAGGGGAACTTATTTCAGCAATAAGTAAATAAAATTATATACACAACTTTTCATTTCTTCTTGTTTTTTTTTTTAAATTATAACTCCAACATAATAAATATATAAAATATACATACATTCTTCCTTTTTCTTTTTAAAACTTGTTTATTCAATATTTTACTATAATTTTATTTTTCCATCATAACAATGTTTCAACTACATTCTGTAGTCATTATCAAGTTTTATGTTATGTGTGACAGGAAACTTGATAATGGCTATAGAATGTAGTTGAAACATTGTTATGATGGAAAAATAAAATTATAGTAAAATATTGAATAAACAAGTTTTAAAAAGAAAAATGAAGAACGTATGTATATTTTATATATTTACTCAGCAATAAGAAGAAAAGATAACTTGTAATAAAAAGAAAAATGATAGCACAAATGTGTAAAGGAATTTTATAAAGAATGATATGGTAATAAAAAACAAAAAACAAAGTATACCCTACAATCCCACACTTTTTGATTTGTCCAATATTTGAAATGAAGAAGTGAGACTTGCAACTAGATCTCTAGAGAAGGTAAAAGGTAAAGGTAATCAAGGAATTATAATTGATATCTTTAAAAAAAAGGTAAAGAAATAGAAAAATTGCTGGAAAAGTTATAAACCACATGTCTAAAAGATGGATCAGATGATTGGAAGCATGTTATAATAATATTTATAAGTTTAAAAAGTAATAAAGAAGATAAAATTACAGGTCTATCAGCATTTTATCAGTTCTACCCAAAATTTTTACTAAGATAATTGTAACTTCTCTACAGTAAACTTTGGAATTTAACTAACAAAGAAACAAGATAGATTTAAAAATAGTTTTTAGTACAGTAGAACACAGTCATGTATTGAAAGAATTTATAAAAAGGAACAATAAATATGAGTTTCCATTTTGCTTTGGTTTTGTAGACTAGGAAAATCCATTTGATTCTAATAAGCATTTCTACATGAATTAAAGCATTGGCTCTTCATACGGTCATGGAATAATATTAATTAACATGCAACAGCAATAATTATATTATATTATGGCATTGAGAAGATTAACAATGAGAAGCATGTAGAACAGGATGATTCCATATGTGCAAAACTAAGCAGCTTTACTAGAAATATTTTGTAAATTAAAATTAGTGAGCAACCAGATTGAATGTAAATGGAGATTCTTTAAGTCATCTTGGTTTTTACAGATTGTGTGGTTGTTTCTGAAAATAATGCTTCAGAGCTTCAGGAAATGTTGTGAGAGTTATTAGATGAAAGTAAGAAAGAAAGAAAAAAAGATTGATAATGATGAATTAGAAGAAGTTAACACCTACAAATACCTTGGTCAGATTATTAATACAGAAGCCATAGAGATGAACTTAGATGGAGTACTTCTGGTAGAAATAACTTAATATTTAAAAAAATATGCTTTTGTGTTTAAAAAAGAAAATTTTAATAAATGTGTTTTACCAGTTCTCATTTATAGATCTGATACTCGACTCTTTAACAAAAGAGATATGCAGAGACTTTAGACCCCTCAATGAAATATAAAAAGATTAGGAGTAACAAAAAGGCATTAAAAATGCAATATACGATTGATAAAAACAAATCTTATGGACATTATCCTAAGATATAAGATACATGGGTAAAATAAGGAAGTTTGCTGATGTGATGTAGAGAAGAGAGATTAGAAATTGTAGAAAGTTGATTAAACTTGGAGAAACCTTCATCCTGCAGGGAGAAACCGGATTGATAATGATGGAAAAGGTTTATAATAATAATTCATTATAAAAATGTCTACTTTAAATTTTAATTAAAATAAAGTCTGTTTGTCAGACTGTATATTTCAACATAATTAGCTGAGTAATAAATAGGGTATATGAGCACATAATCACAAGACACATCACTCCGTAACCCTGATACACCTGAACACATATATATCAAAAAGATAAATAATCACCAATATTGTATTTCATGCTAAACCAACAATCATCAGTTGGTCCAGATTATCATCTCTACACATATATGCAATAAGTGCTCAGATATATATTAAGACAGCCACTCTTCATCCTTTATTGGACAGGCTTCAATCCACTCCACACTCCAACTCTTCAACCTTCCATCGAATTGAAAATCTGATGATGGAGTGCTCAAATGTCACCCTAAGGCCGAGATTCTCATCACACCCTATGGTTTATTCTATTAAATTATTTTACTCATTTCCTTAATCAGTGAACCACAAGTGAATAATATAAGAAAAAATTGATTGAGAAGTTTAAAATATAAGATAAAACATAACATATATCTGCAAAACACAAGTGAATAATATAAGAAAAAATTGATTGAGAAGTTTAAAATATAAGATAAAACATAATATATACCTTTAACATAAAATACAATAGATAAAATATTAAATGTTAAAGAAAACATAAAATGTTATTTACTGTAATACAATCAATGACGTAAAGATTTTTTTTACAATTTTAAACATCGATTTCACTTACTGTACGGTCAGTTGTTCACAAGACAAGTTTGTTCAAGGATCAAAGCAGTAAACTCAGAGTGTCAACTAGCAATTAATCACTCTCACCTTGAGCCAATTACTTAAGGTCTTGAAATTTAGCAACTCTAACAATGATTAAGTCATTGCTTTTGTATGTAAACATTTTGATATAATTTAAGCAATATTTTAATATTTTATTTACAAAAAACATTTATTAAAAAATTGAAAAAATTAAAACTCAAATGGAGCCGATTAAAGTATTATTAGAAAAGATGATTATATATAAATAGTTGCAATTTTAAGCAAAATCCCGAGAGATTATAAACGATCTATAAAGTAATACCGTGTGAGATGATTGGATGACATCATTGAAATGATCTAGAAAAGAGAGACTAAAATTCAGAGGAAGTTGAATCAAGCATCAGAAACCTTTATTCTTCAGCGAATCCTTTATGATTGAAAACTGATGATGATGGTCGTCAATAATTAGATTATTTTAAGTTTAACAAAAACTGAAACTTAATTAAAAACACTTTATTTTCTTCAAAGATTTTCGAAGTAAATTTACTTATTTTAATACAACTTTGAGATTTTTAATAAAACTCTCATTTTCATAAGAACAGCATTAATTTTGAAAGCATGTTTAGAAATAGCTAACTGATTGGCCTTTACGACTTTTCTGATAATAATATAGCTAGGAGAAGGTATTGTTCTTAAGTAGGTTGGCAAGGAAATAATGTTGACAGAAACATTTAAATTGATGACTAAAATCTTTTACCAATTCTTTGGGGGAAAGGCACGACTGACTAATGACACTATATTAATATCCTAATGCTTCTCCCACAACAAATTTGTAAGCCAGTTTTGAATCAATACTCCTGTAAATTATTAAGTTTTAATGAAATTATTTTTTTAACTGATTACTATCACCCTCAAGAGGTTTGACCTAAGTATGTGCTCGCCATATATGTTAAGTGCATATATGTGTAAGTCATATGATTAAGACAGAATGCTTTATGAAAAATAAAAACTTATTACAGCATTAGAAAAACTCAGAGACGTCCAGACTTGTTATTTTTAGAAATGAAATTTATTAACATAAAATTCCGTAGACAATATAAACAAATAATTTAATACATTATAACTCAAAGTCAAGGTTAACATAACAATAAGATCACAAATAAAAACATTTTTACATCTAAATGGGAATAAGTAGATATCATTTATTAACAAATATTGTTTAACTATCTGAATTGGCTAACGAACTTGCAAGTTTTGCTTTTGAGAAATCTAAAACCTGGAGGGTAGGCTTGGTGGATCTTTGAGCCGTCATTACATAATATGGCTATTTGTTTGCCTAAAAGGCTGTTATCATAGTATTTTAGTGTAATTATATATTGGATCATTTCCATCATCTAATATTAATTATTAAATTCAATCTTTATTTAAACTTTTCAAATACATTCAACTGTTAGTATTAGCAGATAGGTTAATATGTAGCATAATACTTTGAGTCAGATTATTTTTTTTCCAGATGTTTCTGGCCCTATCAGTGATGGTACCAGCATATAAACCAAATATGAGACCTTTATATTCATGAATATTGAATTAAGATGGCACTCCAACCAACTAGGCTGCTTTGTCAAAGACAACAATCAGCCAAAATTGTATATACTTGTAGATTGTTAAGAACAAATGTAATGAGTGGCAACACTGTGAATTATCACTCTAGTTTGGTCTATAGGGTTGTTTATCATTATCTCATGGGCAGATTCTTTAAATTTTCTTTTTTGCACTTTTTCTTCTCTGTCCAATACTTTGTCTTTTTCCAATTAACATATGTTCTTAAGTAAGTACATATTCTGCTATTTTAGAAATATTGAAAAGTGATTTAAAGAGTACAAACATTATTAGAAAGATAAAAAAGATATATCTAAAGTTGTAGACTATATATATGTACCAATTAATTCAATTAGAAAAGACAAAAATTCAGAAAGAAATGCAAAAAAGAAAATTTCAAGGAGCTGTTTCCATGTAATGGCAAACAACCTCATAAGTCAATGTAGGATGATGATTTGTAATATTTAGAAACCTCTCATTAATTTTTCTCTTTTGATAAAATGGAAATGAAATATTTGCTGACAGTTTTCTTTAAACAGAATGGCCCAATTGGTTACAGTATGACCTTAAATTCAATATTTCATGAATCTAACGGTTCCAACTTTGATTTGTATGCTAATATGTAATAACATCTGAAAAAGAAGAATATGATCACTCAAAAACCCCTGAAAAGGAAAGAATATGACTGCACAAAATGCTGTGCTCCATGCTGTTACTACTAACTAGTGCATTTAAAAAGTTTAAATGAAGTTTGAATTTTTCTAAAATCATTCAACGATTAATAATGGATAATGGAAATAGTTCGATTATATTTATTAAAACTATAAATATTGATTTTTAAAAAAGCAGATTCCTATTCAGGTATTGGGCATTTAAATTCCCTACCCACTAACTGGTTTCTGGATTTTATCTTATCATAGAGGCTTTGAGATTCTAAACTATAAGGAATGCAATTATGTAACTAGCACAACTTTATCTTTATTTTACTTTTTAAACTAAAAATTTGAAATTCAAAAAAGCCTAAGATTTTGAATTTAATTTACTCAGCTTCTACAAATATGCAGATCTGATTTCAGTTTGTAACTATATTTTTTGCCCTGTATGGATTAATGCACTGGTAGATTATTAGACTATGGAGCATAAGATCATTGGACCAATTTTAATTTTGGCACTTCTAATGTTTGACCTTCTTATGGGCTCCCAAGCAACCAAGACATCTGATTATTTTATTTTTACTATATATTTTAGTACTTTCAGTTATTTATTAATTGTAGGTTATGAATATTAATAATAATAGATCACTGACTTTTCCAATTTGGAAAGCTTAATAAGAGCTATTGGCATGCTCATTATATGGCATTGTAATACAAGCTAATTAAATTAAGTCATGTGATATATGACTTGATTTCCTTGCAATTACTGTTTTTGCTCTTAAGGCTTTGGTAATTTTATATTGTTAAAGCTATTAATATGTGGTGTATCTGAACTTAGTTCAATCTCATATGGCTATTTAAGTTAGCTGAATTTGAACCATATAGATGTCTGAAATTTTCAATTTTCTAATTAATAGTTAAGCATTAGATAAAGTTCTGGACTTAAACTGATATTTTAAATCTAATGCTTGAATATCCTAGCACCTCACTGATGAAAGCCAGAGCTAGAAACTGGCTGAGGATGGGGTGTTCTGAAAAGATTGTTAAGAGCTATTGGCATGCACATTATATAATATAAAGCAGAAGCAATTCCCAATTTTTGTGTCATTTATAATAAGCTATTATAAGAAATATTTCTATTATTTATTGCTGGATAATTCATTAATACATAAGTTTATTGAAATATTTTTTCTTGGTAGTGCAGTATGTTATTCATCCCAATTTCTTTTGAACCTTTCTGAAAAACTTCATCAGATTTGATGTTCATCTGTGTTGAATAGCTAATAATATTTATACAGCATACATTAATAAACATTTGCCACCATTTCTACACTACCTCAACATATATTTTATCATTCTCATATACTTCTCAAGGCTCATAAACTACATTAAAATTTTTACATAATATTACTGAATTAAATTCCACACCATTGAATTATTCATGTATGTTGATTTGAGATTATACATAGAACTTGAAAGTATGTCTAATTAAAATGAAGTTTAGGTGCATGGACATAGTACAAAAATATTGTTATTTTTATTCAGTGGAGAGTTAATGGTATTGTGTCTCTATTCTGGAAATAATTCAAAGCATGAAACCAATGTTGGGTTTTACTAAGTAAAAAGTAAGAAATTCATTGATACGGTATAAGTCTAGCAACACAAGAATAATTAAATTCAAAACAAACTTTTTAGAACTACAATAATTTAAATATATGCCTTACATCAAATGCTATAAATAGTGAGGTAAAACAATTTTTCAGAAAAAATATCTAATTTTTGATAATCTTATCTTGTAAAGCATTGTTATCATTAAAGGAGGTTGGGTAACCACACTTAGCATATGGTAATAGAAGGTGAAAAGAAAAGACAGAAATTATAGCTTTGAATGCTGAAAGATTATTAGAATTTGTCTTAGAATATGATATAAAAAATTACAAATGATTTAGTGGAAATAGTCAGAAAGTAGTGGAAAACAAAGAACATAATAAGATAATATGCTATTAAATAGAAAATGGTCAACATCTAGTTGCCAGCGATGTTTCCCTAGGATTAGACTGTCTCAGCTAAAATTCCTAGAGTGATCATATACTAAACCAACTAATGTCCAGCAAATATATATATAAAGGCATGAAAGTATATCATTTATTTGCATATTTACATACAAAATAGTTTATTAATATTAAAATTGGAAAGGAATAAAAATCCTTATGCTGCTCTTCCACATAATAATAATAATAATAATAATAATAATAATAATAATAATAATAATAATAATAATAATAATAATAATAGTAATAATAATAATAATAATAACAACAACAACAACAACAATAATAATAATAATAATAATAATAATAATAATAATAATAATAATAATAATAATAATAATAATAATAATAATAATAATAATAATAATAATAATAATAATAATAATAATAATAATAATAATAATTCTTTACAACAGCTATATAATCAAATAATAATTTTATACATAAAAAGCTTTTTCAGCACCTGATTTGGTGCCCTTTTCAAATGTTACTAATCTATTTAACATTAAATAGTTTATATATAATAGAATATTGTAGAATTTCAAAGTTATAACAAAATTCAATAATAATAATTCATTCTTTTTTTTTTATAGTGTTCTTTATGATTTATCAAAATTTTATATACTTCATCTAGGTTTATATGCTTTTCTGACAAAATATACTGCTTAGTTTTAATAAATTATCTAGTCTATTATGGGGTTTTTATTTTATCACATTCATTAAACTAAATCACATTCACAACTGGTTTCAGAAGCTTGAAAAGTTGCTCAAACTTTAAAAAATACCAAAATTTCTGTATATTCTTAACCTTTTAAGACATAAATCACTAAATCACTACATGACTTGATTACTCAAATTTTGTTTTTCATTTATCAAAAATTTTAAATTATTATATTATTCTAAAAATTGAACTAATGTTATATGTTTTTTATTATTATTATTTATTATAGATCTATATTTTACAAATAAACATTTTAGACATCTTTTCCATGTTCTATGTTTAAGTATTTTTCATTACAAAAGGATTCAAGACATTCCATTCATTTATATCTCCTGTAAATATATTGTCTGAATGATTACAAAGTAGTTCAATAAAATATTAGAATTTAGAATGATTTGAATTTTCATACTCTAACAGATGCTATCTAGATATTGCAATCTTAGTTTATTAATTTTTGCATTTGAAAACAGTTTTGTTTAATGCTGGTAATTCGACAATTGAAAAAATACTTCATTCTTGATATTGTAGGTTTTTTGAGTTTTTTTTTAAAAATATATTTTTTATTGGATCATTGAATTCTTCAATTTGTTCTGCACAATATCTTTTTAAAATATCATAATTTCTTACTAGATCATTGATGCATAATATCTAGATACCCATCTTACTTTATTAAAAGGCCTGGATGATTTTCTAAAATGTTGACCAATTCTTTAAGTCCTTCAATTTTTGTAGATAATCTAAACATTGTATATACTGTATTTTCCTGAAGGTTTGTGATGATGGTGTTTTAGTTGTATTTATTGTTTGGACTATTTCTATCATCTGAGTATTCCATGTCTTGAGAAAAATTTAACTTTATTTAAATATTCCAAATACATTCAACAGTTAGTAATAGCACATCAAACAGGTATATATTGTCTTTGAAAGAGTTTCAATATTCTTAATAAATGGAACCTGTTTCCACGCTCTTTTATTCCAAGAACTTCCCTGTAGCCACATAGAGCTATTCAATTAAATGTGTAATATCATATCCTAGATGAGCAGCCACATTAATTGTTTTCCTACCATTACTGATACTCCATCAGAGGTAAATATAAGCATTTTTAATAAATCAATGTTTATTCTGTCTATAAAACTTTTTTTTATCCCTATTGCAATAAAATGGTTATCATAAGCTATAAGCTTAATAATGCTGACAAATTTTGTCTGATAACTGAATTCAAATTTTGATCTGTATTTTATATATAATATTATTTGTTTTTCTATTAAAATATCCATACTTTCATCAACAATCAAACAATGAGATGAAGATATTCAAACTTCATCAATAATCTTTTTATGTTAAAACAGGCAAAACTCTCCATTAATTAGTGCCACTCAGTGCAAGCCAGAGTAACCAATGGATGCAATAAGGTTTGTGCATAAAATCCCTGTCTAGTACCTACTCATCCAATATCCCCAGACTAGTTTAAAAAAAATGGTGATCATGTGATGTATAGTGGTTTAATCTTTTTATGTATGATTAAATTTATATATTCTATAAAGTCTATTTATCCCTACTTGGGAAAGTAGCCATATTGAATATGAAAATTATGGCCAAAATAAATTATTATGTGTCAATCATCAAACTTACCAAAACATTTATCAGAAAAGTAAACACCCTTACAGCATGATTATTCTGGAAAGGCAAAGTTGCTGCATTCAGCATCAAGCTCATGCAGCAGTATAAAAAATACAATGGTTTGTCCCTGCATTCTCTCCAGGCTATAGCAATACAGAAAACTTTTAAACTTATCTCAATAATAATCAAAACCTTTGGATACATGCAGATTCTGGAGCCAGTTATTGCAACTGATAGACCACCACCTAGAACTAAGAACTTCATAGACTTGGCAATTGAGCTGATTAAAAAAATATATGGTCAACACCTATGATACATTTGATAATTATGGGAAGCCTACAGACTAATACATCCAGTCAATGACATATGTCCTAAGTTGTGAATTTCCAATAAAAAACTCATGACTTGCTTCAGCTTCTGGAGCATGAAGCCTAAATACCTGGATTTTGTAATCAAAATCAACATCAATTCAGTGAGTACCAATTGGTTCTTTGCATATAAAAGAGGCATCATTAAAATCGATCCTATTTGCCCTCTCTGTCAGAGGCATGAAGAAACCTTTGAACATCTGATATGCTTATGCTCTGGTCTCTGGATCATATTGCCAAGAACCTCAACCTTGACTATTACTTAGTCATATGACAGCATAAGAACAAGATCAATTGCCACAATCAGATTGTCATTATTCATAAACTGGGCAATTTGGACTGAAAGGTGCAGAAAAAATATTCAACACCAGTGCTTTCGATGAAGAGGCTTTTACCATTAGGAAATACAAAAAATGAAGAATCATGACAAACTGCCAACTCAAGATTTTATGAAACATGAAATCTCATTAAGAACATTCAATGATCGCAACAGTCTACTGAACTGAGTCATTTGTCAGGCAGATTGGGTAAATACACACCATTACTGATGGAATGCTT
Organism: Epiperipatus broadwayi; assembly: GCA_028023455.1. NCBI lineage: Eukaryota > Metazoa > Onychophora > Udeonychophora > Euonychophora > Peripatidae > Epiperipatus > Epiperipatus broadwayi. The sequence goes on along the minus strand of JAQFVV010012606.1, from coordinate 1,325,534 downwards.
AGTTTGAACAGTAGACAATGGTACCAGCTATCACAGTTATTATCACACATATTTATTTTATCTCTATATGTGTATTAATCTATATGTCCTTATGAATTTATTATTATATATAACATATTCATCTTGCTTGTTTATCATCTTATTTTACACATGTATCAGCTTATATTTTATATATGTTTCTTTTGTATAATATACAACATATTGGTTTTGCATTCAATAAATTATAGAGAATATAATATTAGCTTTGGCATGATGTGGAATAAAGCATTGATAAATTACTGGTAATTTGTAGTATAACATTGGCTATTAAAATTTTAATCATGTTTTTGTTTTTTTGTTTTTGCATTCACCATTTTCTAATCTGAGATTACAGTCTTCTGTGTTTTCAGTTAAAATTCTCAAATTTCTTCCATTGCTTTTATTTTGGATGGCAATAATCAAATCTGCATGAACTTTTTGTCTTAAATGTCACATTAAATAGTCTATTTTACATTCAGCCCATTTGTTACTGGTAGTAAACTTACATTTTGAAGCTGACTGGAAACAAATTTTGCAAGTAAATCCACCTGTATTGCTTCAGTAACTATGATGGCAATTTAATTTTAGCTGATCAAGTAACCTAATCATGTTTAAATTCTTTTTTTTTTTAATTTTAGAGTGACTGGTCAAAGATTTAGGTCTACTTACTGAATGTTTTGACATTTGTAGGGGTTAAATAAAATATATATTGGCTGATTTTTTAAATTGCAATAATGAAAAAGATCCACAACACTCGTGCTGAAGTCACAGTTGCTATCAACATCCTGCTACAGCAACATCCAGTGAAGCAAATACAGTGTTGGTCAACCCTATTTTATATAACCTGAAATGTAATAGCATTGAAATCCATTTTTAGTTGTTTTGGTTGTAGTACACACATTATTAAATTGAAGTTGCTATAGCAATATCCTTGTCCCCACTGCATATATAAGCCAATTCTATTTAATCCTTTTTATTATGCATATATTTGTGTGTCATACAAAGTGGAACAATTTAATGCTATTAGACATATTTAGCCAAACATGCTTTTGGTTACTGGTACCAGACTTAAGGTGACTTTATCAAAATTATTCATCAAGATTCAACTTTATGTTTAAATGTAGAAACAAATGAATGAATACTTCAAGTATTGGAATATCTGGTATGTGCAGAAGCCACTGAGCAGTGTTCAGGCTTTCAAAATTGCTGGGCAATTGCATAGTGCACAGCTTTGATGGAACATAAGTCATTAATGCTATACTTTTCAGGGAACAGATATATATTTGACCATAGTTTAGTAATATTTTTCATTTAATAATTTCTTACCTGGCTTGATGACAATATTATCACCACATTTCATGGACAGTACTTTTACATGACTGATGGCTGGCCCATGGTATTATCTCTCAGTGGAATCCTTTCCAGCATATATCTAAACCACTTTGAGGATAAACTTCTTTCTAAATACTTCAGTACTACTCCCAATCACATTTATATCTGCTATGTTGATGATGTGTTTGTCACTGAACCAGAATCAGTCATCATCAATATCCGTAGTCACTCTTCAAGAACATTTCTATCATTCACCATTATTTGGGAAGTTTGCACAATAAGCTTAAATGCTTAGACATCTGTTTACAATGAGAGATAAGTCAATTAAATTACACTATGTGTATTAAGTCTTTAGAAATCTGAGGCTTTAGACTTGCAGATCTTTATTTCTTTTCCATAATTACTATTTAAGTAAATTTAAAGCATGTTGCAAAACTAACATTGAACAATATTTAAAAAACCTTACTCATCCTGGATTCAAATATAGTCATCTTAATAGAAAAGTAAAACAATTTCACCTTAAATTAGATAATAATTCTGCCAAAGATGACAGACCATGGCTACATTTCTTCTCTCACTAAAAACTTTATTAAAACCTTTTCTCCTTCATTTAAGCTAATTTTTTTATCCTGTCCTTCAATCAATAGATTAATTAATAATTCTAAATATTGTTTATCCTATGATTAGACTCTGCACCCAATCTACAAGATTTTATGCCCTCAAACCAGTTGCTGTACTATATATCATGATGAATCATTCATCTCTATCCACACATGTCTCTCAACTTTTTACTAAAAATAAGCTCACCTAAATATAATTCCATCTTTTCAGAAATGCCAAAGATTCACCAGCCATACATTTGAACCTTCCTCCACTTCTATCACATGCATAGAATGCCATGACTCCAAGCATAATATCTAAAAAAAAGTATGGCATATAGCTAATAACATCCATGTTGTAAACCAAAAAGAAGCATGTTTTTCCTCCTCTCCAAGAAATGGACTTTCTAATCCACTATTTTGCATATATTTAAGTATTCATCATCTATATATTACATCTTTTTCAGATGATCTTTTTGCTACAATTATGAGAAGATAAACTTCTTGAAAGCACTCATCCACTTAATATTACAAGTTATATCTTAACTTCACCATTAACTATGTTCCAGCACATTTAGACATATTACTTGTTTAATTGAGAAGTCTAAATTTATTTCACTATTATATTAAAACAAAAATATCTAATAAAGAATATCTGATATAGAAATATTGGGAAAAAATAGTTACTGCTTTTAGAGAAAACAAAAAATAATTTGGATTTTTAAAAAAATCTCATCAAAGTTTTGGATCTGTTACTGATGATGGTGCACCTAAAAAACCAAATTGTTCTCTGGTGGGTAAACACATTGCAGTACATGCTTATACTACTAGATATCTCAGGACCCACCTACATCCATCTTTTAACTGGCATCATCAAATGAAATATTGGTATGAGATAGTGAATTTTTTTATACAGTGTGTCTCTTATTTATCAATTTTTCTGATGGCTCAAAAGTTGGAACAATATGAAATTCTGTTAGAGAAAATGATAGGGAAAACAATTGGAGGGTTTAAAACAGATTACAAGCAAATTACTCTAGGGAAAACACAAGTTTGTGAGTGTTTTAATGGAAGAGTGCAACTTTCATCACATTCCAAAAAATGATGGTAAAATCTTAAAGTTGAAGATGATGCTGATTTTTTTTATGCAAATGGTATTGTTTCTTTAGAATTCAGGCATTTTCCTGCAGTAAAATAAAAATGACTCAATTTATGGCAAAGTAGGGAGTGATAGCTTCATTGTGACAATGTACCAGTGTACAAAACCTAGAGTGTAAAACAATTTTCAATCAGAAAAAACATTGGTCCCCATATTCACCCACCCTATCTCTTGATTTCATGCCATGCAACCTCCTGTTATTCTCCTGAATGAAAAAATGACTCAAAGGAACATATTTTGCAGACTTGGAGGAGGTAAAGTAAAAAACAATAGAGGCATCACTTTGAAAGAGTTTCAGGACTGTTTCAAAAAAATGAAAAACACTTTTAGACTTTTGCATTGCATCAAATGGATAGTATTTTGAAGAAGATTCGGTTTATAACACTTGAAAATAAATACACATTTTTATTACAAAATACTGGGGGGATCCCCTCATATACCATAGGATTTTTTTTAATCAATGTATCCCTTGGATATAATTCCACTATATTGCACCATCTACTATATCAAAAATTCAGATCATCTTCTCTGAGTATACTTGCATTTTATGATCAGCCTTCATTCATCAAAATAGCTGGAGGAATCAAACTTCCAAAATTTTCATACCCATGTTGACATCTCAATAGTCTTCCATTAAGCGTGAATTAATTTTTATTCATTTTTAACTTTTTGTGGAGGAATGAATAATTATCACCTTGCAGAGTTATTTTCAATTTATTTATTTTTTATGAATGACGCTCTTATCTCAACTTCAATGTAACACAACTATCCATTCCTTTAAAAATTCAAGCCATTCTTTCTTATTATGCATGTATTTCATAATCTTTTCTAGTCACATGACCTGAATCTCCATGCCATATTGACAGCCAATACGTTTTCCAGTATACCTTTCTCAGACAAAGTAGAAAATGTTTTTTATTAAGATAAGGTTTTTAAAAAATCAATTCATGCCAGAAACACTGAAACTCATCCAAAAAAAGGAAATCTTGCAGAAAAATAATACAATGAGATAAAATAGGAAAGTTTTATGATGATTTTGAACCCAAAGAAGTATTAAAAGTAGTAAGAAACTTTAACAAAATATGTAAGCAAAACATAGAATAAGAAAAGATGAACATAAAAAAATTCTTATTAAGAATAATGAAATTTGAAAAAATTGATCAGACTACTATTGTGAATTATTTAAAACAAACTATAAGTTGGAAAGGATCCCTAGAAGTGATATAATAACTATAAAAATAATCAAATACTTTTGTTCAATATTTTTAATTGTTTTACAAATACGCAAGCAAACTTTTTTCATTATTTAATTTTTATGAGAGGAAAAAAAATATTTAATTTAAAATTATAAAAAAATTGAACAAGATGAAATTAACGAAACATTTCCAATAAATAACATTATCAGCAAACCACTATCCCCCCTTCCCCATTGTTTTCTGCTTTCGTTCTAAAGAGCCCTTGGGAAATATTTCAAGTCTTGTAAGTTTACAAATAAATAAGTGAGCTTCTTTATTCGGTTTTAAAAAATTTAATATTTATGAGAGATAATATAAAACTATAAAAATTGTACCCTGTTGAGTTGATAAAAAAAAAACATTTCTGATAAATAATGTTAACATCAACTCACTAAAATCATCAATTTCCCCCCCTATATTCTTCTTCTCTAGGAGCTCTTAAGCAATATTTTTAATTGTTGTGGTATTAAAAATTGAAAATTCATTTTACTCAGCTTTAAAATATTTAATATACATATAATATAAGCATTTTTGTGAATTTAAATTCATTCCCAATACCTAAATAATGTTACCATCTATATTAAAACAAAAGTAAACTCTCCATACAGTATTACAAGCCAAAGTAAATCAATGTATGCAAGAGATTAATGCATAAAATCCCTATTTAGTGTGTATTCATGCAATATCCCCAGACTAGTTTCTAGCTTGTGGACACTAAGGAGACTTGGATTTGAGAGCACTGCACCTAAATTTTAAAATCTAATGCAACCCTCCAGAACCGATCTTTTATCTTTTTAGTTAACTATAGTCTGGGGATATTGGATGAGTAGGCACTAGATAGGGAATTTATGCACAAACCTTCTTGCATTCATTGATTACTCTGGCTTGTACTGGGTAGCACTACTGTATTGGGAGTGTTATCTCTGTTTTAACAGTTTGTGTAAGAATAGAGAATGGTGATCATGTGATGTTTAGTGGTTTAGCATCTACATTCCACTTGCTGTCATTTTTAAAATAATTAAATAATGTTTTGGAATTATTTACATGTGATACAAAATTATTTTTCTGTGTCAAATTAGTAGCATCATGGTCTATGTCTTGCACAATTAGAAAAGAGTAATAACTCATAAAAGTCAACGTAACTTTTTAAGTTTCTTTTGTTTTAAATATTTTCATATTTAATGTCAGAGTGCATGGCAGAGTTAATATTTCAGATTGCATGTCTAAATGTTAAGATTGATGAAAAATTAGCAAGAAAAATATAAATGATGGAAATATCTTACTTCAGGAAATTTACTAGATGTTTAGTATTAGACAAAGTTTTAATAAATATCTTTAATGAAAGATTAATTCTCAGATAATACTACACTTGAAAGATGAAAAAGCTGGACTTATAAAAATAAAAATACCATCCAGCACTTATAATTACTCTGTCCCTTGCAGAGAGATCTAGAAAAAAAGAAAAATATCTGTATGGGTGTGCATGTGACTTGTGATATTTTATACATGTGACTTGTTGATATTTTGACAAGATTGACCATGAGATGACCTGACAATACTTAAATCTTATGAAGTATATCATAAAAGCTTTATAAAAAGATATTTGATAAGTTAAAAGCAACCATGAAAATGTGGTTTAAAATTGAAAATGGTTAACACCAAAAATATCCAGTCTTAGAAAGCATATTCATCATGCATGTGGAAAGAGTAACAAATGACTTTTTTTAAAAGAGCAAGAAATGCCAGTATGTGGAATAAAAATGAACAATTTAAGATAAGAAAATGATATAAGAATTAATAAAGAAGAGAAAGAAATCCTGAAATTCACATTAAAAAAATAAGTAAAAAAATAAAGGAGTATGTGTTATATGCAAACATGGTCTATTCAAAAATAATACTGCTGAGAAAGAAAAACAGAGTGAAAAAAATCAAAACTGATAGAGCTGTATTGACCATATAGAAAGTTTTGTATATAGTATACTATTACTAACCTTGACTATGAAAATAAAATTAAAAATAACCAAAGCATGAACATGTATACTGCAAGCCATGGGCAGAATTTGGAAAAGGGAAGACCTGAAGTTGAAAATCGAATTATATGAACTGGACATATAAATATTTTTTAGTGAATTATACATTTGGGAAACATACATGATAAGAAAACATTTATCAAAAATAATATGAATATTTTAAAGAGCATATAGCAAAAAGGTATAAAGATGTAAGCTAATGCAAAAAATATCTAAAGAAAAATTGCATAAAAATCAAAATAAAATTTGGTTAAAAAAAATTATAATGGACTTACAATCATTAGCTATGGTTACAAAACGAGTAGTGATTGATAACTAAAAATCCTAATTTTTTTGTAATAAACAAGTAGAAACAAAATAAGAAGCTTTTTAGAATCTGTATATAACTACATTACATTTTCTCAAAATATTGTACAAGACCAAATCTGGAAATGTTAATGAATCATGCACATTATAGCACTGAGCTGATGATTTCAGATAATAGTGATACTAAACCCACATGTTCATCTATAATAGTTGACAATCACATCTTTTAATTTACACTACATTTCTAATATGTAATTGCTTAGCGTATTATCAAAACTGTTACTCTATAGTTAATAAAGATTAATTTTACTTTAACTCTTTTGATTTAAAACTGCAAAAACTTTAAACAAAATATGGATAACTGCTAGTGATTTATAGAAAATATATGAAGTGATTCTTTCATTATTTTTTTGGCAGACCAAAGAATCTCATTTACTGAACAAATATACAGTTTCAGAGTAATTACAATTTCAAAAAAAAAAGTTTTTTTTATTTTTATATCCATTATTTAACTGCTTCAACTTTGCCACAGTATCATCTACCTTTTTGATGCACAATATTGTACCTAACAGCTTTAAATACTCACTAAACATTGTCAGATCTAGGTGCAGTGCTCTCAGATACAAGGTTTTTCACTGTTGGGAGCCACAAGCTAGAAACTAGTCGGAAGATATTTGTATGAGTAAGCACTGGATAGAGATTTTATGCACAAACCTTCTTGCATCCATGATTACTCTATCTTGCACTGAGTGGTGCTACTGTATGGAGAGTTTAGCTCTGTGTAAGCATTTAAATAAAATAATTAATGCATATCACTAGTGAAAATTCAAATATAAAATATTTATTACTTCTGCACTGCTATATTTTTTCAGTGATGCTATCTTATAAACAAAGATGAAGTCTGAATTTTATGGCAGAAATAAGAAATTGCTTAACCCATTAAATTCAAACTTTATCTTGTTGTTTGTGCCATTAAATTTGGATTTGATTTTTGTTTACAAGATAGTGGTGCTGTATTGATTGGGGAATAATAGATATTTTATACAGCATTTATATGCTTTATTTCTACTTAAAAATTTATTAACTGCTTATTTGGTTAAGTTTTTTTTTTGTTTTTGCTGACAAAATCTTCATCAAAGTAAAACTAATATTTACTTAAGAGCCACATTTGTACTGTAACACTCATATAAAAAAGAAAGTTGTAGTAATAAATTGAATTGAAGGTGTGGTTTGTGTGGAGCTGATTGAAAAACTATTTATTTTTGAAGTGTATAATGTTCAAAGAATATCAGCATCGTGTATAAAAAGTGAAAAAAGTCAGATATAAATTCATATGTTTGTGCTCCAGACATGACATAATTAAGTCATAATTCATGACCTTTGACCCCCAGGGTCTGCTACTTTACCACTGTGGTAAACGATATAGAGCAAAAGAGAATATTAATATTAAAAGAGGATATTAAAATTAGTGAAATAGTTTTTTTATTAAAATGGGGTAAAAGAAGTATAAAAAGGAGTCATAATTAATCAATATAAATATTAATTCAATGTTCTATTGGTTACAGGAAGTGACAGACTAGAAATATAATCCATGAACTTTAGTTCCAGAATTTGTCATTCTGCATATAGAGCAAAATAAATTAATGATTTGATGCTTATGAGTTTTACACAATGATTGGGCACTAGAAGTGACAGAATTGATTGTAATTTTTGAATCTTTAACCCTAGAGACCATCATTTTGCATCTGCTGGGTGTGTACAGAAAGTGGATTCTTGGTTTATATGCTGGGTTTGGAAAAAGATAAGGGGGATCTAGATATAAAGGCTATATAGTGGACACAGATGATGATGTGGAAATGGAATGGAGCAAGATAAAAAATAATATGGAAAAAACTTATGGCGGTGAATGGAAAGGAAAGAGGCTAATAGCTCTGAGCATAGTGGCTGAAAGATTCAATGACTTTGGTGAAGGAGTAGCCACATTGTACCACATCACCATCCTTTTAATTATATAACTACAAGTACAGGAAAGTGCAAATTTAGCAACACAAACGTGCTAATTTGAACCAATTATTAATTAATTGATACTCATATTATATAATTGATAATAAAGAGTAAAAATCCAAGGAAAGGATTATTTTATTTGTGTAGCAGTGTCTCTTGCCATATATGGTCTATGCACAAAAATTTCTGTCATTGACTAAGGAAAAACTGTTCTATATCACATCTCACTTATATACCATACACATTTACGTTAGAGTAACTTTCAAGCTAAATATTCCATAAAAATTAGGTCAAATATGTTAGTGATAAAAAATGTATATCTTCCTTTTTTTATTTGACCAAATAATTATATAAAAATAATCAGTTCAATGTAAGATGCAATAGTATTTAAATATACACCACATTTTTAAATATGACCTGTCAAAAGTTTATAAATGGATCATCATCATCGTCACTAAGCAGTCATCCGTAAATGACCATATATGGAAACTCGACCCCATTAATTATTTTTTTTCCCCCAGATAGTCGTATATGATTAAATAAACACGCTCACTTTTTTAAAAAAAGGAAGACCATTGTGTAAATGAGAAAACATGTACCGAACTTGTATAATAATGACTTTTTAAAAAAAAAAAATTTCAAATGATATTTAATGAGTGCCTGATAGTTTTTCAAACTCCAGAGAGTGGCACATTAGAATGCACGCCAGCGTGACCTAAACGCTAGGTGAGGTTGCAGAGTTGGCGGCTTAATAATAGGTGAATAGAGCTGCCATATCACACAGAACCAAGATTAACTCAAGATTTTCTCATGCACGTGCGATTATTTTACTTTAAAAACAAAGCTAGCTTACCCCTGTCATGACTGAATAGCTTATAAAAGGTTAGGTAGAAAATTCTACAAATAGATTTAGGAAGCTAAATCATTTTTAATCTGTGGCTAATATACATAGAGGCAGATGTAGAGTTGATAATTTCAAAAGAGCATTTTATCAATAGAATTAATTTTTCATTCTTTAAAAAGTATCTATGTATATAAGTAAGCTTATATGCTACAATGATATGATTAAAAACTGAAATGCACTTATTTTTATATTTACATCTTCGTATAAAAATATAATAGTAAATATTTATTTACTGCAGCATGTTTATTAATACTACGTATAACACTATCCTGTTACAAATAACATGTATTCCACATCCTGTACTTATATCCAGTTCATTTTCTATATAATTTTAATAAACTTAAAACTTCCATTCCACCTCCCATTCTTAAAACATACCCATTGGATGATGAAGGTCTCTTCAAGTTTAAACCATGTTTCTTCGATGCAAAACATTTTTCCCATAATGCATAACAATTGTCCTTATTTTATCTATTCATCTCACACTTCCATCTTTTTTTAGATCTTTTATAATTTTGAGATCCAGTTTAAGTCTTCATTTGTTCATCTATTATCAACTTTTTTTAGCAATATTTTTTCAGTCCAGCTCTCTTTCAATCTCTTATATCTTTCAATCATATCAACGATTCCAATTTGTTATTTCAATGGAGTATTTTGCTTTTGATTAAACTTGTTATTTCAACTCTATATCTCTTTATAATTCATGACAATCCAATGTCTCTGAATTGCTCTTTTGTTAAGTGTCCAAGGCTCAAATTCATAAATATGAACTTAAACCATGTCCATTAAAAAAATCAGTACTAGTGCGTTTTCCAGTAAACCAAGATGCTATGCCATATATTTGATAAATATACATGTTCAAGGGCTTGTAATAAAATCAATTGTTAAATTTAAAAAAGGAATAAATTCTGATAAATTTCATTAAAAAGCTTTACTTCAATTTTTTTTTTTTTTACTTAAATTATAATATGGGAAGCAACATGATGCACTTAATTAACATTGCCATACTTTGATTCAATTAAGCATGCTTCTTTTCCATAAATTGTCATAAAGATAAAAATTTGTAACCGTTCTCTCACAGAATATGATGCAGTGGACTATTTCCAAAGTTACAGAATCCTGTTTTCCTGAAAAGTCTGTGTATTTGCATTTTAATTTAAGAATGTATTACAAAATTGTTTATGATCTAAATTAAAGTGATTAATATTAATAAAAATCTAATTGCATAAATAAAGTAGCCTGAATAAAGAAGAAAACTTAAGAATGTTGGAATGAAAGTAGAGCAAGTATCATGCTACTAAGATCTAATTATAATAGTTGAAATTATATTAGATAGAATAATTGTTAATCTATGATTTTGTAAAGTTATTTAAGATCTCTATGTTTTCAACTATAAGAAAGATGAAGAACAACTTTATTTTCCAAAGAAATGTATTTGGAAAATTTATTAAACACTGATTGTATTAAACTACATTCTTGATTAGAGTTAGGATTCAAAATGATTGAACAACATTCAATATGGATAGAACCAATGCCAAAAATACTTTGGATTTTGTATCATCATTGAAATGATAACCATACCTAAAGGTGGCAACCATGATTTTTTAAAGCTTTGCTAAAAATTATTTCTAAATGAGGAAGATAGGATTCATTTTATTTAAAGCAAAACACTACGAATCTAAATATATTTTTCACTTTCTGAAGTAGTCTGGAGCAAAGTTATGACTTTTAATACTTCCATTATTTCTTTCTTCATCACTTTTAAGTTTATTCAATTTTTTTTATTCAAGACATTAAAAAGTCACACAGAGTGAGATCAAGTGAATGTTGTGGATGGATAAGCTAGGTCGTGCTGATATTATTTAAAAATTGATTCACCCTCAAGCTTAGTATGCTGGAGTACTGTTGTGATGAAACATGCACTTTTCATTGCCACAAAGTGAGACATTTACATTTTATCACATCACTCAGATGTTTCAGAAGTTGTAGATTTTAAATGCATAATCATTACAAACAAATTCTGAATGAACAATGCTATTTGCATTATTAAAAAATCAGCATTGTCTTGACATGCTTTTTTGAGATGTGAATTTAATACTTCTATTAAACCACTTGTAAACTTGTGTTTTTCCAGAGCAATTTGCTTATAATCTATTTCAAGCATTACAATAGTTTTCCATGTCAATTTTTTTTAAATAAAACAGAATTTTATGTTGTTCCAATTTTTCAGCCATTACCAAAGTCAACAAATATGCAAAATGCACTTTACAAAAAAATATGTGATGTGTGCCCACAATTTCACATGATGATGTTATTTGGCAGATTGATACAGAAGAGTCACTGCAAGAAGTATCTAAAAGCAGAATCATATACTACAACAAACAACCAAGAATGATTCTAGTTATTTTTGGATATCCCCTCACATGTTAAGTATTTTCTATTTGAAAAGTAGTTTGATTTTGCCATGAGATAGTCTTAACAAAAAACATCTAAGAATGCCAATTTCTGATTTTGTTCTAATTATATTGTGAATATCAGAAGAGAATATGCTACTGAGGTGTTTCCAGAATGTTTATAATGTTTCATTATGTGACCGTACAACAAAGGCTTCATTGACATAATGAAGTGAGACTTTTAGTAGATATGACTGTGGTTTCAAGTTTTTCCATGTAAATATTGCTTCATTATGTCATTTAAAATTATGCAAATAAACTAAGTCTAAATACCAACAAATGATGAAGATAGATAGCTGTTTTTATTTTGCCTTTTAACAGCATGTTTACATTACATAACTCATTGGAATGCACAATTATTTTCCATCTCAGTTACAGATTGTCTGAGTTATAATTATTTATTATTCTATATTAAACTGGTTGTCATTTCACATTTATAGGTTGTTAAAACTAAGGTCCAGTCTTGATCCTTTAAATGTTTGAATAGTGAGTCTGTATAATTTATTCTATAAATACATATAATCAAGAGATGAAATTCACTCTCATTTAAAATTATGTAAATAGACTAAGTATAAGTACCAACTAATGTTAAGCAAAATATGTTAATCACTCTGTTTTTGAATAGTTTATTCACATTACACATCTTATTGAAAGGCACAGTTACTCGTATCTCAGTTATGCATATATTTAACAAATCATTTTTTAAATTTTTTAATTTCATTGACCATTGTATTTCATTAGTGTCTGGAAGGTAACAGTCATCAAAGTTATTTTGAGAGAACATTGGGGGACAGTATATATAATTTAGTTTGTTTTTACTTTTACATAAACATATTTAATGGTTAGACTAAAGGGAATATAACTTTACATTGCTCATCTTTAACTCACTCTCTCGACACTATTTTTGATATTTTGCTAATTGTCCATTCATTTTATAGAAAAAACAGTTTTTAATAATGCTACCATCTTTAGATTTTTTAGAATTAATAAATCATCAATATTTTAATTTAATGCTATTATAAAGGTGCTGAAACCTGCCTTCAAGTTGGGCTAATTGATAGTTTCTTGTTCTCTCTGCAGAAGTGAGCTTTTCATTGGTTTTGACAGTTCTATTTTTTGTTTCAATTTTGAAAATGGAAACATATATTTTCTATATATATATTTTTTTACATATTTATAATTTTTTTCATAAAATATTTGTGTAATATTTATTGTTTTAGGAAAATAATTTAAATTTTATTGGAAAATATTTACTTTTACAAGAAGAAAAACTGAGAAAGAAATCAATAACATCCAGCTACTATTTGTAATTGGATAACAAAAATGTATTTTATATTGAATATTATAGATTAATATTATCACTTATAAATAGAATTTTTTTTTTAAATTTCATTTACTTTACTAATCTGATGAATTGTTAATTTGTATTTTAGTAACTAAAACTAATATAATTTTAAAAACAATATATTTTTACAGCTGATTCTGCATTAACCAAACAAAAGTTGGATATTTAATTCAATCTGCCTATAGATGTTATTAAAATTACATATATAAAGAAAATATTAAAATAAATGGGAAAAAAGCATAGTGAATTTATATGATATTTTAAAAATAAATTGATAAATACTTTAAGATATATACAGTTTTAAAATTAACCTTTTTATATAATAGCGAAATAAATTATCTTGATGTAAAAATACTTTTAATTATAAAAACAAAATTAAGTTTATTATATAATATTAATCTCATTTGTTATTATTAGTTTAGAAATTAACTTTGTAATAATATATGTAGTGTATGTTTTTATATGCAGTGCATGTGTAAGTGTATGTGCATGTGTATATAAAATGGCAAATTCCATTAGTAATTTGTTTTTATTTAATGAAAGATAAATATTATTAAATATGATTAGTAAATATTCTTATATATTATATCATTTGAAATTCTATGTTGAATAATTTTAAATTATTAAAAAAGCTCTTATTTTAATACTAACACATCAAAGCTTACAATTTATAAATAGGTTTAAAATTAATAACTTCTAAATTCTCTATTTTTTTAATTTTATTATATTACACTATGTTATTTTATTGAGCATTAATATTTTATGTGTTTAATATAATCTCACGTTATTGAGAAAATTGCATCTTTAACAAATACATAAAAATTAAATATGAATTTTTAGACATAGAAGAGTTAATGACACTCATCTCTAGCCTATTATTAAACCATAAACTATTGTTCAGTACAAAACCTCCAAATCAAGGTCTTTTACTATGTGCATTTTGTTTAATTCTTCATTTATCTGAACTTATGCACAGAAACAATACTTTAACTTTCTATTGTATTTCTATTCATATCTCACAATAGGAGAATAATTATTTATATTCACCTTATTATACTCAATGGATTAAAAATATCATATTGCTAGAAATATATATCAACCATTAGTTATATTTATCATAGTACATCTTTCATTTTAATTCAATCCTATTGCAACTATCCATCAGCACAGAAGTTAGGTTAACCACTCTCACACCCTTGATGCATTTTTGAAGCACCCAGTGTACTTATTTTTTTCAAGTGGATAAGACATATGTAGCTTATATTATAAGTTCATATACCCTAATTAGTAGTAGTAGTAGTAAGTAATATTTACTAAGGCAATAAACCTAAAGCATGTGCAGTTGAAAATGCAAAGGTAGGGACCTCTACAGGTCTTAACCACAAGCTTATGTATTGGAAGAAAAGAGGGGAACCTTCTTTACTTCAACCTACTTTCTATATAAATAGGTGAAACTGAAGCGGTTAGATCTGAAAGCATGAAACTATTCAATACTTCACTGATTAAGTCCACAATTCCTATTATACATTAGTACTCGTGAAATCTTTCAATTTACCATGAGTCAATGGAAAGATCTTTTAGTTAGAAATCAATTTATTATTATTTTTAGATATACTTAACTTCATATATATATTATATATTTCAAATGTCCATTTTATCACAGTATTCTGAAGCATATGACCAAAGATGTGAAAAAGATAAAATGATCACTAAGATATGCATTTTATGCTAAACCAGAAGTTATCAGTTGGCCCAGATCACAATCTCTCATCATTTTTTAGTGTGTATGTAGTTAGCAAATTACTATAGTTTAATTGACTTTAAGTTCAACTTTCTTTGTGATACAATTTTGAGACCAACAACCTTATAGAAATACATTAATAACTTTTTCTAATCACTCATTAAACTAGAGATTATCTATAGCCCAAATAATATATATAACAAATTGACTATTGTGCCTAAGATATATTTGTAATTAGCCAAAACCTTTTACATTGAAAGCACACTTTTCACTAAGCTGTTATTAAATCATTAGCTAATTAATCATTCTATATCAAAATAACCAAGATCATATCAAGTTTATTAGTCAATTGACTATTATTATATAAAGAGAGTAATATTTTTTTACCCTTGTATACTATAATGTGAATATAAATTAACTCATTTTTTGGGTGATATGAATGGTATGTTAATGGTTACCCACCATATGGGTATGTGTATATATATGATTGATCAATAAAACATTCATGTTAGTCTTAAAATATTTTAACCCTGGATAATAATTCAGGATTTAATAACAACTAAAACAATATACGATTTGAATCACATATAGCTTTCTTCAGTAGTAAAGTAACAGTTGTTAGCTGAGAGGTCATCGCAAAGCAAGTAGTTGGTTGCAGATGGTTGTGGGTTCACGTCCCGGCCAATGCTATGACATATGAAAAAAAAAAAGTAACAGATTCAGGAACTTACGCTTCCTAAGTCAATATTCACCCTGAAAAAACTGCCTATCTATGTAATTAAATAAATTTAATTATTATTTTTTATTTAACAAAACTTTGTACTTCTTTTATAGGCATGTTTTCTTAAGGATTTTAATGAAAAATTGAGATGATTTTATGTATACAGTTTATAAAAAATAAATAAATAATCAATCAAAACAAGATTGAAATAAACAACTATTAATAACTATAAATAGTCAAAATAAGAGTCATAGATCACATGACCCTATTCTCTTAAGCTTGTAAGTTATAAACAATGAGGATTGCCAATTCCTCAACAAGCTTTGTGATAAATGCTTAGCCAGAGCCAGCACTTAAAATATCTCTGGCACCTCTCTGAGGAGTGCCAAAGCACGAAACCAAGGGGTTTGGGCTTGGGCGGATTCCTGACAGAGATATTTTAAGTGCTGGCTCTGGCTAAGCATTTATCACAAAGCTTGTTGAGGAATTGGAAATCCTCACTGTTTATTAATAACTATATTTTAATATTTATCGAACGGGTTTTCATCTCCATTGAGACTTTAATTTCTAGTTAAATGAATGATTAGAAAAAGTTATCACGTATTTGTGACCACATCATGGACAAATAAATTGTATTGGATATTTGATCATTATAGTAATTTAGTAAAATAGTTTATAAAAAGATTTAAACACAATTATAAGATGATGACGTAAATAACCATATAATTTAATGGATCTTTAAAAAGATAATCTTTTATTTGGTTTTTAAAAAAATAAAATAAGATAAATGAAAGAAAATTATTTTGGCTTTTAACATTTTTATACAATGGTTCAAAGACATGATATTTAATTTCTAAATGGGTTCATTCTTTAGCTTATTTTTTCTTAATGCAATCATTATTTACTTGCAAGAATCGGATTCCTTAATAATTAGTAATCAATTTTATATAGATGAATGAAAGTGTTTCTGAGAAAATAATAATTATGATCTAGAGCTAGTTTTAAAAAGAGCAGAAATTGTCTCTTTAGGCAAAATAAAATTGCTCTTTAACTAAAATGACTGTTTCGGAATTGAATTTAAAAAAGAAACATTTTAAAAAGCACTTAGGAAAAAGGTAGCAATGAGCAGTTAGCATAGTGAGAGAAAATCTTGCTGTTGAGCAAAAGTTTTTGATTCTTTGTGTAGAAATAAAAATGAAATTTGTTTTTGATCATATATGATTGAATTGTTGTACTACACTATTTTCAGAATATATGTCAATAACGATGTGTAGAGTCTTCCAATCTTCACAGATATAAGAATCAACTCAACCTTCTAAAGAAAAATATTAAATTACAAAACAATCTTTAATAATTGTCTGTGTGTTTGATATCTATGACCAATCTACTAACAATGGCATTTAAATTATTTTTATAGTCAAGGCATTGGCAATCATTTGTGCAAATTAAACTAGATTTTTACCCTCTAGCCAATAATAATTAAACATTTTTTTTATTTTTTACTGTTTTTTTCTTTACCATATGTCATCGCATCAGCTGGGAGGTGAACCCATAACAACTGTCTGCAACCAACTGCTTGCTTGCAAGGCAGCAGTGCTAACTTCTCGGCTAACAATGTTCAACTATTTTTTTACTGATAAGCTAGATTTTAATCTTCAGCCAATAATAATTATTTGTTTATTGACCAACCCTGGATAACTATCTGGCTTTACTATGTAGTATGTAATATTTACTAAGGCAATAAACCTACAGCATGTGCGGTTGAAAATGTGAAGGCAGGAATCTCTACAGATCTTAACCACAGCATTATGAACTATGTATTGAAATAATTAATGGTATCTTTTTTAAATTAAAATAATAATTTTAATCCTAGTAAAAAAATAAATTCATCCAATGTTGACATAAAGTCAGTCTATTTGTATTTTTATATTGGAAATAGTCCAATATAAAAATACAGCTAGAACACCATCATCACAAACCTTCAGAAAAACACTCAGTCTATTTGTTGCATTTGTAATTAATAATAAACCAAGCAATCAGTTCGTTGAAGTTTTAAATATGTCTAAAGAATTAATTGTTAGATTTAAGCCAATAAACATCACATGATCACTATTTCTTATGCTTGCTTATAACTGTTATTAAAACAGGAAAAACTCTCCATACTGTATTGCCACTCAGTGCAAGCCAGAGTAATCAATAGATGCCAGAAGGCTTGTGCATAAAATTTCCATTTCATGGATGAGTAGGCACTGAATGGGGATTTTATGCACAAGCCTTCTGGCAACCATTGATTACTCTGGCTTGCACTGAGTGGCAATACTGTATGGCGAGTTTTGGCTGTTTTGATTTTGTTAGATTTAGCTATACAGTTTGTTCTCAAGTGATTTCATAACTTTTTGAGATAAAATGATTTTACATAAGTTGAAAAAAGCAAAATTTTATTATTGCACTGTATTAGAGCATATCTTCTTTGAATAATTATATTTCCTATGTGATACTATCTTGAAAACATCATATTTCTAACACTATTTAAAATAATGGGTGGCCTGTAATTATCAATTTTATAATTAATAAAATTTACTCTGCGTATAATGAATGGTTGGAAAAAATATCTACTTTGCATTGTTAAATTGAATTACTATTCAACTTTAATAACAAAACTTAAGTAGTAAAATTATATTACTGCTACTAAATTCAACATGTTGAATTATGATTAAACTTTGAGCAGTATGATAAAGAAGTGGTTAAGTGTTTAATAGTTTTAATACTAGTACAGATTTTTTAAAATAGTTTATTTTATTTCAGGTAAAATAGATCAGCAGTTTTTAAAAAACAAACATGGCATCATTAGCTCTGCTTACATATAATATATGCTTTTAATAGCAATTCTCATTACCTATTCCACACCCATTTATGAAAAGTTTCTTTTTTATATATAATGTGGATAGCAATGTAATATTTGTCAGTGAAGATGGTACAAAAATGCATTAAGACATTTAATATTTATTCTTTTTACTTTCTTCTGTGTAAATAGCACTGTTATAATTGCTATAACTCAAATTTTTTAATTTTTAAATCTGAATAAGAGTAATCATTAGATATTAGTAGTAATGCTTGTATCCACATTGAATTTTATCCTAACAGTAATTTCAGACAGGATGTAAGACCAGGAGATCCAAGTACATTAAGTTCTAGCTCCATTGAGAACACTGGATGAAAATGTTAATACAATATCTAATAACTTTTATTTACTCAAAATAACAGTAGTTGTGGTTGCAACAGAGTGAAAAGAATAGCTTTTAAACACTTGCTGATTCTAAGATTTTGAAATGTTTGACAATACAGGCAGAATCTGATTGTTTGGAGAAATAAGTTTTAAAAAAAAGATTCAAAAAAGAAAACAGTATAGTATTAATCCTGAAGTAAAGTCCAAAAGAGTCGAAATATAAATATACATTATTTTCTAATATAAAGCATGTTAAATTAAATTTAAAAATCCAAATACAGAAGCATAAAAAAATTAATTTTTTAAAATAGTGTTTTTAAAAAAGGCTAAACAAAATCTAAATAAAGAAAAACAGCATTTTATCTTTGCAAAATTTTGATGGAACTTATATTACTGAAAATATATATTTTGAAAACAGAGATTTTGTTTTTGATGAATTTATAAATGATGCCTTAGATTTAGTAGATTGATGATAAAATCTTGAGATAATTCATGATTAAATGTTTCCCTAAATGTTAATGATGATGATGTGTGCATTGGACTACTTCCATTATCTAGTGTATTTATATTTTTAGAACATATTCAAATATTATTATTAACATATGAGTTATTGTAGAATTTACACTCTTTCACATATTGCTTAGCTAACCAATGTTAGCTAACATTGGGATTAAACTAGTAAATTTAAGGCATGGCTTTATCCAAGCAAATTATTTTTCCAAAAATAATGGTCAGTAGAAATTTTATGTACTTATTTATGATGCCCCCTTGATTTTCCATTTTTTTCTTATATTTTATAACATTCATGAGTACTCACTTACTTTGCCTTTAAGAAAAAATGGAAAAATTAGGCAGATTGTCATAGACATATATATCAAATTTTTACTGACTATGACCTTTGACAGAAGAGCTTAATTGGCTAGGTAAACAGCTTAATTTCAGTATTTTTAAATCTAAAGATCATTGGTTTAATTTCATGCTGATAGGATCATTGGTCAAGCCAGCAACACCTGAAGAATAGATATTATACAACTTTTGCCTTATTATTATTGGTTAAATGTATTTGAAAAAGTATAAATAATTCAACTTTTCTAAAAAAAAAAAAAAAAAGAATTAAAAATCAATTTAGACGACAGAAATAGACTAATATATCCATGATTAGATTAATTAAAACATTTAAGATATATAAAAAAAACAAAGAGTGAAAAATCATTCTGTCATTGAACTAATTAATTAAAGCTGATAGTAAAATCTTGAAAAAGATATCAATTTTATTTATAAGATTCTTAAAAGAAAACATAATCATCTAACATTTGGAATAATGCAATTGTAGTGGTGCAGAAAGTGATAAAAAGATTTACAAAGTTATAGACATAACAAAGATTGCTATGAGGGGTCAGAATGATTTTAGAACAACATGGGTATGATGAGAATTTTGGCCTCAGCGTGGCCTTTGAGCTTTCCATCGTCAGATTTTTACTTGGATGAACGATTGAAGAGTTGGAGGGTGGAGTGGATTGAAGCCTGTCCATTAAAGTATAAAGATTGGCTGTCTTAATATATATTTGAGCACTTATTGCACATATATATATATATATATATATAGAGAGAGAGAGAGATGATAATCTATATGCACATATATATATATATATATATATAGAGAGAGAGAGAGATATATAGAGAGAGAGAGAGATGATAATCTGGACCAACAGATGATTTCTGGTTTAGCATAAAATACATATATTGGTGATTATTTATCTTTTCGACATATATGTGTTCAAGTGTACCAGTGTTATGAGATAGAGTGGAGAGTGGTGGGTCATGTGAAAGTCTGTGCTCATATACCCTACATATAATAATATTTTATCAATTTTTTAGTAAGCAATCAGAAAAATATTTGGATTTAAACAAATAATAAACTTCCAGTGTGTTTAAATTTTATAAATCATGAAATGATTGTATTTTATTCTCAGCTAAATATTATATCTCTTTACAGTATCTTTAATATAATTTTTGCAACATAAATGCTGGTATCCATTCCCACACAAATCATGATCTCATCACCATACAAGATTTTTTTAAAAAACTATTACCATTCAATCACTTTGACAAGTCTATTTCAACATGTCTTTTATTAATAGATTTGATAATATCATATCTAGCAGATTAAAGAATATGTCAATTGATAATATGGCATTATCATCACATATTCTATTAAAATTTTAGGGAAGGAGGTATTCCTTACTACTACAAATAAATTTGGCATAATAACTTTTATTATAAAAATATTAGGGATGAAATCTTCTATATTACAACTTGTTAAATGCAGCAATTGGAAACTTCAAAACCCAAGTCCAAACTTTCTACCTAAAAACTAGTAAATTGATTTGCCATACAAAATAAAATTGTCTGATGAAAAAACTTGCATTTTTTTAAACATTAATAATTGAACAAAAGTCTTTATATGTTGTGTTCAAAACATATTACCTAGAAAAGTATTATCATCATCAACTTCAAATCTTAAGTGAAGGTGGTAAAGTTCTCATTTTTTAAATCTATTAGAATTAAAATCTTTATTACTAAGTCTATATTGCATCATTATTCCTACTCCATCAAATTGCCTCTAATCTCTTTCAAAGACTCTGGTCATAAAAATGTAAGCAAAATTAGGACTAATGAAGACTGCTTTTGTCACCGGTGTTCATTTAAAGTTCCTCAGATTTTTCATTTCAATAATATTGCTTTCTCATATTAATCTTATTCAGCAGCTATATCATATGAATAAACTTTAGTGGACAACCATCTAATTTTAAGCATTGCCATAAATTTTTTCAATTGAGTCAAATAACTATAACCTATGACCAAATCAAGAACAGTATTATATAAATCATGTCTTTGCTCTTTAACAACTTTTTTGTACTTATCTGGTAAAGAGAAAAAAAAACCCTTATCTATAATACTTTAATTTTAAACCACATTTTAATAACTACTTACTTTTGACTGGAAAAAACTTATTCAATAAAATTAGTGAAAGTCTCTTTGTAATAGTGGATAATCATTATCATCTTTTTCATCTAATATCAATCCATTGCAGGATGAATATCTTTCTGAGTTTAATCCAGTTCTCTAATCTCTAAACTTTCTTCTCCACATAATCCCAGCACATTTTCTTATTTCATTATTCATATTATCCCATAATAATCATTATTTTTTTCATTTTTTGAACCCATTTACTATTATAAATTGGAACTGTATCAGTGCTCTTCATATCAAGTAACAAAACTTCATGGATCAATATATTCCTTAAAAATTTCAAATGTTTTGGAGCTAACACATTAACTTTACATTAAAATGGGCAAACTCTCTACACATATTGCCACTCAGTGTAACCCAGGGTAATCAATGGATGTCAGAAGGTTTGTGCATAAAATCCCCATCTAGTGCATACTCATCCAATATCCCCAGACTAGTTTCTGGCTTGTGGCCTTCATCAGTGAAGAGCCTTGGATCTGAGAGCACTGCACCTAGATCTTAGGATCTAATGCAACCCTCCAGCAGCCACCCTTTATCTCTACTTAACTACAAAACTATGAGTCTAAAATTGAAAACACAATAATATTTTCAATCCAAGCTTATTAGCTTATATAATCATATAGGTCTGAACTCAGTTCAGTACCCATACATTTTGGTGACTTTGGTTCTGAGTTCAGATCTATATGACTATATAAGCTAATGGGCTTGGATTGAAAAACATATTCTGTTTTCAATTTTAGACTCGTAGATTTGTAGTTAAGTAGAGATAAAAGGTAGCTGCTGGAGGGTTGCATTAGATCCTAAGATCTAGGTGCAGTACTCTCAGATCCAAAGCTTCTTACTTATGAAAGCCACAAGTTAGAAATTAGTCTGGAGATAGCACTAGATAGGGATTTTATGCACAAGCCTTCTGGCATCCATTGATTACTCTGGCTTGCACTGAGTGGCACTACTGATTTTGTCTGTTTTAATAACAGTTATGAGCAAGCATAAGAAATGGTGATCATATGATGTTTAGTGGTTTATTCTTCATATCAGGTGACAAAACTTCATGGATCAATATATTCCTTAAAAAGTTCCAAATGTTTTGAAGCTAACATATTATCTTTACATTATATAACTTCTTTAAATGTGCCATCCTGATTTGAAACTTTTCCTCATTTAAGATTATGAGATCTAATTTATCTTCACTAAGTTTTAGTTTCTAATTATATACATTAATTTTTGTTGAGTATGTTGAATAACGTTTGTTTAAAAAATTGGTCTGTTCATAAAGATTGCATGATATATGTAAGGAAAATAAAAAAGTATATAAATTATAAATGATAAATGATATCTCAATTAAATAAAAGATGTATATAAAAAATGGAAATATGAATATTTAAACTTAATATTAAAATAAGATATGTATTAAAAGAAATAGTATAGTTTAATATCAAACATTAAATATTCGTTGAATATCTAAATCACAAACGTGATAAATTTTGAATATTTTATGTTGATATTAAAATGAAGATTTGATACATTTTTTTTAAGTGTCATAGCATCGTCCGGGACACGAACCAGCAACCCGGGCAACTGCCTGCTAGTGCAAGGCAGTCGTGCTGACCTCTTGACCACCAATGCAAGACAATTGATACATTTTTATCATTCAATTTTTAATTTGGACATATCTGTGTTGCATTATTAACTGTATATTCTTATTATTGTTATTTATATAATTTAAATAATAGAATGAAACATATAATCTATTTGAATTGTTTCTCTAATTTTATAATTCAATAAATAGGAGTAGTTTAATAATATTACAAATAAACTACAGTTTAGCACTGTTTTCCACTGTGCAGATCATATTTATAGCACTAGATAAAGTTAAATTTGTAAGTAATTATCAAATAACAATTACCAAAATTATCATTATTGTTATATGAATAGATTTGAATTATATATTTCAGTTCCTTACTTTTAATCAAATCCCAGCAAGTGTTACTTGAAAGTAAATTCATAATTTTCTTCCAAAATAACAAATTTTTCTGATGTTAGTTTTGTTGTCTCATATCCCGTGGTGATTTTAAAGATTTAGATAGCCATTTTATTGAGTTTAAATACCACAAATATTGTGATTATAAATATAATATTATTTGATGAACTTAATGTACATTGGTATTTTAAATGAAAAGAGCATATTGCTCATTATCTTCATCATTTATCATCATGCATATTAAAAGACAAATAATTATAGTTTGCTATTTTTTACTCTAATTGATAATTAAATAATCCCCAATAAATGTATATATTTTTTCAATTATATTTCTATTTTATATTTTAAAATTATTTCAATTTTAAATAATAATTTGATGTATGAATCTATTTCTACCAAATCATATTTAGCATTATTTTTTCATGTTTAACACATATCTAATTAATCCATTTGACTCCACCAATGTATGCAACTATGCTAACTTCTTGATCTCAAACCCAGGCAAAGATGTTAAGTGACTATGCTATAACACTCATTAGTTAGCCTCTCTTTAACATACCTTATAAAACACATCTCAATGTTTAAAACTGCATCAGTAACTGTTTTAAACAATCTCAAGGTGTATACACAGTGCAACCATCTAACACTCCTACAAACTGGATTGAGCCTGGACTGAATAAAATTTTATATATTTTTTAAGTCTAATCAGGTTTAGGACTTTTTATATGGCTTACCAATAGCTAATCTAGTTAATCATTCAGTTATCATCATTAGTGACAGCCACTCACAAATGAGTGTGGCCATGCTAATTTCAAGGAAAAAATATAAAAAGATACAAATAGTAGTAGTAATACTAATAATAGCAGCAGTAGCAATTGTAGTAGTAGTAGTAGTAGTAGTAGTAGTAGTAGTAGTAGTAGTAGTAGTAGTAGTAGTAGGTAATAGTAATAGTAGCAATATCCCATGAATGTGATGACTTTACAAACTATTTACAAACCACAAATCTGTCCACATATAGAACATACTGATCTATTATGCTGTCTTTAACTTCTGCAGAAAATTTTCTGAAATACTTCAGCACTTTAATTACAGCAGTCCAAAATATTCTTTCCTCTACTATATCTTCCCAATGAAATCAATCAATTTTGTATTTATTTAGAAGGTCTTTGAGGTATTTTTAAAAACATAAATAGGATGTTTTTTCTTATGAAATCATATATCATTCTTTTAGACTGTTTTATATTGTTTATTTGTTTCATATGAGCATTTCTGCTTAATTAACTGAATGCAAAGCTGTTATTTTACCTAATTTATAATTTGGAGGCTTTGGATGCACTATTGATGGATGTAATACAAGGACTTTAGAAAAATTTCATTTAAGCATGCTCTTAACACAATTGATGTGATACTATAGAGCAGTGTTTCCCAACCTGTGGTACATGTACCACTGGTGGTACGCGAGTTGCTGGCTGGTGGTACATGAAAAATAATCAATAATGGCGAACATAAAAAAAAAAAAAAAAAATCATAAAAATATAGAAATGTTTTTTCCTATAATTCATAAAAATTATTTTAATTAATAATATTATACAGTAAAGTTGTTAATATGTACAGTCGATAACGATCTTTAATGTTAATGATAAAATTGAAAGTATGATTAAGAAATTCAATTTTTGGAAACAGTAATATACATAAGTATCAAAAACAATCAACTGGAAGTATTCGAAACTCTACATATTTTTTTGTTTGAAAATAATGTTAGACTGTCTCAAGATATACGAGAAAATATAATAGTACATTTACCAAGATTAAAATTGTCTTTCATGGAATATTTTCCAAAACCCGAAAACACAAATGATAATTGGATTTCAAACCCCTTCTATGCAGAAAATTTAGAAAAAGCTATATCATTATCAATAAAAGAGAAAAAAAATTTAATAGAATTATCATGTGACATAACTTTACAAGTAGAATTCAAACGACACAATCTAATTAATTTTTGGTTAAACATTAAAGAATATGAACAACTTTCTGAAAAAGCTCTTAAATTATTATTACCATTTACTAGTATGGAATTAGTAGGAAGAGCTTTTTCTTCATATATTTTTTAAAAAAATAAGTATTGAAACAGATTGAACGCAGCTGTAGACTTAAGGGTATACCTCGCATCTTTTGAACCAAATTTCAAAAAATTATGTTGTTTGAAACCAGCACAAAGATCTCATTAAATTTATTTTATAAAAATATTTGATTATGATAAGAAAATATACTAATTGGTTTTTTATAATTTTGTGTTTTTATTAAAACCATTTATTAGTAAACGAAATATGACAAAATGGTAGATAAATAATGAGTCGGATTAAGGCAAATCAATCTAAATTATTTAATTTGAAAGAATGTATCAGAAAAGGATCATACCCAGAAATTAGACTCTCATTAATTCTTGATCATCTATTGTGGATTACTAGATGTAAGCTAGTATTTAATCATCAAAATTTTAATCCTATTAACTTCATGCTGAACAATATAAAGAAAACAAGAACAAGAGATAGCCTGATAACCCCTGAGGTTATTTTACCATGACTTGGTACATGCTGGATTTATCCTCTCCATGGCCCAACCAATAGCAAGATGCTCCAAAAAAGAAAAAACAGACTCAAATTCGGGAAAACCAAATGAAGGAATGAGAAAACACTTTGAACAAAATATGTACCAAATAACCTTTAATGTAATAATGTAATCTTTAATAAATTATTTTGGAAAAAATATGAAACTTTGAACAAACACATACATATAAATATGTTACAGTGAGTTTATAATTTCAGTGAATTTATAATCTGGTGTGACCTTTAGGCATGTTTCAATGTAATTTGTCTCAGTATGAGATGTGAATACATACATGGTCACCCTATAATATTTATAATGCAAATGAAATAACACACTCACAATAACAAATTTCCTGAAATACAATCATTTTTACGAAGTGGTACAATTTAGCGTGATGTACTACCAAGTAGTACACGAGCCAAAAAAGGTTGGGAAACGCTGCTATAGAGTCCCACTACTGTAAAATCATAGCTTCATTGGATTAAACATGTAAAAGGAATTAACAATGCATGGCTTCTAAAAGAGTGTTTTGTGGTAAACTTAAGTAAGGCTTCATGGGAAATGTAGATCCCATTTATGTTATAAAAATTATCTCCAAGACCTACTAAAGAAATATAATGGTGATTGTTTTTGTTGGGAAGATATGGCAGAGAATAGAATTTATTGGAGGCTATAATTATACAAGTTGTTGAAGTATTTCAATATTGATCTGTAAATGAGTACCAAACGAGTTTTATGTAGAAAATAGAGTTGATCCACCACTCACTACTTGGCAATTGGCAAGCTTGGTAAATATTGCCTTCTTCGTGTTTTTTTTTATAAGAAACTGCTCCAGAAAGTATTGCAGTAGTTATTTAAATGCTGTCTCATTTTTATGTGCTCAAAGAATGATGAGTTTTCTGCAACATGAAAGAATAAAAAAATATTAAATGGAATTTCTATCAGAAAAAAAATACAACTCTATCCTGGGCTTGAAATCTTCTAATGACGTAATGTACCCCACAATTTTTGGAAATATTATTTGATTAAAACAATAATAAAAGATGATTACTCCTTTTGATTTTCTTATGTTGAAGCGTATGAAAAAATAGCTTAATGTTTCGGAATACAGATGAGATTTTTTTTCCCATTACTGATTTATTAAAAGGGATGTATAGTTTTAATTCATATATATAAGCACACACACTTACTAAACAGCTGATAATTTTGAATAAAAAGTTGTCTTTAGAATGTTTAAAATCGTTAATTAATATTTGATATGTTTCATAAATGCCATTAATATTTAATGTCTTTTATTGTTTTTTATAGCTCTGTAGTATTATTTAAAAAAAAAAAAATCTTAAGCAAACACAATGTGGCCACCAGCAGAATAGAAACATTTTAAATGGTTTCTGATGCTAAAAATTCACATCTGTTTGTGAAAAAGGCAAGAGATGGGAGAAAAAATGGAATCTTTGCATGCTTTGTTTTCCTAGGAGGCTATTTGCATTCATTTCCTGCTGACTGCAGGCACCAATTGTCTGTCTTTATAAAGAACCTATCAACCTCAAATCCCCAAATGTTTGAGCTTCTGTTTTAATTACCAGAATGCTAAAGGCAAACATGCCGTGATGGCAGAGTGATGGCAGAAGGGATTAAACAGAGATAGATGACAAATCTTAACAATAATGGACTTGGAAAACACAAGGAAAAACCAAATTTTCAGTATTTTAATATTCATTAAAAAGAAAACTCAAGCACAAATATAAATTAATTTTTATTTACAGAGTAATATATATAAACTTATACGTGTCTGTAGATGCATTTAAAATACGGTTAAAGTAAACTAAAAGCACGTTGATTGTCACCAATTGCGAAAGGCGCATCACTTTGCCTTTACTTTTGGGCTTACGGTCTCCCATCAACACTTGTGTGACCGATTCAGATTATTCAGTGACTTAATCCTTTAAAATAGTAAAAAAAAAGAAGCTACTATTAATGGTTATCTAGGTTTGTTGTGTGAAACTCCTTGGCTATCCTAAAAAAAAACTTCAAACTCTATTTTGGATTTAAACCACAGGTCATGAGCATACATGGCTAATTAATTTACCACTACATAGTAAGTTCTTACCTAAATATATAAATTGCATATTGTAATATTAGTCATATCTTTATAATGAAAGGCTAATTAATTTACCACCACACAACAAAACCCTTAGTATATATATATCTTGCATATTATATATCTCTACAAATTCTATAATTATCTAGTAGTAGTAGTAGTAGTAGTAGTAGTAGTAGTAGTAGTAGTAGTAGTAGTAGTAGTAGTAGTAGTAGTAGTAGTAGTAGTAGTAGTAGTAGTAGTAGTAGTAGTAGTAGTAGTAGTAGTAGTAGTAGTAGTAGTAGTAGTAGTAGTAGTAGTAGTAGTAGTAGTAGTAGTAGTAGTAGTAGTAGTAGTAGTAGTAGTAGTAGTAGTAGTAGTAGTAGTAGTAGTAGTAGTAGTAGTAGTAGTAGTAGTAGTAGTAGTAGTAGTAGTAGTAGTAGTAGTAGTAGTAGTAGTAGTAGTAGTAGTAGTAGTAGTAGTAGTAGTAGTAGTAGTAGTAGTAGTAGTAGTAGTAGTAGTAGTAGTAGTAGTAGTAGTAGTAGTAGTAGTAGTAGTAGTAGTAGTAGTAGTAGTAGTAGGAGGAGGAGGAGGAGGAGGAGGAGTAGTAGGAGGAGGAGGAGGAGGAGGAGGAGCAATATTGTTTTAAAAAAAAACCATGGCAAATTGGCCTAATGGTAAATGTTTTTGTTATTTAATTACAGTATCTCTTTTCCAAATCTATTTTTCAGTAAATCACTTAATACATTTATGGAAGTATTGGAAGTACAATAATTACAATTATATATAATTTTGTAAGTCAAAATCTTCATCATTAAGGTAATTTGCTATGATTATTTATTTATTCAATTACATATAAGTTTGCTTTTATATATTCATTATTATCTTTTTATTTTTTTATATAAATCTTGTTTATTTTTATGAACCAAATTCCATCACCTTCACATATTATATATAAAAGGCAGAATATTTCATCATAAGAAATAATTACTGCAACTAACTTATAGATTAGTTATTTTAGTTAATATATTGAATGGATGTGGAGCCTGGACACTTTATCAGCACAATGTTAAGACATTAGAGAAGTTTTATTAAAGGTCTTTCATGAAATTTAAAAAAAAATGGCATAATCATAAAACTAATCAGTTTGTTCTTCACTTTTTTGAATATAATAAAGAGTCCACCATTGTAAAATCATACCTTCATTGGATTGGACATTGTAAAACAAGTGAACAATTCAAGACTTCCTGAAAGAGTGTTCATGTTGAACTTAGTCATTTTCATGGGAAAGGTATATCTTGTTTACATTATAAGAATTATCTCAAACATATACTAAAAAAAAATGCAGTATTGATTCTTTCTATTGAAAAGATGTGGTGGAAAATAAAATACATTGGACACTTATAAATAGATAAAGTGTTGAAGTATTTAAAAAGAAACGTTTTTGCTGAAGAAATTAAAAGCCAGCATGGCAAAATATCAAACAGAAAAATGGACTTATTTGTGGTTTTTAGGTCGATTTGCATCGTCTTTACAAAATTCCATTTTAAAACAAGTTTTTTGAGTCCTTTCTTTTTTTTTAAATGGAGTTAGAATGACCATAATCATTTATGAGTGACAGTTTGATGTTATTAACATTACAGTTTTACCTATATTTCTAGCGTATTCTATA
The DNA here is from genome assembly GCA_028023455.1 of Epiperipatus broadwayi. Taxonomy (NCBI): domain Eukaryota; kingdom Metazoa; phylum Onychophora; class Udeonychophora; order Euonychophora; family Peripatidae; genus Epiperipatus; species Epiperipatus broadwayi. The sequence goes on along the minus strand of JAQFVV010012606.1, from coordinate 1,295,088 downwards.
GTCATTTACAAGATCTATATCTAATTATCCATTTATAAGAAGTAACAGTAATTGTATTAAAAAATAATTGAAAATAGATCTCAAAATTAGTTATAAAATATGGTCAAAATGGAAGTAAAATTATGGGATGATGTATGGATCTTATGTATGAATATAGAAAGATTTGGTTCACAGAATGGACTTTTTTTTTTTTTTGAAAAATGATAAGTTTGTGAATGATAATTTTTATATGTTGAAAACATAGGCCAATTTTTAAATGAAGGAAAAAAGGAATTATTAATTTCTTAATTAATTATTTAATAGTACAATTTTTAATAGTAATTATTTGTTTAATTGTATACATAACTTTTTTTTACCATGTGTCATAGCATCAGCCGGAAAGTGAACCCACTAACTCACGACAACTGCTTGTAAAGCAGCTGTCGCTGACCTCTCGACGAGCAATGCTTGACTACATAACTTTTTTTGTATATTCACAGTTAGAAAGTACAAGATTAACAAATTCAGAATATTACATATAGATGTACTCTTGTTTATTTGTTGATTGTAAGTGTAAAATGTTATACTGAATTTCATATTTTATTCTGTTATACTGAATTTCATATTTTATTCTGTAGCAATATTTTAGTAGTCTCTATCTTTTGTTGTTTTACATTTATTGTCTTTCTATTTAAAGACATAATTCACTGTTGAATACAAAAACAAAAGTTCTAGTACAAAAATTTGTATTGAATAATTCATTTATTAAATAAGTATATATAATTATATATTTAATTAAAGGGGATTTGAAGTCAGACTTTTAAGCTTCCTTCAGTTATCCACTCTATCATATATAACCGACAGACATGACCACAAACATGTTTAAAAGTTCAATGAACTCCAGTATACATATTTCATGCTGATCCAGCACTCATCAGTTGGTTCAGATCATCATCTACTTCATGTATATATAATCCATGCTCAGTTTATACTAAAATAACAATCTTCAAACTTTAATGGACAGATTTCAATGTTCTCCACCCTCAAACTTTTCAGCCATCCATACATACCATTGAAAATTTGATGATGGAATGCTGAAACCCTTGTTGATGCCAATATTGTTTTTATACCCATGTTGACCTTAAGTCAATCTGACCCTCATATATATGACCTTAATATATCCATTTAAATACACAGAGGAATGGGCAGAAGGCTTAATCTATAATAAATCAAAATTAGTATATTGTAAATACTGAACTTTTAAGATATAATTAAAGAGGATTTGAGCTCAGACTGTCAAGATTTCTTTGACTATCCACTCCATCTTATATAACTGATTCACGTGATCAGGATCAACTGATGAATGCTGGTTCTGCACAAAATACCAATATTGGAGATCATTGATCTTTTTCACATATGTATGGTCAGGTGTATTAGTTATATAAGTGAATGGCTGAAGAAAGGTTGAAAGTCTGAGTTAAAATCCCATTTAATTACATTTTAACATTCGGTATTTACAATACACTAGTACTAATTTATTATAGTTGCATATTTATAATCCTCGTTTTTTTATTATATTTTTATTAACAATATTAAAAATGTAAATAAAGATTAATATGTTATATATATTTGTTTATCTCAGAATAGACACTATTCCAAAAAAAAATGCTTAAAAGAAGTAATGCATATAGAGAAAATACAAATTTGGCTTGGAGAAAAGGTTGATAAGATTTTATAGTTATAGATAAGATTTCAAGTATTATTCCTACCTAAAGTCTTCCAAAAATAAAATCTGCCTATTTGCATGGTATATGCCATTTTTGTACAAGTTTTAATAGAAGACAATATATATAAAGGTTTACAAGTGTAAGCAATTTGTTAGAAAGATGAAGTAGAATAACTTTTAATTTTTTTTTAGTAATAATATTTTCTAAAGTACAACTTTTTAATAGATTGCCTTATGTAATTCATATTTTATTAAGACAGTAAGGTAAAGTAAAACAGTCTTTAAATACTGAAGGAGGCAGCATTACTCAATTTTTTCAATCTGCAGATAGGGAGCATTTAGACTAGTCTTGTTTTACTATTCAGATTCTTCTTTGTTAACCAGTAATGGATGGTTAGCTAGATTGGCTGTGGGTCAGCCATCTGAAAGAAAAAATTATACTTCTGATTAAAACCTGAAAAGATTTCAAATTTACTCTGCCTGGATTCAAAGTTGGTCATAAGCTTGTCAGATGGATGCATTGCTATTACAGAATGATTATTGCAGTATTAATATTTGAGATCATTTAGACATTACAGAAGATTCATTATAGTTCATCCAGAAGGGCTTATAAAAGACTCTCATATTCTTTGCAATTAATATATATTTATTTATTGATAGCTATATCAACAAAAAACATTTCAGCCTGAGTCAGAGAAAATAATCTCATGCATCATACAAGTTAAAAATGTTTTGAGAAGGCAGTAAGTATGTCATTTCCATGATTTCCAAAAGTTATCATTGTCATATGAGCATTTAATTTACTTAAGTTATTTAATATCAATAATTCTGTGCTAATATGCTTAGGTTAGAGAAGTTTAATATTGTAAAAATTATATGATTATCTGCATTAAGCACTTTCGAAGTTCCTGGACTTCATATGCATAACTGAGTGCAGACGATATAATTATAATGAACATCAAAAAATATATATATATATATGAAATAGAGTGAGAAAAAAAAACCAAAAAACCCCACCTAAACATACATGTAAAAGCTAATAGATATGTGCTTTATACGATTTGGTGCAGTGGTAGAATGAAACTCAAGATTCATGGATTGCAGATCAGTGAATCATGGTTTCAACCATGCAATTTCTGCTGTTTGAGTATTTTATGAATTGCTGAGTAATAAAACATTCAATTATTTTCTTCTGTGTGGTTTGAATCTATCTTAAAGTCTCTGTATCCCAAAGTCCATTCATCATGGTTCCAGCTCCATCATTTCTGGTATGAATCAAGAAATAAACAATTTAATTATTATGTAAAGTCAATACATGAATATAATAAATAAAACAACAATTAAAAACATAAATGTTAAATTTATCTAAATTATTATCTGAAATTAGCCATAATATTCATCTATTTTTAAGCTTTGCTAATGAAATATAAAGTTAGAAAAACATTGTAACAAAATAGTAATGTACAAATGTAAATATTAAATATAAAACTGAGAAAATCCTTAGTTTAATATATATCCTTGTTATGTAAGAAGCTTGAATTCTTGCGAGATTTCAGGAGAGTTGTTATACTTCAAATTTTCAGACATATATAGTATTTATGTTTACCTACCAACAGTTATAATAACCTGAATATTTGAACTAGACATGGAATTTTACTTTTAACTTACAGTAACTCAGACAAATTTTGTTATTTTCTAGAATACATAGTTTTAGTTATGGACTTTAGTTATCTCTTAGCTAAGAAAATTATTTTGCTTATAATTATATTTAATATTTACATTAATAATCCCATGAAAATGTGTAAGTTATTACTTCTGATACTTGATATATATAATTTTTATTTTTCAAAAATAAAAAGGTTATTATATAATTTGAAGAGAAAAAAAAAACACTTTTTTTGCAAGATTTATTGATAAAACAATATATAAAAGAGGGCTAAAAAAAAGTCAATACAAATTACTAATATCTCTCCAAATGGTGATTTTCTTTTATATTTAGGACAACGACTGCCAAAAGCAAATTTCATGGTCTGTAAATTTATTACCCAAAATGCAGTTAATGAATGAGTGCAGAGAGCACTAAGAATTTTTGGTTTCGGAATTAGGAGTGATTCTACTTTTAACAGAATCTTTATTGATGCAAAATGTGTTTACATATTTTAAATCTGAATATAGTCCAACAACCTTCACACCACAATGATTACAATTTATTCACAGATCAGTTCCAAGCCCACACTCATGGCACTATCGTTGAAAAAAACTTACTTTGGACTGTCCATTTTTAAGTCCTGGAATTTATGTTTTTGATACTACCTTTTATTTAGTTCCATACAATTACATTGAAGAAAAAAAATTACATATTTTGTCTCTTGGCTGTCAACTGGTAAAGAATCTAAAGATACAAATTTAATTCCCGTGCTAGTAGTGTCACTGGTCAGATAGGAGAATAATACTACTTGAAATGTTGTGTTAAATACTAATCTATGTGCTATTATTAACAGGTGAATGTATTTGGAAAGTTTAAATAAAGTTTCATTTTTTTAAAAAAACCATTCAGTTCTTAATATTAGATGATTGAAATGGTCCAACACATAATTAATATTAAGTGGGGTAGAGCTCAGGTAGAGCGTTTGCCTTAAATTCAATATTCAAGAATCTAAAGGTGTGAGTTCAACTTCTAAGTGAATGTTGTCACTGTGCATATAGGCCAGCAACACCTGAAGAAGAGTGGAGAATAATACTACTCGAAACATTGTGTAATACCTAACCTGTATAGTCTATTTGAGTATTATTACTAACAAGTTGTTTGTATTTGGAAAGTTTAAATAAAGTTTAAAATTTTTTATACATTCAACATTCACTCATAAATGATAGAAATAGTCCAACATATCACATTTTATAATTTACCATCATTACAAACCTTCAGACAAATACTCTGCTAATTTGCTTTAACAAGCTTGAAAACCATTCCCTAATCTCAGAAATATTTTGCAAACTAAGATAAAATCATATTATTTAAATGAAGTAGATTTTGCAAACAATACTTCAGAGTTTCAAAAAGTGTAACAAATATCATCACATGGAAAAAAAGGAGTGCTAAAATCAATGCTAAAAAAGACTAATCTAATGTCCAAATGGCTTTTTAAAAAAATAACAATTTAAGATTGATAATAATGAATACAATCTATAAATACTTTGATCAGATTATTAATACAATGAAAGCTCAATGAATAGACTTAATCAAAGAATTAAATTTGGATAGAGTGCTTTTGACAAAAATAATTTTATACTAAAACACTATGTTTACTTATGGTTCTAAGAGTTGGACATGTAAAGAATAGCAATACTAGATGTTAGAAGTATTGAAAAAAATAAGTTGTGTAATGAGTAGGAATAGAATTCAAATTACAATAAAAGCAAAACAAATGATACCATTGAAAAAATTAAGAAGCTAAAACACAACTGGATGGGAAATGTTTCTAGAAGAGATGATAATCCCAAGAAATTTGTAAAAGATTATAAAAAAAGACTACATGAGAGATAAATGGATGAATTGGAAAAGAATGTTGGAGAAATGCAGTTAAAAGAAGCATAGTTCAGAAAAACTGGATTAAACTTGGAGAGACTTTAATCCTGGAGTAGATTAATAACAGTTGAAAGTTTGGATTAGTTTTTATCCTATTAAAGAGTTTTAATTAAGTATTGCTAGAACAAAGTGAAAATTTTATAAATTTAATTTTCAATAGTTAAATTGCTTTTATTCATTATTTATGATTTTTGTAATTTTTGAATACAAATATAATGTAAGTACTGAGCTTTAACCAGATTTTTTTTATTGCAAAGACAGTCATAGAAATCATGAAATATTGATCTTCACAAAAGCAAATCTATTTCCAAAAAATAAATTAAATAGGTTACTATTAAAGATTCAGTATTATTTAAAAAAATCAAGAAGCAATAAGATATGGTTTTGTCAAGCGTTGGTGGCCTAGTGGTTAGCATAACTGCCTTCTAAGTAACCCGCCCAGGTTCGCTTCCCGGTCAACACTCTGACATATAAAAAAAAAAACAAGACATGGTTTTAGTAGGCAAGAAATGCAAGAAACAAATCAGTTAATTAATTATCTTACGCAATATCTCTTATGAAACAATAATAACTCTCTATTCTAGTGTTATCTATAATAATAGTCAGTAATCGTCAGATTAACTCTGTTTATTACTATTGACTTTATCAATGAAATTAGTGACTCAAAGCAATGCAATTATGCCTCATTTAACTTTATTTTATTTCCCATATTAAAATCCTAAAATTTATAACACCCTCCTTCAATAATTATCAATTAAGGACATTTTTTTTCTTGAGTATAAAAGTTAATAGTAATAAATAAATAAATAATTTTAATTCTTTACTTTGCATATGACAAAAGATGATGATGTGATGTGATATACTGTAGCTCTCTTTTCTAGTGCCATCTATAGTAGGATTGAATAATCAATATCATTAATAAAAGGCAAAAACCAGTAACTCTTGTGGAATAGTGATTTAAATGCACTATCATCTAATAAAAAGTGCTTAATCAACTTATTATGGATGGCAGTAGAATTGAGCTGCTCAAGAATTGTTTGACTCAGTTGATCAAAAAAAGTCTATGATATTTTTTGAAATATTGAAGTTTATTTATATCATAAAGCTTTCTCAAAGTGGAATAAGAGGGGAAGTTAATACTGCTGCTAGAAAGTCTGAGATAGTTTAGATGAAAACTGAATAAAGAGGTGATGTGGCTACATTGTTGTTTCTATTTTTATTATGATGATTTTTGGAAATGATTTCAGTCAATTTTATGAAGCAAAAACAACATTTAATGTAGGATGAAATGTCATATTTTTATGTTGAGTTGATTAAAAGCAAAAATGAGATTTGTGACTTTTTGGATTTTAGATTTACTGCTTCTACATGACTGATGTTTAATGCAGGAATAAAGTTACAAACTTGACAGCTAAAATGTTCCTGAATTGATGCTCATCCCATCATTTCTGATACTTGAAAGTCTCTCAAGCAAGTAACCACTTGAATATTATTGCCGTATGTGATTTAGTGGTATGATAGAATGGCAAACTCAAAGGTGAGTATTCCGGAAATTATCCCCAGTTGAGTAATGTAAAGAAAAATATGGATCAGTCTAAATGAATGGACTTGTTGTGTTTAATCTGTCTCTAAGGCACTGTCTACCACATGAATTCCTTAACAATTAACCACAAGTTTTATGTATTATTTTTTAATTCAAAGAAAGATTTTTAGTGTTTTTAATGCTAAACTCTCCATACAGTAGCACCACTAAGTGCAAGCCAGAGTAATCAATGGATGCAAGAAGGTTTGTGCATAAAATCCCTATCTAGTGCCTAGTTATCCATTGATTACTCTGGCTTGCACTGAGTGGCTACTGCATGGAGAGTTTAGCCTCTGTGTAAACAGCTCGGGTAAGCATAAAGAATGGTGATCATGTGATGTTTAGTGTTTGTAATGCTCTAAATGCAATGATAAAAAAATCAAATGGCTTATCAGCCAATGATGTGTGACTATCAGCTTAAGAAAATAAATCATTTTAAATAGTTTTTACATAGAAATGAAGACATGGATATAGAGGTGCAATCTAAAGTGACAAAGTGTTGCTGTTGCATTTAACAAGATAAAAGAAAGTCTTTTATCATAGAAAATCAGCTACATCAGCTAAATTAATAGTATACAACTGTTAATTCTGCTCAAATTTACTTGCATGTAAATGAGATGTTGGCTCATATGCCACTTCAATGCAAAATTTGAAGATACTCTATAAGATTCCTAAAAATTAATGGTAATATCATAAGACCAATCAGTATGCTTTTCAATTTTGCTTGATGTGATGAAATTGAATCTTCTACTTAAGAATATTTTAGCAGACTTTCTAAAAAATTATTCTGCATGATTTTTGGAAATAATTTAAACTACACTGAGTTTATAATAATATTAAATGACAATTTAAAAAGATATAAAATAATTGCATGGGTGCACCAGAAATGATAGAGTTAAATCATAATTCATGAATTTTAACGCCCACCACTCTACCACTGTATTTAAATAAAGTACTGAAGTTTTTAAAAGAAGAAAGGTTGCTGCAGGTGTTAAAAGACCACAATGCTTAATATTGATCAAACTAAAAAAACAACAGTTGTCTTTAATGGATTAGATGGTACTGGTTTAGAATAAACTCTCCACCATTTTGGCTTCTAAGGGGAGCCCCAAAACTACTACTGATACCATCAAACACTAAATAAATGCAGATAATACCATAAAACAGTGAAATAAAGTATTCCAATTATTTTGTTCATGACAATTAAGAAATTGCAATTTCTACCAAAACTGGTACCAATTAGTTTGTACACTCATCATAAAATTCATCTTTAACTTTGTTTGTTTTTCTTTTTACTTCTAATGTTTGAATATGGCACTTCTCTATGAATAGCTGATAATGATTTGTAAAAACACCTTTGACGTAAAATTCTCAAATATATAATAGCTCACTACTATACTTTTAGACTTTCATCTTGATAAGCTTTAGAATTAAATATGGTATTATACGGGAATAGTTATTCAATCCACAATCTGGTGGCCAAAAACAGAAACACAGTCCGTTTGTAATCGAAATTGCTGAATAAGAAAAACCTGATGAAAGCAAATATTTTTTTGTGGACGTGAAAATAGAAGCTGTATATGCACGCACACATAATACATTTTGTTTCTATTTAAGAAGTCGAAATGAGTAAATAGTTTTGCCTTTTTTTTTTTTTATAATTATGTTAAATATATATAGAATTGATTTAGTAAAAGAAGAACAAAACGAAATATTACATTTAAGATCAGAAATGTTTAATCTTCATCCATTATCTTTTACAATTAATCTTTCTAATCAAAGTGAATACTCACTTAGATTTAATACTAAACTAACTCTTTTTTCTTGATGCTGTTCTCTCTTCTTTTTTTAAAGACTTATATTTAGAGGCTCATTTATCATGGCTGTCACTTAAAATAATTTCACAAATACTTGGTTATCTTTTCCATTAAGTTGTCAATTGGCAAAACCATCATTCTCTTCAAAAATTAATGTTATCTTTAATTTCTCTCAAGTTTCAAAGTATACAAACAAGATTTGTAAAATGGAATTTCAAAACAAATATAGTATGGTATGGAATTCGGTAATTGAATAATGTGGCTAATATTAGAAAGAGACTTCATTGTTAGGTGACAGCTGAGCAAAACTCAACTTTTAATAGCGTGAGAAAGGAGAAGAGAGAAAAAAGAGGGATTAAGTCCTCTTTGGGACATCTTTGAAATGAAAAAAATCGAAAAACTTACGACTTAAAATAAGAAAAAAAATCTGAATAAGATTTATAACATTTTAAAGAATTTTAAGCTCCTAAAAAATTAATGCTGTTGTATATCTAAGTGAAGACACCTTTAAGCAATTTATTTATGCTTTAATTGAAATTTGCAATAAGTTATTCATAAAACAATATTAATGAATGATTAATACAATATTATATATACTTAAATTATTATTTCTAAAGATTAAGTAAAACACTATTGAAATATCAACATTTTTTAAATATCACATATGAGTAGGCACTAGTTAGGGATTTTATGCACAAGTCTTCTGGCATCCATTGATTACTCTGGCTTGCACTGAGTGGCACTACTGTATGGAGAGTTTTGCCTGCTTTAATTTATTTAAATACTAATTACAATTATTTAAATACTAATTACAATTATATTTACGCTACACCTTTCGAAATAGACATATGCGTGGGTTGTTTGGAGATTACAGTGCATGCTAAATCTGAGTAGTTCTACAAACAGAAAAAGAATCGAAGTCAGCCTGCCTATGTATGTGAATACATGTGTAAGATGGCAAAAATGTAACTACATAATCCAATGCAGAACAAAGTATGCACCAATATTTTTTACTAGAGAGAAATGAATGATTAGGGTATCAGCTGACAGATGAGAAATAAATTTATAGTTTCCTTCCTATCTTTAACCCTCTATTGAAAAATAGCTAGTATTCACTGGTTTAGGCTATTTATTTAAAAGAAAAATATAAGTTTGTTTAAAAAGTCCTTAACTGATCAAAAAAATTTTGTAGTTCCATTTAGATTCAAAATTTCCCTAGATTATGGGCATGACACACAAATGTATCCACTATATAAAAAGCTATTTATGCATACGTATGTAAATTTGATTTTGCATAAAACTAGATAGTTTACAGATATAAATCACATGATAATAGTTCAAACTGATGGTGTTGATAAGCTTGGTTATTATCATGCAATATCATCATCATTTTCAACCGTTATCGATCCATTCAAAGATGAAGGTCTCTCCAAGTTCAATCCATCTTCTCCAATAGAGATTTTGAATTCTTTCTCTTTTGGCACTCATAAATTAAAGCTTGATTGGAGCTACTGATAAGCTCCCTCTAGTGAAAATCGTAAGTATTGTTTACATCAGTGGTCTTCAACTTTTGGTCCACCGGGCCGTGGGCCGTACGCTTAATAAGAGTTTACACTTTTAATCAATATAACCAATTTTTATTTATCTCATTTTTACCCAATTAAAAAAAAAGAAAACAGAACGAAAACAAAATCTAATCAATCATACATAAATTAAAATGTTTTTCTAGTTATCACAGATGTTTATGGGGGGGGGGGGTAGAATTAAATTTTTTATTACCTTTTTAAAAGAATTAAAAATTAAAAAAAAAAGTTTTTATTCTACAAACTTCATATATATATAAAACGCTATCTTATATATTTAACATTGTTGTTTTGATCAGTTGTAACAATTATGCTTATCTTTAAGAAAAATTATCTATAGACTTCTGCTGGTCCGCGAAACCTTATTTTTATTTTGTCGGTCCGCGGAACCTTATCCTTATTTTTACCGGTCCGCATGTGTGAAAAGGTTGAAGACCACTGGTTTATATTATCTTAAAATGTGAGAATTATTTATTTACCGTTCAGAATTCAGGTTTATATGTATAACATCTTATCTCTCAATCTTATAAAGATGTAATAGAGGGCTTGTAAATCCTTTCAATCATAATATTATTATAAGTATAACTCTTTAATATATTAATTATAATTAATTATTTTAATAACTATGTATTACTTATATTATCAAGATTTTCTTTAATTCTAATACTAAAGATCATGGTAATTTACTCTAAAAGATGTAGAGTATAATTAATCTTAATCTATGAGAGCAATTGAGTTAAGAATTTACAGATAGTTACATTAATTTCCAAATATGAAGATTTAATTGTAAATAATCACTAATTAATGTCCAAAAATCATCTCTTATCATCAATCATCAAAAATAAATTCTGCTTCTAATACAAACAAAGAGGTTGCTGGATTGTGTTACTTTCATTTCTTGAAGCCTCCATCAAGCAGTTTTTTTTTTACCTCTCTGTGCTGTTTTTTTTATTCTCTTCTATTTTTTATTCTACCATTTTCACTCATTTAAATTTATATAAATAATTAGTCACTTCCCCATAACTAATGATTCTGTATATTTGCACAATTATATTTTTATTCATTAAATATATGCAGCATATCTTGAGTTATTGAACATTCATCAAATAATATATAATTTGATAAGGTTACCAAATTGTAATATAATTTGCTGTCAAGTTATATAACCTTCATAAATCCCTTGAGTTTATGGATATCAAATATGAGATGAACAATTCTATTTATGCAGCTTATAATGTAAGTACACAAATTATTAAACTTTATAAATAAAATGTTTTCCAAAATTATAAAAAAAGAAAAGACTACTAATACATTTAAATAAATAATAAACATTTTTAATTACATTCATATCGGCCTTTCAAGCCAATTGTGCAAACGCTTTGCGAGTGTTAAATAATAAATGAATACCCTCTGACCAATATGAATGTAATTACAAATTGTATACAGACGCTATAAAAATAAATGCTTATTTAATAAACATTTTTGTAAAATTTAAAAGTGAATATTTTCTGTCTATGCTAAAGATCTTTTCAACAATCCCTGAATATTAGAATAATGAAAGAAAAGATATTTTATCATCTAACTAAGAATAATTTCATTTTTTAAACTATTGGTTAGCTGGGATTAATGAAATCTCAGCCACTCAAAAATAATACTAAGTCTAGTTTGAATACAAAAGCATTTCAAGTTTTATTCATATAATAAGCATGATATCTGCATGTTTCCAATGCATCATGACCTTCATTTAGACTTTTAAAACAATTTTCAATTTTTAATCTTAACTCTCAATGGCTACAATTGGTATATGATACCACTAGAAATATTCATGCTTTAATTTCATAAAAAAATTTAAATTAAACTGGTATTAATCTCACTACTTTTTTAAGTCTGTCTATATTTTGTAAAAATCAAATCAGTTTAAATGTATCTGACATAATGTAAGTTTTATATTATATTTTCTGTTTAAGCACTATCTTATACCACTCTTGTCAAAACATGAATAATTTTATTCCTCTGTTTTAATATAATCTATGGGATTTTTTTTTTCCTTTTCATACAAATATTACAATATTTTTTGTAAATAATACAATAAAAAAATCAAATTTATTTTATTATACTAATTGATATTATTTTTACATAGCGCGATGTTTTAAATTGTAATAATAATTATTATACTAATTGATTCATAATTTTACTAAAAGAAACCAATCAATTCATATCTTTACCTTGTGATATAAATGAAAGTAATTTTATTCTTCCATTTTTTGCAATCTATAGTTATATTTTTATATACAAATAATATACTTTTTGTAAATAATGCTTAAAATAAATAAAATCAAATTTATTTCATTATAATAATTGATCATAATTTTACTTAAAAAAAGCAATCAACTTATTCCAGTTAGAAGCAGTATAAATGTAAATAATTTTATTTCTCTAATTTTTGCAATTTTATGGTTATATTCTTTTTACTTTATTTTATACACATACTATAATACATATTGCAAATAATTTTTATAATAAAAAAACCAAATTTGGAACTTTAATTATATTATAAAATAATATTTTTCTTACAAGCCATAACCTATAGTGTTATAGCCATTATTCCAACAAATGATGTTGTAATCATTGTGGGTTGATTTTAACAAACTACAACACATATATTAATATTTTTTATATGTCATTCATTAGAATAAAGATTATTCAATAATGAATAATATTTCTGTAGTGTAATTTCCACTACACCACTCTCATGCAAAGTATGTGCCTGGTTTCTGTTCACTTTTAACACCTTATGGAGGGATGTAACCATAAACATATGACCAAAGATATGAAAAAGGTCTATGATCCATAAGATGCATATTCTGTGATGAACCAGTACTCATTTTTTGGCCCTGATCACAATCTTTTACACATATCATTATCATTGTTCAGCATATATATAGATAGCAAATTACTACAGTTTAATTGACGAGCGTCAAATGTCCAGCTCTCACAACTTTGACACAAATCACTTAATGAAGGTATATTAATAATTTTTATTAGTCATTCATTAGACTAGAGATTATCCAGAGTGGTGTAATAAATAATATTCACTATTGTACAAATACTTGAGTCAAAGAGGTAAATTCCTAATTTAACTTTGCTGTAAGATGTAATCAGTACCCTTCCATTATCATTGCTGTGATATACTATAAAAAATTGAAATCACTTGCATACATTTCCAAATTCTTATATAAATATATACACTATAACACCAATGAGGGTAAAATTTTGAAGCAACGAAAATGTCCATGTAGCACCATTCAAATTGTTCATTAATCTATTTTACAATGGTAGAATTCATTACTATTCATTTTAATAATCTTAAAAATAAATAACAAACTGTTGTGTATAAAGGTAAATTAAATAGCAACAAATAATACAAAATGTACTCAGATAAACTTCTAATTTAAATGCAGTTGAATATTAATGCAATGATTTGTCCAAGTTTTTATTTGGATGCCTAAATAGAGTATAACACCAGCAAAAGTAGATGAAACTTTACTCAAATTGGCTTTTAATCTAATTTATTAGAGGCAGAGTAAATTGTATTTCATTTTAATAGTCTTGTAATCAAATAAACTATTGTATGCTTAAGACAAATTCATCATTAACAACTATTATCAATCCACTGTAGGATGAAGGTCTCTTCCAGTTTAATTCATATTCTTTTATCTCTAGCCTCTTTTCTCCACATCACTTCTGCACAGTTTCTTATTTCATCCATCCATTTCACATGTGGTCTCTTTCTAGGTCTTTTACAATCTCTTGGAATCTAGTTTAAGATTCCAATTGTCCTTCTATTATCATCTCTTCTACCAATATGTCCACCCCAACTCCAGTCTTTTAATGTTTTCAATAATATCACTAATACCTGTTTATTCTTTTAGCCATATATTGCTTTTTGATCTTTTCTTGTTACTCCTAACATGCATTGCTCCATACTTCTTTGGTTGGCATAAAGTATCTGTATTGCTCTTCTATTAATTGGCACTAAATAATATAAAAGTATGTTTAAAGAGATACATTTCTAATGTGTGTTTTTTAACATAATATCCTCCATTGTGATGCAATGGACAAAAATGAAATCATTTTTATTCATTTCCAAACTCTTTTATGGATGCCCAAATAAAGTAGAACACTGATGAATGTAAAATTTAAATAACCAGTGTTAATGTTTGTGTAGATATTCTATATGAAGCTTGGAAATAAATTAAAATGTTTCAGTTGTGTCTGTTATCTTACATCTTTGACACTATAGAGTGTTTGCATTAATAAGTTTTTTCTGAGTCACAATTTTTAAGTAATTAAAATGTCTTTGTTTTCATTTCAAATTTGTAGGAAAAGAGTAGAGACTATGCATGTTTGAGTTACATCATTCTTTTCATTTCGGATTATCTTTCAGATGTATATACCATCTTTTTAATGATAAATATGATTTTTTTATGAATTGTAATTTAAATACATTTAACCATCCCCGTCCTTCCATCTCAGTTTATTTATCTATAGAAGAAAAGACCAAATTAAAGTTTTAGAGAGAACAAAGATTATGAGACAGATTCGAGTAACAATTTTTTTTTTCTAAATTCTATGCCATTGAAATTTGAAGATATTCTATCATCTAGCATTTACAATTAATTTTGATAATTTATTTTATAAGATAATGATATGAGATAATCAGAGCAAAACTCTCCATACAGTATTGCCACCTGTGCTAAACAGAGTAATCAATGGATGCCAGAAGGCTTGTGCATAAAATCCCTATCTAATGCCTACTCATCCAATATCCCCAGACTAGTTTCAGCTTGTGGCCTTCGTCAGTGAGGAGCTTTGGATCTGAGAGCACTGCATCTGGCAATACTGTATGGAGAGTTTTGCTCTGTTTATCAACAATTAATGTGCTAGTATAGGAAATGTGATCATGTGATGCTTAATGGTTTAACACCAATCCTGCCTAATAGGATAGTGGTGGCTATGGTTGTAAAAGAGCCAAAGACACCAAAATGTATGGTTGCTGAACTGAGTTCAGACCCATATGACTATATAAGCTATTGAGCTTAGATTGAAAATATTTTTTGTGTTTTCAATTTCATTCTCATAGTTTTGTAGTTAAGTAGAGATAAAAGGTGGTTGCTAGAGGGTTGCATTAGATCCTAAGATCTAGATGCAGTGCTCTCAGATCCAAAGCTCCTCACTGATGAAGGCCACAAGCCAGAAACTAGTCTGGGGATATTGGATGAGTAGGCATTAGATAGGGATTTTATGCACAAGCCTTCTGGCATCCATTGATTACTCTGTTTAGCACAGGTGGCAATACTGTATGGAGAGTTTTGCTCTGTTTATCAACAATTAATGTGCTAGTATAGGAAATGTGATCATGTGAGGTTTATAGTTCACTTCAATGAAAGTAATAGTTTAAATTGTGCACTAATATGCAGCGGAAGAGAAGTTTTTTCTTTACATTTAAAGTGACAAAATAAGGCCAAGAATTTTCGAGGGTTACAATACTCTCATATTCACCAGCTATAAATATAAGAGTATTGTAACTCTCGAAAACACTCGGCTTTATTTTGTTACTTTAACTGGGAAGGAAAAAACTTCTCTTCAGCTGCTTTTTATCGCAAGAATTAACTTGTGAAACAACCTAATTCCTTTACCAGTGAAAAAATAAAGAAATGATAAGCAACCTGTATTTACAGAAACTAGCAGTATACCAAACTCTTCTTCAGACAACTTCTAAAAATGTTACCGAGTGTAATGGAAGAGCAAGCGAGTGCAGACCTCTTTTACAGTGTTTTCAGATGTGAAGTTTCTCATTGCACATGAATAATAGATTCTTTTGTGTGTGTGTGATAAAATTATTAGTGAAAGTAATAAATATGTCAAAAAAAATTTTTTTAAAAAATAATTGGAAAAATGTGATAAGATGCAATTATTATTATTATTATAGTTGTTGTTGGAATAACATATATTTGTATTTATATGATTTTTTTATAAGGCATCTATTTGAGGCTCATATTTAGGTATAAGTCTAAGGAAGTTTGAGCTTTATTTTATAGACATAATGAGTCACAGTTAGTTTCATAATTTATTATCATTCCTGCATTTTAATAATAATATAAAAATTCTGGATAACAAAAGTAATGATTTTGACTGAATATAAAAAATTATATATATAATAAATATAGTATTTCAATCCAAAGAAGTATTTTCGGTTAATTTCTTAACCCTCCTCAACTGTCAATGCAAAATAAAATTCAAAGCTTCATATCAGATACATTAAATTTACTGGACATAATAGAATGTGGCAATATGATCAGTCAAATCTAATAAAGTCAGAATTTGAATAGTGGGTCTGTACAGATAGCCATAGTATATATGTGTCCATGTGGAGTTGTACATAGGTAGAAATATAACTTTTTATGCCAGCCAGTATTTGAGTTCTCAAACCATACTTTCAGTAGTTTTACAATATTCAAAAATGTTGTATAAAAAAAAGTAGGATGAGTTTTTTGGCTATGAGCAGTAATATTCACATGGCAAAAATGTTCAGAGCAGCTGATTTATTGCTCAACAACTAAAGTTGATATAGACCATGCATCTCTTCAAAATCAATCTCACTTAATTTCTTCAGAAATGTTGACTGATGTTCCTCCATCCAACAACTGTCAGTGTTCATGCTACAACTTTATAATTGAAAATGAATAATTCAGGAATAGTTCTATTGAGTAAATTATGCCTAAATTTTTATTATATAATTATCCTGCTGCATGGCTACTGTAACATTTTTTTTTGAAGCAATTATTTTGCAGTAATCATTTGATTTATATTTTAAGTGAGTTCTACATAATAAAATGAAATCCTTTTATAATGTGAAAAGTAATTCAGATAAATAAAAAGAATTTTAATATTATTAATATTTTGCACTGTAAATGTATCATCTTTTCTGTTTAGCTACTCTATATAATGAATCTAAGCCATTTGCATCCTGGAGAATATTAACACTAATATGTTTATATTAGTTATTTTCTCTTCATTTAATAAACACAGATCCCTGCATTAAAAAATTTCTTCAACCATTTAGGTACTAGATAGGGATTATAATACACAAATCCCCTATTCATTGCTATATCTCGCACTAGGTGTCACTATTGTATGGAGAGAATTGCTACTATATAAAAAAATGTGGGTTTTTTGAAAAAAACAAAAGTTATTAATGATTATTTTTTAATGTTTTGGACTAATGAATTGTTATAGGTAAGTTATGTTACATACTAATTTATTGGAAATTTTATTAAGAATGTAATAAACCTATTAAAATAAAAATTTAATTTATCTATTAAAATTGAGAAATTCTAAAGAAATTTAAAAATAATAATTTTAAAAATTGTTAAAATTGTGAATATGGAATGACTATACTTTCCCAGTTTTCTTACATTTCTTGGTATTTTGTCTTCTGATCGCATAAACTACATGATTTTTTGTATAATGCTAATTGAAGTTATCTTAAAATTATATTTACTAAATGATAGTTTTTGCTTGTTTACAAGGTTATTATCATGAGTAACAATTAACTCTGCCTTTATAAATTAGATTATAAGCTGATTAGAATGTGGCTGTGTAGATATATTCTGGATTTAAGTTTCTCATTTACACATGGTATAAGCTGTTTCAGCATCCATTTAAGATCTTGGAGATGATTGAAAGCTACTCCACTTTTGTTTGCCACATCATATCTTTGATAATTGAGAGCAGCACATTAAGTATGAATTTATTTTTCCAATAATATTTCATATGATTTGATGTTTTTTTAATTTTCGCATCCATATATATATATATTTTAAATTTAACTTTATTTAAATATTCCAAATACATTCAACTGTTAGTACTAGCAGGTCAAACAAGTTAATATATGCACAGCATTTTGAGAGGTGTTATTCTCATCTCTTCTTCAGGTGTTGCTGGCATGACCAGTGACAGTACTAGCATAGGATTTGAACTTGGACCCTTAGATTCTTGAGTATTGAATTTTTTAAGATAATGCTCTAACCAACTGAGCCATGCAGCTGGTTAGCATTACCTTAAAAATTCAATACTTAAGAATCTAAAGGTTCAGGTTCAAATCCCATGCTAGTACTGTCACTGGTCAGGCCAGCAACACCTGAAGAAGAAGAAAGAATGTTTGACTTGCTATTACTAACAGTTGAATGTATTTGGAATATTTAAATAAAGATATATTATAATTATTTTTAAACATTGTCAATCTTTTGCAGAATAAAAATTAGTCTAAATTTAATCCAGTTTTTTTTCCAATCTATAATATATATAATAATTATTATTATTTTTAATGTGTCAAAGCGTCAGCCAGGAAGCGAATCCTGGGCCAACTGCTTGTAAGGCGGCTGTGCTAACCACTCGGCACCAACGCTTGACATTATATAATTATTTGAGTGAATTTTTATAACTCTTTTACAGGTATGATGTAAGTTTATAAATTAACAAAACAATGTAATCTTTTATTATATATAATTAAGTTTCAGATAATAAACATATCTTCAATATTGAACAGCTGTAAGCAAGCTAAAATAGCAATATATCATCTTGTTTTAATAAATGTTTTGCGAATTTATATATTGAATTATTAGTACTTACATACTTACTGGCATCTAACTATTAATTATATATAGTAGGATCTGTTACAACAAATACAATTGTTTTCAAAGTTTTTTATTTTAATATTTGTTCATTATACAAGAAATATATATTTATAGTTTTATTCCTCATGTGTCATAGCATCAGCCGGGAAGCGAACCCGCTAACCCGGGACAACTGCTTGTAAAGCCGCTGTCATATTTATAGTTGTAATCTGTTTTAGCTCCATAGTCTAAAAAGGAGTTTCCTCATATTACAAACATCGAACAGAAAAATATAAAACAAAATTAAAAAAGTGTAAAAATAATAGAAAATTTATTTTACTTGTATATAACATACCCTTAAATTTTAAAAACAAACTTTTTCTAATGAAAACTATAAACAGAGTACAAAATCTTATTAAAAGAAATAGAATACTTAAATTGGAAAGTATTTGTTCCATTTAAGCATTTTCATATATGTTTGTAAGTTTGTATGAACTCTTGGGTACCCATAGTAGGATGATTTCAAGGATTAAAATTCTTTGCACTTTTTGTTTCTTGATAAGCGCTATTCTTACATTCATACACACACACACACACCACTTTTTACTTTAAAGTTATTTTCCCTTTTAACATTTAAAGGTCTATTAAACGTTTACCATTTTACATGAATATTTTGAAGGAAAATATTTTATATTGAATCAACCATATTATAATAAAGATAGGTAGGTTCAAAATCTGGAGATAACATTTTGGAAGATCCAGAAAGCTATGTCTCATCAGGATTGATGATACTAACAACATATTCCAATGATTACAATTGCATAATAATTTTTTCTATGCTTCCACAAAGTAAGACAACTTCTACATGAATTATAGGATCTTCTTATATTATAGTTAAGTATCTGTTAAACTTTTAATAAATATACCATTATTTATATAGTGCAGCTTACATATGTAATATTATAAAGACAGAACAATCTTTCACGTGCAAGGAGATTCACAAAGCACATGATTGGAGGGATTGTTTTTTCTTTATATTATTTCATACATAGGATGCACTATGTAAATAATAGAATATTTATTAAAAATAAATTCAAAATTTTACTATTTATTTCACTGCATATGGTTTAAAAATAGATTGTATCTCTCTCTTGCTATTGAGTGAATAAGTTTATTCAATTAAATTAATAATATATAACTCAGGCACATAATAATTCAAACCCTGATTTTAGTATGGTGAGCAAAGACTGACTTATGTAAAGATAAACTCTAAGCATAAAAGTACACTTATGATTTTCAAGTCGATGCTCATAGGAAGTGCAAGAATGATTGGAGGAAGTGTATCTGTTAAATTGTAAACTGAAACTTGGTTTGCATCTAAGTTTATTTCTGGAATTGGACCTTAAAGAAGTTAGTATACTACTATTAAATGCTGGAATGTCGAATTGACATTAATGTTTAAAACTTGACCTTATATTCTTTTTAAACTTATGATAAGACCAAATATCAAAACTATTGTTGAATAATCTCATGTTGTTTTTTTATTTACAATTTTATTAACTATCTAAATGTATATTTTCTATATATTCATAAATAAGTATTATTTTCTACTTTAAATTTATTTTTTTAAGCTGTTTGTTGAATTAACCAAATTCCTAAATAACCTAATTATAATTTTAGTCAATTTAAATAATAATAATAATAATGTTTTCACATTTTTCTTTAAAGCAAAACCATTATTTTTATGTAAAAATTATTATAAATTTCCCTGAAATCATTTATGCTCACAAAGGCTAAGTTAAGAGTCTTACAATTAATGGAATATATTCTAAATTTACACTATTTTTACACCTTTTTATATTTTACAAATAAATAATGATTATTAACTGTAGATATTATTTTATTTTATTATACTAAATTATTTAACTTTAAGAGCCCATATATGAGATTAATAAAATAATTGTGGGTTGAGCATTTCCCCACTTACTTTCCGCAAACAAATCACTCATTTTTGAGCAGCCTCTCTTTGATATTTCCACTTAACAGATTAAATACATGCCCCAATAGATTGTTTTATCAATTTTTATTTATGCTTTACTCTTATTTAAATTTTTATAGGTTTTTAATAATGAAATACTCATTTATTACATGACAGCTGAAAATTCAATAATTGACTTTACCTGTATGTGATAGGTAATATTTGTATTATCACAATATTTTAAAAGAAAGGTGGGAAGAGAATAGTGTACAACAGTTATCCACCTTGAGAAACTTTTATAATCAATAGACAAGTAATCCTTTTTAAAGTCTAAAGAGAGAAGTCAAGCATTGGTGACTGAGTGGTTAGCACAGCTGCCTTACAAGCAGTTGTTCTGGGGTTCATTTCCCGGCCGATGCTTTGATACAATAAAAAAAATAGAGAAATCCTCACTACAGAAATGGACTTTAACATTTTGATAAAATCTCTTTTTTTTTAGTCAAGACTACTGTACCCTGAAAAGCTGTTATATTAGTCTATTCAGTGGTATTTGTTCAATAATAATGATAGGAAATTAGCAAAAGAAATGAAATAGTATTTTTCCATAATCTGAATTTCTTCATTTGTTTAATCTTTTGGATTTTTTTTCAGAATTTTAACAGATTTTCCTAATTCTTAATTCACATTCTTCAATCTAGCTAGTCTTTTAGTGTTATAACAGTGTCTAAAATGTTTCTAAAAGCTGAAATAATCAACTTTTGGATAGCGTTTTTATAATATATACTTCTTGATTTTTATATCATACGTTTATTTGATTGACTCTCATAACTTCCAGAATATCAGAAGCATAGAATTTCACAGTCATCATAACAAACTTAAAGTATTCTATCTTTGGGTTTATGAAAAAAAAATCACTGTTTTTTTGCTAGTGAAAAATAAAGTTTCATATTGAAACTATACAATCATCTACTGATCTTATCCATGACTCCTTTAAAGAAGGGATAGAATTACTTTACATTCAGACAAAAAGAAAAATTATTTTCTGTATCTTTTCTTTCTTTTATCATTAATACTATATAAAGCCTTGTTTATAACATGTTTACTGCAAACTGTTACAGAGCAGAAATATTTTTAGTTACACCCATTTTTAGCCAAGATAATAATCATCAGACAATGGTTATACTCATATCAAAAAATGTTTAACCACAGATAATACAAGAGCAGGATGAAGGTAAGAATTAAAATAGAAGTTTGTGGTGATAGGTTTGCTAAATAATATGTAAAAATAACTTTTTAAAATAATTCTTTTATGTAAATAGCTGTCTAAAAAGTACAAAATAACAAAATAATCAACAAAGTAATTGGTTAATTTGCCATTTTGGAAAATATCAGAAATTTTAAGAATCTATGAAACAATTGAAAATTGCAGAAATGTTGTTGCTTAATAAAGCATTTGAGGCTCAAATAAATCATAAAAATCAAAAAGGCTTCAAATACTTTTATGAAATGACAATATTTTTCTGCAATTTCCAATTCTTTTATAACAAGCTTAGATTTTTAAGATTTCTGATACTTTTCAAGAATGGCAAATTAATCAAAAAGTGGATTACTTTGGTTTTTTTTTTTTTTTTCATGTGTCAAAGCATTGATTGGGAAGTGAATCCTGGGCCAGCTGCTTGGAAGGCAGCCATGCTAACCACAAGGCCACCAATGCTTGACTACTTTGTTATTTTGTACTTTATAGTCAGCTATTTACATAAAAGTATTATTTTATAAAGTTTTTTTTTACATATTACTTTAAAAAGTGGTTAGAACTATAAAAAAATCTGAAAAAAATAATAATTTAATATTAAGATGTAAAAACAAAATATATGCCCTCTAACAAACTAATTCTAAATTTAAATATCATATGATCATCTACTATATAAAAATATTTATGTATTGGTGATTCTCTAATCCTTTTTACACATTTATTCCTTTTTCCACAAAATATTTATAAAATATTAATTATTTTAAAAGAATAATTTACATTTTAAGTGTCATAGCATCGGCCGGGACGTGAACCCACACCCGGGCAACTGTCTGCAAGTACTAGCCAGTCGCACTGTCCTCTCGACCACCAATGCAAGACTAGTAGAAAATATTTACTTTTAATCAATTAAGTATGAGTTAAATGAAAATATTAATAAAATTTTATTCTATAAATATAATATTTTCATTGACTCAGTTACTAAGGATTTTTCCTGGTAAATTTAAATATGTAAGTTTGAGTTCTAAAGGGTCTCAGTTTTTTTTCATTGTTAAAAATTCAAAAATGTGAACATTCTGACAGAAACATAGATAGGGCAAGTTATTATAAAAGCATTTAAAATAGAATGTGACAATGTGTCAGCACACTTTTTACCATTTAAAAGATTTTGCAAAAAAATAAATAAAAAAAAGAAAACTCAATTTCATGATGTACAACAATATGTCATTTATATATCTGAACTAAATAGATTTTTTATTAACCAAAAGTAACAGTTACTAATGATAGAAAAAAGTCTTTTGTTTATATTTTTGAAAACTATAAATAAAAAAATGTATTCTTATAAAAATGCTTTCTCAAAGCAATGTTTTAATATGTATAAGTATAATAAATCAGGTAGAGATTACTATTGTGCTGTAACAGATAAAATCTTTCCAATAGGAACACTGCTGAAAATGATTTATAAGATAACTGGTAAGCTTTATTGATTAGTATTGAATATCTACTTTGATTACAAGTATTCCTATTGGAGAGGTTTTATCTGCTATAGACAATATAAAATTTTACTGATTTTATAACACCATTGCCAAAAGATTGCCTTGAGAATATATGTTTTGTCTATCATTCCCAAAAATATAAACAAGTAAAAAGGCTTTTCTATAAATTCTTCATTGTATTTGTAATTTCTATCTTTTTAATATATTTTTAAATATATATATTAAACATGGTTAAAAATATATATATTTGGATTAGATATACAATTGCCACATTTGATATATGATCTCATTTAATTAATGCTTTGCATTCCTTTCTTATTTTAATCAATAAATGGCATCCTGATATAAACATCACCATGAAAATTGAAAGTAATATTTTTTTTTTCTAAATATTTTAATTGCTGGAAAATTTGATGACTCTATCACATTCTATTTTTAAAAAGATCCACACACTCAACAAAATCTCAATTTTAATTCCCACATTAATCCTGCCTGTATATTTTCTATGGCTAAAAGACTTTTGATGATAGAAGAATGATTATCTGATAAAGATCATCTTAGAGAAAAAATAACTCTAATTAAAAATATCTTGCTATCTAATGGTTACAGTAAACACATTATAAATGAGATTGAAATAGAAAAATTGAATAATGTTTGTCTGAATGTAAAGTTGTTGGTCACTAATAAGATGAGTAAATAACTTTAATTTCAATATTAAGAGTTCCTTTTCTACTAGCAAAACAACTTGATTTTTATGTATATAAATCTAAAGACCAATTACTTTTAGGGTATCAAAATGTCTATGAAACTTTATGCTTCCGATACCCAGAAATTTATATGGGTCAATTAATAGACTTATTAGTATTAAAATTAGGTAACTTAAAAATACTACTCAAAAACTAATTACATCAGCTTTTACATCACATTTTTTAGATATTGACCATACCCCTGATTTTGATAATACATAAAATGATAATTAGAGGCAGACATATGATTTAGTAATTATGAAAGTCTGATGGAATTTTTTTTTAAAATCTAACAATTTAAACAAATTAATTCCAGCTTTGTGGAGACTCTATTCCCATAGCAATATTTTTAAAAAATCAGCCATAAAACAAAAAATATAGACACTTCAGTCCTGATTCAGTATGTGCTCACTATCATTTTGAATTCTAAGAACCATCCAAAAACACTGATGACATTTCCAAGTGATAAATGACATCAAATAATCCACACAGGGTTGATTGGATGTGTCAGTGGTGTTTTTTGGGTGGTCCTTAGAATTCAAAATGGTGATGAGTGCACTCTAAATACTAAATGTTCATAACTTCTAAAATACAAATATTAAATAATGATGCCACAAAGCACCAGAGTATGCAGCATATCGTTTGGATGTGTTAGCGGTGTTTTTGGCTGGTCTTTAGATTTAAAAATGACTGTCAGCACAAACTAAATCAATACCAACACTTCTTTTAACTTTTTCTGTCTATGATTAAGCAATGCCTGATAAAATATTTAATGAAAAGACTATTTCTCACACAGTCTCAATATTATTTGAGTGACAGCAATTCCTCAGTACTCTGCAGTCTTGATAAGAATAAATAGATTTTATCAAAATATTAAAAACCTACTATTGTCGAGGGAATTTCTGTGCATGTAGTTAGGGATCTTTTTAAAAACATTAAACGAGATACTTTGAGTGCAATGATATGAATTATTCAATGCAAGGATTAATACATATTTTCCAAAAATATCCTTAATATATAAAAATATCAATCTTTATTAACATTTTGGTTTATTTGATTTAATTTTTTTATAAAAAGTATTCAGCTAAAGTTTTAGATAATTGATTATATAATTGTTCTGAATTTTTTTTTCAACTTATATTTGTGCATAACATGCATTACATGGATAAGAGTCCTATAAATTATGTTATTTTATTTAGGTTTTAAAACTTTTTGTTTGTCTTAAAATGCCAAATTTGTCAAGTGTTGGTGGCTGAGTGTTCAGCACAGCTGCCTTACAAGTAGTTGTCCTGTGTTTGCGGGTTCACTTCCTGGCCAATGCTTTGAAACATAAAAAAAAGCCAAATTTTTAATCTATTATTTGGGATATATAGAAGATCAACACTTTATACAATTATTCTCAAATCTTATTGATGCTGTTTGATATTAAAACAGTTAATATAAAAATAAAACCAAGATATCACAACTAGTGACTTATAGAGACATTTACATTGGAAGTAACAAAGTAGATTAAAAATGAAATATAAATAAAATATCAAACAAGTATAACTGACAGCATTGAAAGAATTGAGAGACTGAAATGAAATTGGAATTCACATTAGAAGAGCTGGGAACTTGAAATGTTCAATTGGACACTTGAAATATTGACCTATATTTCAAGATATTGTTAAAACTTAGAAAAAACACGAGATGCGGATTTGTTGCACCAATAATAAGAATTATTATACAGAGGCTAAACTCTCCATACAGTAGTGTCATTCAGTACAATCTAGGGTAATCAATGGATCCACTGAGTGGTGCTACTACATGGAGAGTTTAGACTGTGTGTAAACAGCTTATGTAAGCAAAAAGAGCAGTGATCATGTGACATTTAGTGGTTTAAGGATTATTACTTCATTATTTATTTGAATATTAATTACAATAAAATGAAATCCTTTAAATTTTAATTTTGCCTCACTTTTTTCCTTTGCATCACAAGAATATTAGTTTACTTGATAATAATAGCAGGAAGATCCTTTAACTCTAAATAATCATTACCTGCAACATTACAAGCAGTTTCTCAAACCATTTCTTATGAAGTAAGACTCTCCTTAATTTTATTAACTGTAATTTTTCTATCAGAAAGATATAATTATTGATCATTCCCAATTATTAATTTGAATTTTTTATATTTTATTTTTATTATTTATTTGCTGATTTTCCTCACACTAACCAGAGTTCTTTTTGACTTTGCAGAAAGTGAAAGAGAATTAGTCCCAGGATTTAATAGTGAATATAGAAGATTTGTCATAATTTTCATAACCAAATATTCTAGTATTTTAATAATAAGAATAATAACATTAATCTTTTCGGGATAAAATATTAATTTTACATTAATAATGATATAATATATAGGGTATATGAGCACAGATTTTCACATTACTCACCACTCCATCTCATATTACTGACACCCTTGAACACATATATGTCAAAAAGATAAATAATCACCAATATATGTATTTCATGCTAAACCAGCAATCATCAGTTGGTCCAGATTACCATCTCTACATGTATATGCTATAAGTGCTCATATATATATATATATATATTAATATAGCCAATCTTCATACTTTAATGGACAGACTTCAATCCACTCCACACTCCAACTCTTCAACCATTCATCCAATTGAAAATCTGATGATGGAATGCTCAAAGGCCACCCCGAGGCTGAGATTCTTGTCACACCCATGTTGAACTAAAGTCAATCTGACCCCTCATGTACAGGATATAATCCATTTAATACATATAAAAAAGATGGGCAGACATCTCTACTATGTAATAACTGAAATATGGGCTTATTACATACCTATATGAATATATGTAATGTATAGGGTATATGAGCACAGACTTTCACACCAATCCACCTCATATTACTGATAGACTTGAACACATATGTCGAAAAAATAAATAATCACCAATATACATAGTCTGTGCTTATATACCCTATATATTACATATATTCATATAGGTATATAATAAATCTGTATTTCAGTTATTAATAATGATGATAAAAACAACAGTAATTTCATTTATTTTTATTGGAATTTGAGGAAAATAATTCTAATATATCTTCAAAATAGAAGTTGATTTCATTTATTAAATGAAGAGAACAAGTTATTTTTTGAAAGAATTGGGAGAAAAAATAGGATTATAATAGATATTAAGAGATCAATTACATCTCCTAATTTATTTGCTGTTGTAATGTAGAGAACATGTGGATTCTAAAAACTAAAATAATCTTCATTCTATAGCAGAATTATGATGGTCAAAAATGATGATGATAATGACCTATGGTACATCAAGTTATCATTACCTTTGCATATAATATTATTTTATTTAAGTATCCTAATTTATAATACACATTTTTTAAAGTAGTTTATCAGGTCTTTACTTGTGTTAATTTTTAACATCTAAATAATTTTTGACATTTATGGACATTACTATTTACTATTTTTTTTATTATTTATCATCATCATCATCATTATTATTATTGTTGTTGTTTGTTAGCGTTATCATTATTATTCAAGTTTACAAAAATAGAGGACAGTTTGACTTTCATTAAAAATCTAAGATAAAATGTGTACAAGTTTTTACACATAATTATGTTGCATCTTATATCATTTTTTTCACATTCAGTGTACTGATTCTATTAAACAACCCATTGCACTGTTAGTCTTTTATTTTTAGCTAAGAACATCTAAATATCTATTCACTCTATATTGGATAATTAGCTAGATTTGATGTACATCGTATATGTGCTTAGAAATTTGGAAAAATCTTAAAGCTTTGCTTTGTGTTTGATCCCAGACTTGACAAGCATTTAACACAGCTATACCAGAATGTTCATATATTTATTTATTTATTTAATTGTCTTTTGAAGAAATTTAAAAAGGAAATAAAAAATATCTAAGTAAGTAAAGCTATTGTATTCTACAACCACTGTGGTGCTCAAACATCATTTGATTTTAATATATCCTTAGTTTTTTTATCAAAAGCCAAATGTTTTATATCAAAGCAGAATATCTTCAAATCTTATTATCACCTGCATTGGGGGGGGGGGGGTAATCATAATTACTTTAATTCCTAATATCACAATTTCAACTTTTATATATATCTTTTTTCTATATTTTTAAAAATTATGAATTGGATTGGGCATATCTTCCAAGGCAAAAGAATATGGAAACTATATTGAGAGAGTGGAAGACAAAAAGAAAAAGATAAAAGAAGAACGTAATTGATGGTGTAGATTTAGAGAACAATAGAAGGAAAGGATATGTTGTAAGGATAAATTTAGCAATGTAATAATACTGAAAAAAAAAAAAAAAGTTCTCTAAACTAAATATCATATGACTTCACCCTACTTACTCTCAATATTTGAATCAGAAGTAATCATTCACTTCATTTACACCACTCCATAGGCATTTAATATAAGCTTCAATAATCTATGAGTATGGTTATTACTGTTCCTAATGTAAGAATGAGTAAAAAAAAAAAAAAGATTATAAAAAGGAATTACAAAGAATATGTTGGAAATATAAAGAATAAAAGAAATCAATTTTATTTTATTTTTTTATAAAAATAAGGTTTTATTATGTTATTGGTATATACATTGATTATATGCATTATTTAGAGTTATTTTCTAATACCTTGATTGAATATGACGGAGTTGGAGTATTATGAGGTCTTATTTACATATGTTATAACCAAATAATAAAACTAATACTGTTATTTACAATAAATTATATATGTTACAAGTTAGAACTATTACCTATTTACCAAGTATGGGAGTATTGTTCATCCTTTCACACGAGTGTTCCAGTGAATCAACAGTATGCCATCCCATTAAAGGCAATGTTTATCTGCTGAAACTGTAACACTAATGTTCCTATGTTGTGAATATAATTCTTTGTGTTCAAGTTTTAAAAGAGAGTGTTGGATGTCTAGACATTAGCCCAATGTTAGTTGTAATTAGATTTCCTTTTGGAGTCATTTCCAAGAGAGATGGGTGGGTAGAACTGCTTATTATTCTATTAGGCAGGGAAGGAGACTAAACTCAAGTGGCCTCAAACATGTGAGATGAGGTAATTTTCCTGTCACTTTCTTTGATTTTAGCAATTCTTGCTAGGAAATCATTTTGCGGGTTGTTAGTAGGTTGGTTAAAAATTAGTCTGCATCTAGCAGTCCATAATGCATAAAGTATGAAGGTGGATATCCTAATTAGAGCGAAGTTACCATTAACTATGCTCTCCGTAAGAACAGAGAGTGTCATCCTGTTGGAATTTGTTATAGAATAGGCTATTTGTCTATATATTGAAAGAGATAGGCATTGTCATAGAAGATGGAGTGTTGTTTCTTCATCTCTAAGACCCAGCAGACATATAGGGTCAATTAAGGAGAAACCTCGATGAGTTGCTAGGTTTTTCACTGTTATTGCTAATCTCTTTTTTAATGTCTTACAAATCACATCTCTAAAGTTTGCAATTGTTTAAAATAATTGGGATATTAAAAAAACAAGAATGATATGAAATGTTAAAATTCGGAATCGGAATAAATAAATAAATTTATGAACATGATTATCTTTATTTTTACAGATTTTGCATAAATATTCTGTTTTTAAAAGTAGCATGATGTGAGCTATATATATCTTTGCCAGAAAGCAAATTATAGTAATGAAAACACCATATTTATAAATACGTGAGTTGTGCACGAATATAAAATAACTGGAATAATCATTTTAAATGCAAACTTATTACATTAGGATTTCAATTGGAAGACCATTTAAAAATATGTAGATGATGAAGGGTTAGTTTTTAACTAATATGATCTTTTTTTTATTTGACACGCCTTTTCCTAATTTACATTGCTGTATGTTAACTAATATCGGGAGATCTTATAATCTTTGAGCACCGGAAGTGATAAAACCGAACTGCGATCTTTGATTCACAGTGACATATTTAATTTAAAGGAAAAAGACTTAAACATACTAACTTTTTTATTCAAAATATGTCTTCAATTTTTTTTTAATTAATAAATATATTTCAAAATGTTTTTGTAAATGTGATTTATTCAATTTATAATTTTTAAAAAATCAATCTTTTCCGAAGTATTAAAAATATTTTGTCTCTGTTATTCGCTAAAGAAAAATATCACATTTTGTCTTTGCTATTAGTATTCCGCAACAGCTTGACAACGCCCTTTTCACACTTAGCAATTACCAAAGATTGAAGCTGGCTAGCTAGGAAATTCTCTTGTCAGTATTTCATGAATGCTAAAATCCTCTGTCTGGTATTGCTTAGAAGAGTGAAGGTTTTAAAGCAATGACAGATACAAGCTGGCTTATGAAACAAATTAAAATGAAACATGTCTGCCGGTTATGTTAGTCAAAACAGCCAAATAACAGTGATTTACAATGATGTTTTTAACTGTAGATAATATATATAAAGTTTAGTTTTATAATCTATTGCAAAATAAAGAAAAACGTTTATGATTTTTATATATTAGCATCACCATTTTCAATTGGGTCACCATAGCACCTTCTAATGTTATACATTTACCCATATTTAGCCTCTTTCTAGATCTTTTATAATGGCTGTGGATCGAGTTTGATGCTTCAGTTGTCTATCTACAGTCATTTATTCCAATGTCACATCCAAACTAACTTCATTTTAGTTTCTTAATTCTTTAACTGATGGCAGTAATATCTGTTTGTTTTATCACTCATATATATATACTACTTTTAATACTCTGTTATTTACAAATCTTATTAAATATCTGTCTCATTTCATATGTAAACACTTTCATATAAATCAAAATGCTAAACTCTCCATACAGTAATGCCACCAGTGCAAACCAGAGTAATCAATGGACGCAAGGCTTGTGCATAAAATCCCTATCTAGTGCCTACTCATCCAATATCCCGAGACTAGTTTCTATCTTTTGGCTTTCATCAGTGAGGAGCATTGGATCTTAGAGCACTATATGGAGTTTAGTCTCTGTGTAAACAGTTATGTAAACATAAGAAATGGTGATCATGTGAAAAATCAAAACAATTATATTATATATTACATACTCAAAGGCTGCAGAAAGGAATTTGCTATTAACTGAAAGGAGATCCTTTGATTCCTCTTGGAGGGCTTAAAGGAACCGAGCAGGGCAAATTCCTAATGTCCACTCCATACGTTCTTGTCGTTGCAGCTGTTATTACTATGTGATTATTCATATAGTATATGAACATGGATGGGCTGCTCACCCACATGCATTAGCCAGCGTGGTGAGTTTATTGGCTTTTTACCTCTGAGTTTAAGATCAAGAAACTCCATGGTCTTTCTTCTCAGTGCCTGATAAGGCAGAATGAATGTTTCTGTAAATGATAAATATTTTTCCAATACATATATACAATTATGACAGACAAAAATAAAGCATGGCCCTTGTTCCCAGGAGGCTGTAAAGTCACCAACCAAGGCAGCGGTTGGTGGCCGAAGGCGGAGGGTGCTAAGAATCCCCTGATTGTGGACCCAGGCTGCCATTTGATGACGACTTTTTATTTAGGTACTTACAAGTGCAGATCACTTTCAAGTGAAGGAAGATTGCAAGAATTAGAAGAAGAACTGTCTTATATTAAATGGGACATTATTGGACTTTGTGAAGTTAGAAGAAAAAGAGAAGAAACAATTGATTTAAAAAGTGGATATATACTCTATTATAAAGGCACACATATTGGAAATACAAGTGGAGTAGGATTCATTATAAATAAAAAGTGGAAGAACAATATTGTGGAGATTGATGGTGTATCGGACAGAGTGGCAAGATTAGTTATACAACTTAATAGCAGATACCAAATGCAGATAATTCAGGTTTATGCCCCAACAAGTTCTCATAGTGATGAAGTAGTAGAAGATTTTTATATGGATGTACAAAAGGCTTTTGATCAGAGTAAACAACATTTTAAAATTGTTATGGGAGACTTTAATGCTAGAATTGGTAGACAAATGAAAGATGAAATTGCTGTAGGTAATTTTGGTTATGGTAATAGAAATGAGAGAGGACATAGACTTGTGGAGTTTGAAGAAAAAGAAAAACTTTATATTATGAATTCATTTTTTGAAAAAAATGTTAAAAGGAAATGGACATGGAAGCATCCAAATGAGGGTACAGCAGAATTGGATTATATTTTGATTAACAGAAAATACATATTTCAAGATTGTAATGTTCTTAATAAATTTAACACAGGAAGTGATCATCGATTAGTAAGGTGTAAGTTACATGTTAAGGTAAAACTAGAGAGACAAAAATTATTAAGAAAAACAATATTTACAGTTGGTATTCCAAATCTTCAGAAACATTCTAATGAATTTAAATTAGAACTTACAAATAAGGTTCAAGTGTTAGGAGATTTTGAACATGATTCAGATTTGAATGAAATTAATATGAAAATAACTGATACACTTTTAAAAACTGCAACAAACATAGCTGGTAGAAAAAAGCAGCAATTGACTAATAAAATTTCTACTGAGACTAGAGAATTTATGAAGAAAAGAAGGAATATGAAGATATACAAAAATGATGTATTAAAAAGAATTGAATATCTCGAATTTTGTAAAATGGTACGGAAAAGAGTTGAAAATGATATAAGAAAGTATAACTGTGAAATAGCAAGGAAAGCTGTAGAAGAAAATAAAAATCTGAAAAATGTAAAACAACATTTTGGTATTGGTAGGAAATTTATATCTGCAATAAGAAAAAAAGATGGAATTATTACTAAAAAGAGAGATGACATCATGAAATTGGTAGAAGATTTTTATCAAGAATTATATAGTAATAAAGAACTAGTACCTCCTATATCTATTACATCTTCCGAATTGCCCAGAATTTTAAATGAAGAAGTGAGACATGCAATTAAGTGTATGAAGAAAGGAAAGGCTCCAGGAAATGATGGAATTATAATTGATATATTAAAAGAAGCAGGTGAAGAAATAGAAACAATTTTAGCAAAGTTATATACCAAATGTCTAAATGATAATGATGTACTGGAAGATTGGAAGAATGCAGTAATAATATTAATATTTAAAAAAGGTGATAAAGAAGATATTAGAAATTACAGACCTATCAGCCTTTTATCAGTTTTATATAAAAATTTTACCAAGATAATTACAACTCGTCTACAGAGAACTTTGGATTTCCACCAACCAAGAGAACAAGCTGGATTTAAAAGTGGTTTTAGTACAATAGATCATATCCAGGTATTGAGAGAAGTCATAGAAAGGACAAACGAATATGAGTTGTCATTATGTTTTGGATTTGTAGATTATGAAAAGGTATTCGATTCTATACACATTTCTTCAGTGATTAAAGCATTGGATCATCAAGGTATAGATCCAGGATATTGTCATATTTTAAAGAATATTTATAAAAATGCAACAGCAACAATTAGATTACATAATGATACTGGAAAAATCAACATTGAGAAAGGTGTAAGACAAAGTGATTCCATATCTCCAAAACTCTTTACAGCAGTGCTGCAAGAAGTATTTTGTGGATTAAAATGGGAAACTAAAGGAGTGAAAGTAAATGGAAAGTATTTAAGTCATTTAGTTTTCACAGATGATGTAGTTGTTTTTGCAAATAATGCTTCAGAGCTGCAGGAAATGTTGCAGGAGTTAGCAGATGAAAGTAGAAAAGTAGGACTAAAGATAAATGTTAAAAAGACTAAAGTAATGTTTAATCGATTTGCTCAAAATATGAAAATAAAGATTGATTATGATGAATTAGAAGAAGTTAACAGTTACAAATACCTTGGTCAGATTATTAATACAGATGGAAACATAATGGAGGAAATTAATCATAGAATTAAACTTGGTTGGAGTGCTTTTGGTAGAAATAACTTGATACTAAAAGGAAATATGCCTATGTCTTTGAAAAGGATGGTTTTTAACAAATGTGTTTTACCAGTTCTTACTTATGGATCCGAGACTTGGACACTTAATAGAAGAGCAATACAGAGACTTCAGACCACTCAAAGGAGTATGGAGAGATGTATGTTGGGAGTAACAAGAAGAGATCGAAAACACAATGTATGGGTAAGACAACAAACAGATATTACAGACCTTATTGAAAAAATTAAAAGATTGAAATGGAGTTGGGCTGGACATATTTCTAGAAGAGATGATAATAGATGGACAATTGAAATTTTAAACTGGATTCCAAGAGATTGTAAAAGACCCAGAAAGAGACCACATGTGAGATGGATGGATGAAATAAGAAAATGTGCAGGGGTGTTGTGGAGAAGAGAAGCTAAAGATCGGAGAAGATGGATTAAACTTGGAGATACCTTCATCCTGCAGTGGATTGATAATGGTTGATGATGATGATGACATACTCAAAAAACATAAATCATCCTTTCATAAACTAATCAGAATATTCTTAAAGCAATGGTTCTTAATGCTAAATTGTGACCCAAATTAGATGTCTTAGTAATCTAAAGGGTTTAAAATTTATGAAAATAATTATGAGAACATTTTTAATAATAAGCAATCTAATGATAATATTGTGTCTGTATATATATAGAAAAATAATATTTGTCTGTTATTTATAATTAAAAAAACATTACAATGGGGCATTGATTTGTCAACAATGATAAAATGTAAGAAAATGATGGTTTGAAAAATGATAGATCCATATAAAATAAATAACATTTATTTTAAGACCAATAAAACACTATGAATGCAGAAAAATTGTACATGCATAAACAATGAATCTAAAGTTTGCTGTAATGCCATAATAGATGTAATGCTTATTTTACATTGCTATAATTTCAATAACTTTCCATGATAGGCAATAGATACAGTTGTTCATTTAGTATCCACAAATAAAAAGTGTGATTTCTTAGTATCATCTACCATGCTTTTTTACAACCCTTTATTGACAGTTTCGATTACCCCAGCAATCTTCTTCAGAACTACTATTTATATTTTAAAATCTTAATTAGAAGTTCTGAGGAAGATTGCTGGGGCAATCAAAACTGTCAATAGTGGGTTGTAAAAAAGCATTGTAAAAAGCAATAAAGAATATAGATGATATTAATATTATATAAATTTGGCAATGCAATAAGAAAGAAAAAGTTTAAAACTTGTTAACTTATATGCTAACATAAAAAAAGCTTAGCCAAAATATTTTGTCTTTCTAGTACAGTATGTTATATTTTGTAAACTGTGTATATCTAAAGATATCAAAGAGAAAATTAATCTATTTTTAAAGACTACAGAAGCCAATCAAAATAACATAAGCACTTACAAACATTGTTATATTCAGTTTGCAAGCTGCTGCTAATGTTGCTTAGATGTTTTTAAAATAAATGCTATGGGAATAACACCTAATAAAAAACATTTCTTATTATTTTCTATAAAAAAACTATAAAGTAATGTGGTACATTATGCAACAATAGACTAAGATATACATTCAAAACATTTATTCATACTAATCATTGGTGTTATTGAGTCTGCCTGATGTATTTTTTGATGTTAATATTGTCAACCATGGATATTAATTTTTAGAATTTTTTTTTCTGAAAGGATGTTATGGCTTAGTATTTAATTTATTTGACTGCTATGCAGCATATTAGGATTTTTAAGTCATACACAGATTAGAATTTTATTTTAAACGATTAGACTATAACTATCCCAGTCAGTCATCTAAATGTGGTTAGTAAATGGATGCTTTTTTATTTAATTAGAGGATAAAATTTCTAAGTTAATCTTAATTTGCAGATGAGTGTTGATGTATTATAAAATTTTTAAAAGTTAAATACAATATGATATGGTCTTAACTATTACTGAGGATTCTTAAGATTATTATGGGTGATGAGGTCACAGATATATTTCTTTCATCTTGGCAAACTTTGCTTATAGTTAAAATGCTACTAGCATAACCATTAATATAATTATTGTAATTTCTAATCAATTTATAAACATCTGAAATCATCTGTTTGTTTTAAATTATACATTATAGAAAGAACAAAATGGATTAAAATTTAAAATATAGTGAGGTTATTATTTATCATTTTTCAGGGAACTGAAGAGACTAAGTGATAGATATGAAAAATGATGAAATGGAAATGTTTCCTAGTTTTGGAACCAAAAAAGTAGACCATATATGGAGGGATGATCCATTCAAGAATGATGAATAGAGATTTGATTTTTAAAAAAATAGCAATCACAAAATATTTAAATTAAAATAATAAATATTGAGGTCATAATAATATAATAAAAATAATAAGTACTATAAAATTAATGAAAAATTTAATGTTTCAGTATTTGGAAGGTCATGTGACATACAAGTACTAGAAGTGATTCAGGAACTTTAGCTCTTGAATCCATCACTCTACTATTCCACTAACTTATTATGCAGGCAAAAATAATTCAATGTTTAATTGCTTGGAAAGTCAAATGACATTTGACCTTTGGAAGTGCCAGAGTTAATATCATATCACATACACTATTTTGTTAAAGATGTAATTTTTACAATAACTTTAGTTTATATAAAGACAAATTGTATATTCTATAAAAACAATAAAACCAAGAAAATGTACTCATATAAAATTTAAAAAAATAAATAACTTAAATATTTTTAAAGTTATTAATTTTAAATTTATTCATAAATTATAATTTAGAATATAGAATTTAAAATAGAGATTTTATCATTAGGTTTAAATTAATCATACAGACTTAAAATTTCAAAAAGCATGATTGCTTCACAATTTTAAAATGGAGTATTAACATTATCGTAAGTGATAATGATCTCTGATTTTTTATATTATAAAATTTCCCACAATTCTTGTATTAATAGTTTATTTGAAAAAAAAATTCTGAAGAAGTCAGTATGTTATGGACAGTCAGCTTAGATCTAAGTGAGACTATTATTGTTGTTTACTTCGTCTTTTTTCATGCAAATATTTTGGTATAAATAAAATGTGATTTTAATGCTTGTTTATAAAATATTTTTTATTACTTTTGCACACTAATTTGTTGATTATTATTTGAAAACTTTATTTATCTATCTTCTATTTTTAGAAATAAAAGTTAATAAAGTTGACCATAATATAGACAAAGATACCATGGTGTACATAATGTCATTATTTGTCAAAATCAACATGATGTAAAAATCTTTTCAATATTATAATTATTATAAAGAAATTATCCATTTTAAAACAGAATTTGATATATCTATTATAAATTTGCCTTCATTTCTTCATATTAAAAAAAACAGACCATATTGTTTATTTTCTGAAAGAGTGTCTATATTAATTTGATTAATAATATTTATGGCATATTGTTTAAATTGCATGTCAGTTTTTAAATAATTAAAAATGCTAAATGTGATTTTTTTAGAATATTATTTGTTTATTATTTAAATTAAAAATAAATCAAATCCAACTTATTGAATTTTAATATAAAATAAAAAATTTATACAATAGTGAAAGTTGAGCATTTTCAAACCTTTCACCAGATGGAACAAACATTTTTAACAGGTTATAATGTACTTACCATGAAAATGCTTATCAAATCAATATAAAATATATATACCATAATTTTCCATGATTTTATTTGATGTTTATTTTTAAATAGATTTTTAAAATTTATAAATAAGCTATAAAACGTATTCTATTTTTAAATGTGCATTAAAAAAAGAATTATCTATTGTATTCCATATTATAGGAATGTATAAATCAAATTGCATCATATTAAATTCTAAGCTTCGATAAAACGTGAATTATCACCAATGCATTAATAGAAGATTAGCTAATGGCTGAAAAAGTTAATAAATCATAAAGGATTACAGAAACAATTAAAATCTTATGAAACTCAATCATCTTACAAATATTTTATATATATTAAAAAATGGAAATAAAACAAACTTACTACAAATATTATCTTTGCAAGTTTATTTACTTCATTTAAGTGAACAAAAACTAAGCAACTAAAATAAAGAGTGTGCTAATAGTTCTAACAAGCTTTATCGACAAATTCCACAAGAGAATTTCTAGATAGAGATTTTAAATACTTTCTCCTGAGGCATTTGTCGATAAAGCTTGTTAGAGCTATTAGCACTGCCATATCTGATCTTGCCTTCAGAAGTAGACTAGTCCAGATCACTTTCTTATCTAATCGTATTGAGTACTCACTACTGCTAATCGATGTGTAAACATGTGGATAGTCAATGTATAAACACAGCAAAAGGGTAATCAAGTAGGGGCAATGTGTAAACATGGGTATAAAATTCTACCATTGGTTAGTATGAGCCAATAGGCAATGATGCTCTCTGAATCTGATTTCTACCAGTAATGTAGGGGATTGGGCAATTTTTGAAGGCAAGAGAAACAGAGCTAACATTTGTC
Source organism: Epiperipatus broadwayi (assembly GCA_028023455.1). Classification (NCBI taxonomy): domain Eukaryota; kingdom Metazoa; phylum Onychophora; class Udeonychophora; order Euonychophora; family Peripatidae; genus Epiperipatus; species Epiperipatus broadwayi. Next base: position 1,256,240 of record JAQFVV010012606.1, on the reverse strand, counting down.
TAACCTGAATGGCTGAACATGCTCTCAATTGAAACAACTTTCAACTGCAATGGTGTTTTTACTAAAGTCATTGCTGATAGGTCTATGCAGTGAGGCAAGTCCATGATAGACCTGGAAGCTGCTATGACTACAACTGACTCGGGGGCAAACTATCCAGTACAGTTGGAATAATGACTAGAACTCACAAAGCAAGCTGATATATACAGATGGAAGTGAGTTCAGTCATTCATGCACAACCAACTCAATATTGATTAAGTTATACGCAAACTTGTATTTATTAATGGTATAACATATATGTATATTTGTTGTAATAAATTATACATATTAACTTTGTGAATGTTCATATTTTTTTGATATTACTGTTGGTGTGGGTCTGAAACCTGAAATTCAGCTAAACACAACAAGCACACTTTTTATTTTACCTGTATAATTACAAGTCACGTGGTGTGTGGATTTATTTTATTTACTATTAAAACTAAGGATCAGTTTGGACAATGAAAAAAAAGATAGTACAATCTAGTTGAAAAAATTTATAAAACAATAGCAATCAACAAGTCTAACCATATTTATAAATGTTCCTCAATAAATATAATCCTATTTTTAAAAAAAATAAACCTTTGATTTTTAGAGGTTGTTATAAGACTTTGAAAAGCATACTTTTCTCTAAAAATTAAGACCTTAATATTTCTTTCATTTTTTTTAAAGAGATCTTCATGTTTTGAGGCATCTTGAAGGAAATAAAATCAGTATATCTCAACATGCTGTAAGTTTGCAATTAAAAGTTAAAGCATTGCTTGCAGATTATTTTATGTCCATTGTTAAAATTCTTGTAATTGTAAATAATTTTTATTTTCATAAGAAATAGATAATACAATAATCAATAGGATATGATTTATATAAAAACATGCAATAAAAGTAATTCCTAGTTTGTAAAATGAAAACATTTCATAAGCTAAGATGTTTTCAGAAGCATTCTTTTTATTTTACTTCAGAGCTCTCTATCACAAATTTAAGTAATCAGTGAACACTAGGTAGCAGCACTATTGTAGCATAAGTATTAATAGGGTAAGAAGAGTTTAAATATATATAGAAGTAAACAGAATATTGAATGCAAGTTAATTTATGATAATAGTAAGGAAAGTAGTTTATTATTTAAGGCTCGAACGGGATCTTTAGCAACAAGAGAATATACATGTAAATGGAAAACCATGGATAATTTAGTGTGCAAATTGTGTAAGGAAGGTATAGAAAATATTAGGCACCTGTTGATTGAATGTAAATGCTTGAAAGCAGAAAGGGTACAGATAATGAAGTTATGAGAGAATAGACATGAACAAAGTGACTATACAGAAAGTGAGTTATTAGTTTTTATGTTGGGTTTGCAAAGAGATAAGGGGGATTTAGATATAAAGACCATAGAGTTGACAAAGATTATGTTGTGGAAATGGGATGGGGCAGAATATGGGAAGACTTAAGAGTGGGGAATGGAGAATAAAATGGCTAACAGGTTTATCTGGGCATAATTGCTGAGATATTCTTGACTTCGTTTAAGGAGAAGCCAAATACATCACATCACTTTAATGTAAAATCTTCAACTGCAACTTTCCCATAGATATGAATTATATTAACATCTTACTAGTATAATTTTTTTTTCTGGTTTAATATATTTTAATTAAGTTGTGATATAAGAATTTCATTTTTCTCATTATTAAAAATGTTAGGGAACCGAAATTGATTTTAAAAAAGCAATACCAGTGTTAATGTGTGTTAGTCTTTCAGTCACATTAATGGTTCTTAATCTTTTTTCTTAATAAAATTATATTTTAACTTCACTAATCAGTACTTTAAACACATTGCAAATCCTGCTAAAATTGATTTCTTTATAGTCAATTTTTTTTAAGTAAAACAGTTTACAATTATCAAACTAAAGAATCATATAACTTTTAGTTAAAAACAATTATTCCCTTACCAATTTTTCTGCATTGTTGTTGATTACTCTTGTTTACACAGATGACTTTAGTAGAATGAATAACTGACTTTAATGGATTGTGAGATTTCACCCTGTAACAATTTTAAGTGTTTCTTCAATTTTTATCAAAGAAAGTATCTTTTTTTCCAAACAAATTTTTATTATATATATATTTAGACAAAATAAAAGTAATCTGATAAAATATGTATATCCATATAAAAATCATTTATAACATATTTTTACAAATTTATATATCTTTAGGAATAATAAATATTTTATAATAAAAAAATAGTTTTAATATGTTAGATAATTAACAAAAAGTATTAAATTGTTTTTAATATTAATAATAATATATATATTGTTAAAATATTATTAAAAGGAGGTTGCCTTGACCACAATTTGAAATTGTTTGATTGTTATTTATATTAGGATTGTTTAAGAGTTGACTGGTTTCTAATGGATATATATATACAGATAATGATATTATAATACAACATGCTTCCCATCTCATTTTATGTATAAAAAGTTTGCACCTATGTTAAATATATTTATGTTCATGTCACTTATTTATAAATTTAAAAAAAAAAAAAATTATTTGCTTTTTAACTTCTTTAGTAATTTATTAGCCACATCAGTAACAGCATCTATGGCAGTTAAATTATATTTTTCTCATCTAAATTCGTCATTGCCATTAAAAAAATATGAGAGTATTTTTCCATCTCTAAAAAAATTACACGAATGAGTTTCAGATAGTTGTAATGATAAATGCATAGTTGAGATATCTCAGGGCACTCCATTGAATTTAACAATGACCTTGCAACTACCTCATGAAGATAATAAATGTTTTAAAAAGTCAGCTATCTACAAAAAAAGATGGTTATTAATATTTTATTTGATGATGTTTAATGAATTAAACATATCTTAATTTTGCTAATCAATGTTATATTAAGAAAAGCATGCTATGATCAATTCTTCATATGTAAATTTAATATGAATTTTGTTTCACAAACTTTACCGTAGTGAACAATTAATGAGAGATCAAATCTAGTTTTTAAATTTAAATATGCACAAATATGGTGTTTGTTTGTTTTTTTCAAAAATACATAACTCATACAAAAAGTATTTTTGATTGAGTTTACTTAACTGCAATACAGAATACATAGATCATACAAGAAAAAATATTTTTAGATTATAATTATTTAACTGCCATCAAGAAATGAGGAACATTTGATATGCAGAGGAGTAAATGATGTTAAAATATAATTACGCTAATTGAAACAAGTAATGAAATATTCACAATAATTAATAATACCAATATTATTATCATTTTACTTTCTATAAAACATAGTCATATGCCAAAAGCACTTTTGTCAATGAGAATTCAAGATCAGAATTAATTCCATATATATAATAAAATAGTCTTTCTAAAACACGTAAAAACTGATCTGATATATATTAAAGTGACATGGTATATATTCAAAACTGTAGTTTTTTTTATTTCATTTTATTCTAACAACTTAAATAAAACAAAGGAATAAAAATTACTAAATATAAGTGTATTAATTCCACCTTAAATGCTAATCCTCATTAATGAAAGCAAAAGCCAGAAATCAATCTGGGGATGGTACTATTATAGCAAAATATCATTTGATGTCCATTGACTATTTCAGTTATCAGTAGATCAGTACCTTTGAATTAAGTTGAAAAAGGGAAACATTAGATAAAGAAGATTCAATATTTAAATGTTTTCCGATAGAAAGAACACTCATAAATACTTACTGCAACCAAATATCTCTCCAACATTTTTCTCTGAAGAAGGAATGAATATCAATGGTTTGATTAGGTAACCATTTTCAATGCATATGTCTAGGGTTAAAAGAATTTACATTTTTTTCTCATTGCCTTACACTCACTCTAAAAGTAGATAAATAGTGACTTACTAACCAATAGTTGAATGTCGCCCAGGTTGACTATGGTCTGCCTATCTAAAAAAAATCATGTGTTTACTTACAAAATTTTAGATGCATGAATTTCAAGGTTTAGATGAATTCATACATGTCATGCATGACAACTATATGTTTTAACCACTAAAACACAAAAATTCAAATGAACGAGTAGAATATGTATGCATATGAAAATATCTAATAAGTAAATGCTTATATGATATCAAAACAGCAGAAAAATTTAAAAAGGAATATAATAGTAGGAAAAATGAGAAATGTCATGGAATATCTTGTAAGATAGAAATAATGTGATAAAACTATGGGTGTATTAGAAAAGTGATAATATTAATAAAGATGTGGTAAGTTTTTTTAATAAAATGATGATACAGATGCACCAAATATCTTTTTAGCAGCACCTCCTATAGGAACAGAAGAAGGGAAGACAATACCACCAAGTTCCAAGCAATGATGGTTTTAATAGTTTTTATTCATGTTTTATCTTCTAACTAAGAATTGGTAGATATACATTTTTCGTCTAAAGTTAAAATGTATAATCAGTTGGTGGCTATGAGCTAAATATCTAACAGAAAAACCCTCAGATTTCTTGAAAAGATATGTACTTAGCCTGGATTTGAATTCTAGATAGATTGCAACCATGGCAGGTGTAAAGGAAAATGAATTAATTTCTGAAGCACGAAATACAAAAAAGGAACAAGTTTATGTAATTGATAATTTTAACTAATATTTTCTTGCTGTTGAATTATCCGAATTAGATCATGCAATCTCCCTACATGTTCATATGAGCACTTTTTTTTCTTAAGAGGGAACTAATATTAATGCGTGTGGTATGTGCGTGTTTGTGTATAAAAATAAAAGGGGGAAAAATTACACTTTTTTAAAATTATAAAAATAAAACAAATTAACATAATTGCAGCATTTAAATTTAAATATTTAATAAAAAAAAGTTGTTTTTTTTTTAAAAAAAAAAACTATTTCAGATTCACATCAGATTTAATATAAAATTCAGAAACGATAATCATTTGAATTTTTTTTTCTAAGGTCAGGCACCATTCTAGCAAGCCTTGTCAAACTAACCACAAATGTATCATTGTGTCAGTGGATTACAATAAGCTTTGCAAGTCGGTTTCTCATTAGAGAGCTGGCACGTACAGGTCACGCATGAGTTACACTGCTTCCTTCTAATGACTCCCCTGATTTAATCGAACGCTTTCTCTCCTTCCCCTCACGCTTTGAGGCTCCCAATTCTCTTCTCAATCAGGCCGCTCAGATACTGTACAAAATTCCTATTAGCCTCACTGTGTAATATTGCCTCAATTTCTTTCTTTCTTTTTTTTTTTTTTTTAATTAGACCATTTCTAGATTCTCTTTTTAGTTCTTCATTCATTTATTATACCACTCATTATTAGGTAAATCAAACTGTAGATTTACTGAGAGAATGATTGTTGATAGCAACGAGAAACTGGACTTTATTATTTTGCCTTTGATAGAGCATGATTTACAAGTATGAGTAATCCTATTCGACTCAATAATGTGCAACTTAGACACTCGGAGACTAAACAGTGTAAATTTACAATAATGAATAAAAATCGCCCACATATCTTATAAACAATAAGGAGATACAGACATATACAAATATTAGGGCGTGTGTGTATAGTTACATTGCCTTTTCCTTTGCATTTCTATAAGGTGCTATAACACGTTTTTATATAAAAGGTTTATAAAGGGCATTGATGATGATCTATTGAATTCATTGTATGGAAAAAAAAACTTCTTGAGTCATAAAACTTACTTTTTACTAAATCACTTAATATACATTATTTTTAAAAATCATTTGATTTGATGACAGTACTATTGTTAGTAATAAAATAATCATCTGACAGTCTAAAGTCAAGGTGATTGGTTTTAATAATAAATAATAGTATATAGGGGTTTGATCTCAAACTTTCACATGACTTTTAACTATCCATGCTATCTCATACTGCTGACACACCTGGTCACACACATATTTGAAAAGATAAATAATCACCAATATATGTATTTCGTGCTAAACCAGCACTTGTCAGTTGTTCCAGATTATCATCTCCACACATATATACAATCAATGCTCAGCTTATATTAAGATAGCCAAACTTCATACTTTAATGGACAGGCTTCAATCCACTCCACCCCACAACTCTTCACCCATCCATTTCATTGAAAATCTGATGATGGAATGCTCAAAGCCCACATATTGGAGTGCAAATATAAAAAAGCCTGTACTGTAGAAAAAATTCATATATTAAAAATAAATAACAGTATTGTGAGTAACTGTCATGTTCAAGCACTTTAGAGTCAGATTGAGCCCTTAACAATGTGAATCTTTTTTTTATTATTTACATTACTTTTTAACTGGGAAAGATTTTGAAACCATTAGCATTGAATTCACTTCTATCACTATTCTAAATTGCACAAGATACAGGCAGTCTTACAACTCATCTTCTAGTTGGAGAATTGTTAATTACCTTATTAGAATATATATTAATACATCATGGTTGAGCTATCTTTGCCATTCAAAATATGATCTACAGATTGGACTTAATGTTTTGAATGCATTGTAAAAAGACTTTGTTAATAATCAAATAATATTTTACTAGTCATGATAGAAAAAAAAATCTTGACAACTTGTTGGATGGTTAATCCATTGAATATAAATCAATTTAAATATTGTGATAGCTTTTTAAGTAGAAGTGGATTTAGATATTGAGTGAATGCTGCTTCTTTTACAAATTAAATGATAGGATATTGCTGACAGAGTAAAATAATTTCTGTAACTAATTAAATGGAAATAGAGCTGTTATTTTATCTAATTTATAGTTTGCATGATGAGATTTTGATATACTATCAATGTAATATCGATTTAATGATGCTTTATAAAATATTTAAAATATAATGGAAAATTGTAAGGCCAATATATTATTCTCTTCTCTAAAATATGATATTGTAAAATGAATGAACAACACAAAACTTTCTAAAATGGTGCTTTATGATATTTTTTTTCCATATGTCATAGCATCAGCCGGGATGTGAACCCACAACCATCTGCAACTAACTACTTGCTTGCAAGGCAGCTGTGATGATCTCCTGGCTAACAACGCTTGACTGCTTTATGATATTTGTTCATAGTTTTCATAAGAAAGACAAACTTCATTTACATTATAAAGATTATTCCAAAGATAAGCAAAAAAGTATAATGATGGTCATTTTCATTGGGAAGATATAAGAGAAAACAAAATACATTGAAAAGCACACTTATTTGAATTATTAAAGTATTACAGAAAAAAGGCACTCTGCAGAAATTAAAAGACAACATTGCAAAATATCAAGTAAACAGAATAATGAATTAGTGTATTGTATATGTAAAGTAATTTATGATTTGCAGATTGGTTTGTATTAGCATCATCATTTCCAATTATTATTTATCCACTGCAGAATAAGGGATCTCCAGCCTCTCATCTCCATATCACATTTAGCAAAACTTCCTTATTTCATCCTCCATTTTATATGAGATCTGCTTTAGGGTCTTTTATAATATTTTAGATTCCAATTTAAGATTTCAACTGTTTATCTATTATCATCTCTTCTAGAAATATGTCCAGCACAGTTCCAAATTTATTCACTTCATTCTTTCAATTATATCAATAACATCAGTTTGTTCTCTCACCCATATATTTCATTTTTGATATCTTCTTGTTACCCTCTATCTCTCCATACCTTGTAAAGTGATTTGAAGTCTCTGTGTTGCTCTTCTGTTAAGTATCCAAGTGTCAGATCCATAAGTAAAAAATTGGTAAAATGCTTTTATTAAAGACATTCTTTTTCAAACACATAGGCATATTTCTTTTTAATATTAATTTATTTCTATCAAATTCATTTAATCCAACTTTAATTCTATGATTAATTTTATTCATTACAATAATCTGATCATTGTTAACACTATCATTGACATCCATTGTTAGCTCAAATTTGAAGTAAATAATTTAGAATAAATAGAGTAAAATATTGCTCCTTATTGCAGTGTTTAACATGTATTATAATTATACATGTATATTTTGGCTATAAAAATTATTGTCAAAAAAATGTAAACATTAAATAAATGTTTAAAGAAAAAAAGATATCTTGAAATTAACTTTTTAGTTGTGTACTTTTTTTTTATTCCATCAAAAAACTATTCAAACACCTCCACCCCCCTCCCAATATGATGTTTCAATAATGTATGTATTTATTTTTAAAAAATCAAAATATTTTACAAAAATATTAAAAATATGTTTACATTTACAATTTCAAAATAATAAATTACTTAAAATACTATAAATTAAGTATTATAATTTACTGTATATGATATCAGATTGCATAGTAAAACAATTTATATTTAAAGCTAGTATAGTTATTAAATAATTATATCCATAACATTTTAATTAAAATTACTTAATGATTTAATTCATTTTGCAACAGACTTCCAGTAATGGCTTTCTTTCTGAGCATCTTTTTTTACTATGTAAATGAACCTTTAAAAAGAAATACAACAGGCTCCATCTATTGAGTGAAAATATAACTAAAATTTGAAACATTTTTAAGAATATATTTCCATAACTGTGATGATCGATACATATTAAATGAGCAATTCAAAATATTACATTTCTCTCAAGAGTGCTCTGTAAGATAGTTCATTTTTTTTAAATTAAAAAAGTTAATAAAAGTACATGCACACAGATACACAGGCTTAAAACAGTTTTGTCATTGCTTGGGGTCACCTTACTACAAGTTATTCTAATATCTTATATTCAGAGGAACACTGAAAGCTTTCAATTGCTGTTATATTAAGAGATAACATTTTGCATATGATTACTGCCAAGAATTGTACGCTTTCAAATCATGCAGCTTCAGACTTTAATATCTAATAAGATGAATGCATTAATTCAATAACAAGCTCATCAAAGTCTACATCTAATCAGAACATAATTTTTAGGTTATAATCCAAATATAAGTTTTATTAATTTTTAAAATTCTGTAAGCAAATAATGCCTGCTAAATATAAAGTTTTGAGAATATATAATGTTTGTTATGAAATAATCTTAAATGAGCAAATTAAAAGAAGAATGAATAGTTAATATTTCACCATTGTAAAATATCAATGCTTAATCTATCATCTAAATAAGATTTTGGAAATTCAATGAAAATGGATTCATTTTTCACTTAATTAATAGCTTACATTGACATAAGAGGCTATTATTTGTTTTATTAAAATGATTTTTGTATGCCTGATTTGAAAAGGGATTTTTATAATATACACATTTGAATGTCACGAAATATTATACACACTCAGTAATACATTTTAATGTCTCATATTCATTAATAAAATAATGTCATAATTAACGGAGTTTATAACTGTAATTTTATATATTTAAAAGAATAAAAAATATAATGAAAACATTTCAACATATCAATTATTGATCTATCACTCAAATAAGATATTGGATATCAAATTGACATGTATTTCTTTTTTATCTGATTAATAGTTTGCCTGTTTTAAGAAGTTATTAAGTATTTCAGATAGGAAAATAGCTCTGATGATGACTGCAGGGATGTTGAAACTGTAAGAAAGAAAAAATAAATTGTATGTTAAAATAGCATTATAAAGTGTTAATTAAGGAATATATGGTATATTATATATATAATTAATCAATGCAAAAAAGGAGAAATGGAAAGGAATTTTAAGTTATGATTTGCAAATTTATTAAAATGTTTCTTATATGTCTGACTTGAAAAAGGACTTATGTCATAAAATATTATATACATTTAAATGAATGTTAAGGATATTCAGACCAAAATGGTAATCTTTATAATTTAAACCTTAATTTTATTAATGTTTAGCATGCTTTTGATATGTAAAATATCATATTCATAGAAATCTAATTTCTTTTGAATAAATGGGCTATTTAAATATATTTAAATATTTTTTGAATATTTAAACAATTACTAATTGTATGTAAAAGTTGAGAACACTAAAGTAACTAGATTTCTGTGAATGTGATATTAGAAGTATGCTAAACATTAATAAAATTAAAGTTTAAATTATAAAGACTATCTTTCCCATATGAATGTCCATAACATTTATTAAATATTCCAATAATCCAGAAAACAGTAAAATTATTGATTTTGATTTATTATATACATTATTTATTAATATTTGAAAACCAGGCACTCTTCACAAACCTGGGAACTTAATTGTAAGTATAGGGATTTGAACTCAGATTTTCATGCACCCTTCAACTTTCCACACTGTCTCATACAACTGATACACATGACTACACACAAAGATTATTTATTAATGAAATTGTCAAAATTAATAGAATAATTATATCTGCAATCCACTATACATCTATATTCAAAAGACTAAAGAACACAATGGAAAATTGATTAAGGAATTCTGTGCACCCCTTGGTAACAGTATTTTATGAGATATTCCCAGTAATGGCAAAACTTGAGATATCTTAATTCACCATTATTTTCAAAAAGACCTGAGAGAAATATTATGTATTATATATACAGAATAAAATTCTTATTTAAAATAAACAATAATCAATGATTGTTTTATTATGTTGTAAGATTTTTAAAATATTAAAATATAAATACCGGTAGTTATGGATAATTCAACCGATGACATATTACCCTCACCGATTTCCCTTCCGGTAGACATCATCAATTTTTGCATGACAACGTTGTCATGGCAATCAAGTGACTGGCATGATTAATCCATCAGAGAGTCAATTTTTTTCACCCGCAAGATTTAAAATTCGTAGAGAGGTTTGGGAATTTTTTTGTCTATTGTGATTTTGCTATCCATGGCATCACAGTTACTTTTTTGAGCTCTTAATTCGGGTAAAGTGTTTTATTTATCTGTTTATTTTAAATTTACAAAAATGTTTTTATTAATAATTTTCAATAATTTTTTAAAACAAATTTGCAATATACAGTACATTTTTAAAATTACCAAATGCATGTGAAAGCACATTTTCTCCAAGGATGCCATTAATGTGGGTAAAGTGTTTTATTTGTTTATTTTAAATTTACAAAATTTTTTTGTTAATATTTCTACAATTCTCAAACTTATATTGAATTACGTTTAATGTGTAAATAATTTTCAATAATTTTTTTGAAACAAATTTGCAAAATACAGTACATTTGAATTATGTTTTAATTTGATTTTTAATTTCTGAATTATATCATACAAAATTTTTTTTTCGTAAATCCATCGGCAATTATAAAAATTACAGCTATGAGAGTAATCCAATGTCTGATATAATGGCAATTATAAAAATTACAGCTATGAGAGTAATACGTGTATGCCAAGCCGAAGGCTCGACAAAAACATCAGAGGCCCCCCTGCCAATTCCAGCGCTACACGCTGTTTTTTATAATTGAGCATAATATAGGGTGGTTTTATAAATTATAATATAGTTTTTTCTAAATTATTTTGACGCATGCATGTACATTTTTTTTATTTTTTTTGTATTGAATAGTTTATATCACGTGACCTGGATAATTCAACTGATGACGTATCACCCTGAAGGCATATCAGTCTAATCTTGCGATTTTTAACGTATTGTGTTCACATGATCTGCGGACACATTTTAGCGATTACATGTGTCCGTAGATACCTTGGAGATGTTATCTTAAAAATCGCAACATAAGACTGATATGTCTTCAGGGTAATACATCATCGGTTGAATTATCCATGAGAACCTATATACCAGATGAACCTGGCCTTGTAAAGACTGTGTTTTTTTTTAATTGGTTGTTTTAACATTTTTAAAAAAAAAGATTTAATGTAAATATTTTATTAAACATTGCTGAGTATGTCTTTCATCTGAACTATATTAGGGAATTGACAGACCATGAAAGCATGTAGCCGTAATGCTGAATTACAAATGGGCTTTTGTGGCTGTTTCTGCAACTGGCTGGGAACCTTTACTGCAATATATATATATATATATTATATTTCTGTAGTTAAAAGCAGTGCACTAATTTTTTTCCCAGTGTTTTTTATTTAATGATGGAATTAGTTCCTTTACATAAATGTAGTGGTTATAAATTTGACATGTGATATCAGACAAGCATTGTACATTCACCAATCAGACAACAGAGAAAATAGGGATTTTATATGCTGTATAAGAAATTTTTAAAAATTGTAGATAATGTTTTTATAAACTTTATACTATTGGTTTTCAAATCATTCAAGGTACATGTTTTTATCATCTTGTTATGCCATTAAATAATAATAAGGTTAGTTATTCCAAAGTCAGGAAATATCTGCATATCCAACTAACAGATTGAGCAGAAAGTTTGACTAATTTATTATTAAACTGAGATTTTTATTTCTATTTTACTCAAATGGGAATCAAACTCCAAGCTTGAAACCATTACTCAATTACTATATATAATCCCACAAAGCATAATGTTGAAAAACAGGTCAAATAAATATCATAAAACAAAAGGAAAAACTATAATTTGTTAGTAACAAACTGAAGTATACAAGTAACAAAATTGTTAATCACAAACAATTATTATTTTAAATGTCTCACAACTCTTTGCTGTGGTACAATGATAAATTCAGGAATAAAGATCTATGGAACAAAACTCAGTCTGCCACTATTGGTGTTTGAACACATGACTTCATGGGCAAATAACTTTTCAGTTATTTTTACATTAGTTTAAACTATGTTTGAAATATAATGTTTTGAATATTACAAAGTAATATACATACTGTCAATGTGAACATTCAAAAGATTTTTTTTTTTTGCCATATGTAGCATCGGCCAGGAGGCTTGCAAGGCAGCTGCACTGACCTCTCGGTTAACAATGCATAGCAACAATAAAGGTCAATAATTTTTTGACCTTATAAAATACTTTAGCTTTATATAATGAATTCATTACTGAATTAGTGAACTTCCCATTATCTTAGTTTAGTTATATTACATTACTATGAATTGACAGTAACAACAAAAAAATATACACAGCACAAAGTGTGTCTGTAATAACAATGTAACCACTGGTCATTTCTTGCACAGGTAAACAAAACCATCGTTTAAGCTAGGTGAAATTTGGCGGACATTTTTCAGATCATTTCAGATCACAAACATGGCTAATCCATAACCAATTTAATTATATAGCTAGTTACTGATTGGTAAATGGATGTCTATAAAATGTAACATCTTTTCTATTTTTCCTCATATTACAATTGCATTTTTGTTAATACAGTCAGCACATTGATATTTATCTAACCAATGCAGATTAATTTAAGATACGTAATTCTCTCTAATATTACATAAATATCCAGTTACCAATCAATAATTAGCTACCTATTTGGTTCCAAATTTTATCTAGTCTAAACTTGAACTCAGATCATTATTATGCAAAAAAAAGTGGTAGATACTACACCATAACATTCTTAGCACCCTGAATTTCCAGACTATTACCCATGTGAGTAATAATTGAGTTTAACATTGCTTAACATAGGTGATCAGTTAACAAACAATATATTCAACATAAGAACAAATATGAAATTGGCAATGTTCTCCATTTTCCTATTTAAAATTATTAATAATCATAGTTTTTTTTAAAAAAAAAATTACAATGTTAATATTAATTCATATATTCTTTGATATATAATCTTTGTAATAAACTAATTATCTATATTCCAAGTCTATTTTCACATGGTCATGTTAAGACTGTTTATCACTTATAATTGTCAGCAGTTCTTAATTTATTTTGAATATATAATATAGTTCAAACAACAAAAGACATTCTGGATATAGACTAAAAGTCTACAAATTAATTTAACTACTCTTTTTTTATTAATTCTTTGTGATTTATTCTAATTTCTCATATGTTAATTTCATATTATAATTTATCATGAAGATAATCTTTCTATAACATGCTGTAAAAGCTGATTTTAACAATAACAATCAAAATACCTAATTCTCTTTCATCTAATCACACATTTTATTAAAGATATATTATAGCTAGAAGATATGATAGTAGATGGACAATTGAAATTTTAAACTGGATTCCAAGAGATAGTAAAAACCCAGCAAGAGACAACGTGTGAGATGGATGGATGAAATAAAAAAGTGTGTGTGTGCGTGGGGGGGGTGATGTGGAGAAGAGAAGCTAAAGATCTGAGAAGATGGATTGAACTTCATTCTGCAGTGGATTGATAATGATTGATGATGATGATGATATCATAGTTGGCGGCTAATTAAATGTGATATATTCACCAAATAAAAATTATTGTATATAATAAATTATATCTGCTTAAAATATCACACTTGAAAATTTTCAAAATATTTAAAATCTTCCTAGACTAGTCTTCAAATAAACTGAATCACCATGGTCATATTCTAACTAAAAAGATTTACAAGTGTTCCATTTAAATTTTATCTTAATCATATTTATTAAATAAATATTGCAAATACCCACATCTTGTAATGAATCTCTAAAAATTCTATCAGTGTTTATTGTTAAATATTGGTTACATAATTCTAAATAAAAACTCTGCAATTTTTGGTAACAAAACATATAATGTTCTTTAAAAAGGTACTAAAGAGTGATATAGTAGTATTTATATGCTCTAAAATATTTACCTAGTATTATGAGCAAAATTTGGCAGAACAGTATTTTTTTAGTTGTACATTATTTTAGAATATAAATTATATTTTACTGATCTTTTATTTTATTATTTTACTTTTATTATAAAACACTAGATGGCATAATATATGCAATAATGGGTTAATGTTAAAATAGATTATTAACATGTGAAAAGGGCACTAAATTATATGCTGAAAAAAGCTTTTTATATATAATTATTATTAATATATATTTACATAGCTGTTGTATATTATTTATTATAATTTATATAAAAAAAACAGCATAATAGATTTAATTAATTTCCATTTTTGATGGCATTCATCTACATAAAACTGAATTATTTTCATCTACCTTCGAATTCTAGTCATAATGATTGTATTTTTATAAGCTATGTATCATATGTTATGTAAATTCTTTTTTTCTCTTATACTTATATTAATACTTGTATATAATTTGCAATTAATAAAGTTTATTTTATTAAAAAAAAAAGTTATTTAAAGAAATCCCAGACATCAAACTGTTGTAGCGATTATCATCATTTGTCCATGGTACATGATAATATAGGTATTATTTTTAGACATGAAATTTTATATATGTAAATCTTTTGTTGGTATTTTAACATATACAATATATTTTACTAATATAGGTCTATATATTTATGCAAACAATTTAGCATGGGTTAAAATATGAAAATATTTGAATCTCAGTTCATTAGCTTGGATGGTATAAAATAAGTAAAGGTGGCTGTTAGTTGTAATCCAATATTCTTCATTGATTAAAGCCAAAAGTCATAAACTGATCTGAGATTTAGATGTAAAGCTAATATTAAGTGACCACTTATTACTCAAGCAAGATGAGTTGAAATAAATAAAGGTACTTATTAATCCTAATGTAACATTACTAAAAATTATACATCACTGCAAATATTTTCAAACATCTATATTGTTTTTCTTTTGCTTTATTCTTCATATATCTTACTCATAATTAATCTTTTCATAAGATCCTTTATAATCATTTTGTTCTTTCTTATCTTTTATCTAACACATATATAATTTTTACTTCATTTTTAGAAACTTGTTCAATTTTAATTTTTGTTCCTTTTACCTTCTCAATAAATTACCTTTTATCATCTAGGTTTTATTTTTTTAGTCTGGTTATTTTTTTCTAACATATAAATAATTTTCCACATAATAATTTTATTTATTGTTTTATTTTGTGAACCAAATATTCTCCCACATCCATATATACTGTATATCATTATACATCTCCATCTATATTTCGATTATATCCTATGATAATTTTCAAGGTGTATGTTTTTACCAAGTTAAAGTGCTGCTATGTATTAGAATAGACTTTGAAAATGATTATAAAATATGATTGAAGTAGGTGAAGATGTATAATGATATATTATATATACGGATATAGAGGAAGGGGAAATTTAGTTCATAATAATAACAACAACAATAATAATACGTGGTGAAGGTTGATTTTTATATATATATACAGTGCCTTGTAGTAAAATTTTGCTTCTATTAAAATTTATGAATGATAAATTATTTTCTAAAGATTTCAAAATTTTATAAATGTGTTTTTTTTTCTACTTATTATTTTAGAAGATTTTTTCTCATGCAAATGTAATGGCTAAAACAAATCTTTCTTTCTTTCTCGCTTTCTTTTTTAAACATTTATTTAATCCTCTCAGTGACTAAAATTGCCTCTTGAGAATAAATCTCTATTAAACATTCACTTGGGCTGTAAATTTTAAGAATATAAATTCAACATAATTTTAAAGAGGAAAAAAATTATACATCTTTAAAATAAATGTGTAATATTAGATTATTAAAGTAATGTATAATATTAAGTATTTAACAAAGTTTATTTTTATATTTGATAGTTGAAAATAATTTAAATATTAAAAGCATCAATCTACAAATAACTAATAAATGAAGTGATTTTTAAATAAACATCTAATCATAAATAACAGATGTAAAAAATAATCAATCAGTTGCATTCTTGATGATGATAAGGAGCAAGAAAAATTATAATAAACTTACAACTGGGAATACATCTTGAAATACATATCATAAATAACAGTAGGAATTTGTCGTTGCTAGTGGCAACGGCTTGTTTGATCACGCGATTCTACAAAAGTAATCTGTTAATCACATCTTTTTTTTGATCTTCCTCTATTTTTTCTGTCAAGTGGTAACTCTCAATCTATTCTTTCATTATATGTCCCAACTATATTCATTTCATGCTTTTTAAATCTCCATCAAGACATTTTTCAATCTTTTTTTAAATGAGTATACACATTTTTTTTAAAAAGGCATATATTGTTTACAGACAAATTAAAAAGGACTACTATAATATGTATTTATTAAACTTCAAAAGTTGTGACAATAGATCTCAATCATATAATCTTTGATCATCAGTTATCTCACTGATGATAATAGCTGGTTGCAAAAAAAATGCCAGACATCCACACATGTCAAAATTCTTACTTTATTAAGTTGTGGGATCATCAGTAAAGCATGTTATTAAAAAGATTTGTCGAATGTAACAAACTGCTTAATACTTTTAGTTTTCTCAACATTTGGCAAAATAGTCGACTGGTGATCACTGATTATTCAAGAGTACTACAGATGGCATTGGAATGGAAAAATATTCCTGTTTTAAGCTTACAACAGATTACTATGAAATAAATTGAATAGATTACTACTATTACTGCAGATTGTTGCAATCTATGCTGCAAATTTATATGATATGTTTGGTATATAAACAAAAAAGACTATCTTAAGTAACAGTTTAGAAATATGTAATAAAGTTGGTCAATCAAACCATAAAGAAACAGGCAAATTAATAAATAGTAAGTCACCCATATCAATACTTACAAAAAGCCAATAACCATTTCATCACTATACTGTATTGTCCAGAACAGTTATCATCAAATGACTGAAAATTAGCATGCACCCCCTACCCCATACAACAACATTCGTATTATAAATAGCATGTTATTAGACTATATTCCATGAAACTCATCATAATATATAAATGATTACTATGCAATTGTTAAAATTATAAACGTCGACTATTTATATATATGTGTGTATTATATTAAGTACTATTTTAATATAAGTATAATGTCTATACTTGAGCTAGCTGTAATTACAGGGAATTTGAACACAGACTTAAAGCTTTCTTCAGTCATCTGCTCCACCTTATACAACCAATTCATGTATTTTGTGCTGATTAACCACTCATTAGTTGGTCCAGATCATCATTTCCCACATATATATATGGTCAATGTTCAGTTTATATTAAGATACCAAATCTTCAAACTATCTTAATATAAATAGAGCAATGATTGTATATATATATATGTGAGATGATGATTTGCAACAACTGATGAGTGCTGGTTTAGCACAAAATACTATATTGGAGATCATTTATCTTTTTTACATGTATGTGGTCATGGTGTCAGTTGTATAAGATAGAGTGAATGACAAAAGGGAGTTTAAAGAACTGTGTTCAAATCTTCTCTAATTATAATTAAGTACATAAATATGAAATAATGAGTCGGTGGACAGAGGTAGATAATAATAATTTATTGTGATTTCTTTACAATAACAGACAGCATTATTTCCTCTCATTATTAATCTATTGCATCGTGGAATCTATCTGAATTTAATCCAGTTGTTCCGATCTATAGGTCCTCTTCTCCGCATTTCTGCAATTTTTTTAATCATATCAATCCACCTCACATATGGTCTCTTTCTAGGTGTTTTGCAATCTTTTGGGGTATAACTTAACAATTAATTTTTCATACGATTAAAATCTATGAATGCATCATTGAATGCAGTTTAGTCTTTTTAATTTACAGGGCCATTAAATTTGGAGTTAATTAAATCCCCCCCCCCCCGATTTTTAAAAAATTAAACGAAATGTTTAGTTGTTATAAATTATAGTCCTTCAACATTTTTTAACTTTACATTCTTTTTTCATTAATTAAAATGCTTTTGAAAAACAAAATACAATGGATTATCTGCTTTTTAGTTATTCATAGGATCGTAAGGTTATTTGAATAGTTTCTGAAGTATGCCTTACAAATGAATTTTTTTTTTTTTTTTAGTCAGTTAATTTATTAATAGCAGTGAATATACAGCGCTCTGTGAAATTAATATTTCTTTGTTATTGTTCAGTGCAAGCACATGTAATGAAAACATTGATGATGTCAACGTTTAACACTCAAGTTACACTCAAGAGAAGAGACAAATGGTTAAGATCATTCATGGCAGAACAAACAGCTAGCTACCCGATTTGTGGAGCCAGACATTGGAAGCAGAGCAAGCTAAGATAAACTGATACGTTTTTTTTTTTTAATCTTTCTTTTTAAATAAACAAAACATGAAAGAAAAAAAACTATTGGTTTAAAATAAATGAAATTAATTAAATTTTATAAGATTAGGTAATATACATGTAAAATTATTTTATATATTTTGCTTTCATTTTAAGACTTTAATTCATAAACGAATTTAACTTGCAGTAAAATTACGATATTTATTGCGATATAAAACGACTCTGATTATAAGACGCACTATAAGTTAATTTATGAAAGAGATAACCTTTTTATAAAGTTGTTGCTTCGACTCTATCCGGAGAGCTAAACAAATAAATTGACGTGAAGTTAAAGCATAGGGTGTTTAAGTTACAAATAGTTAATAGTAAGATTTGTATGGTTTTATTCTTTGGGACTTCATAAGTTTGAATGTTGCATGTGAAAAATTGGGTGCAATCTTTGTATTTTAAGCTTCAGTGTCTGCTACCCTACCATTAATCAAAACAGATTATTAGATTGAAAAAAGTAAAGATGACTGCTAGATTTTTAAATTCAAACTCTTGTTTCTTACTTATACATGTATTTATTGTCGTGAATTAATACAGCCATGGAAAGAGCTAAAGGACTATTGATCATAATTGGACTATCACTTTAAATGTTTTAATAATGTAAGACCTTCCAAATGACATCACTTATATAAAAATGGATTCTGGACAAAGCTTGGTCGATTTCTCTAGTTATTAGATGAATAAAGAAAATAGCAAAATATATAGATTGGTTAAATAAATAGCATTATACTGGGTAATAAAAGAAAAAAACACTTAATTATAAGAAGATGCAGCTTTCCCCTATATATACTGAGATTATCTCATGGTTTGGCTTTATATATGTAATACCAATGGAAGCGTCTCATGATACAATAGTAAAACATCTGCCTGTTATATTTGATGAGTTAAAATCTGAAGCAGATAAAAACTTGGGTTGTTTTTTCAATCAAGCTTAGAATGTTTCTTTCATGCACTATCCAATATTGATTCAATCAATGGTAGGAATCTAGCTATTCTTAGGTAGATGCTAAATCAATGATGGGAAATCACTCATTGCTATTGGAAAGTTGCTGTTGGATTATACAGAGGCTGCTTTACTCCTACACATACTAATGCATGTTAAGTTGTTAGGTAAATACAGGTTTAATTATGCCAAGGCAATCCTTTGAGTGCTACTGTTTTTGATAATACTAATGAATTTTGTATCAATTTGGTTTCAGATATAGTATTATAATAACACCTGTTATATCATAGAATAGTATCATGTTACCTTAAAGTTTAAATATTATAAAAGAAGTAAATCAGAAATATGTTTATTTTCATTAAATGAAATTTAATCATGTTAAAGTAGTCAAGCGTTGTTAACCAAGAAGTCAGCGCAGCTGCCTTACAAACAAGCACTTGGTTGCAGGCGGTTGTTGGGGTTCGCCTCCCAGCCAATGCTGTGACAGATAAATTTTAAAAGTGAACTTTTAATTTAGCTTCATAGCATTTCTCGTAAAATTATTTTTAAATATAATATAAAATTTTTATTATAATGATTCAATATGCTACCAGATAGGAAAATAATTACATTTGCATTATTTATTTAATATATTATACCAACTGTTCACAGTTGATGTATTGAGGAAAGGCATTTATATTCTAATGTGTAACATATTGAAAATTCACATGCATTCACATCATTTTGTTCTAGCTTAATGCAGATAATGGACCGTGATAAATGCTACTGTTATGATATGTAACTGTGGACCAATTTAACTTTAAAAATTATATACATCAATAATGCAATTCTAACAAGTTGATAAATAGTGCATTTACACATGTACTCATACTGAAATATCTTCAAATCTTTTCGTGTAGTATATAAATATGTTCATTCTATTATTCTCTTAAAAAATTGCTGTATAATGCCTAAATAAAATAAAGTTTTATGTTCCTTGCCTGATAGAATTTTTCTTATGACATTTTGTGATCACAATAACTTCATTTGTGCTGTAAATCTTTTTGAAAAGGTTTTTTTTTTAAAATGGCACCAGTGCACAAAATTAGTTATGGAAACCATTCTGCCAAACGTAAAAAACCATGAACTATTTTGTTTTTAATTTCATATTGATTTCTAAATCTATCCATCTATTTCTTAATTGCAGTAAATTGATTGATATTAGTCTCCATGATTTGCTTAAGTCAGTGTTTTATGATTCACTATTTTACTATCTACTGGAACATTCTTTTTGTTTATGACCTCCATTCACAAATTTAATGCTTTTTTAATTTTTACCAAGTACTTATCTCATAAGTATTACCAAAATCACTCTTTTCTTTATTTTTCTGTAATATCTTACATAAATACAATTTATCCAACTCATATACATACACCTATGTTTTGGCTGTCCTGCAGTTTTCTTCAGAGCCAATTTATTTTAATCTCTTAAAAAAATACATACACCTACATTTCGACTGTCTTGCAGCCTTTTTCAGAGCCAATTTACTTTAATCTCTTAAAAAAAACAGATTAAAGTAAATTGGCTCTGAAGAAGACTGCAGAACAGTCGAAAGGTAGGTGTATGTATATATGTACAAATAAAGGCTTTTGCTAAAAAGTGTTTGAAATGGTTTGAATAAATTGGACTTATCCTATACTACGGTTTTAGTTTTAGCATATATTCACTTTCCTTTGTAAATTGATTAGTCATTTTTCTAGTTTTAGCATACAACTTTCATCACATAAATGATGCTTTTTATGTTTTCCTACAGGCTTGGGAAATTATTACCATGATTAACTTTGTGCTTTGGAGTCCAATCCCAAAAGAATAATGTACTTTTAAGGTATCCAAGAGCTTAGCAAAGATTGCAAGAGTGTGAGATCTACAGAAAGTGTTTAAGAGAGGAAAATGGCTTTAAATATATAGAAAAGTTATACATATGTAAACATTTTACAAATTTTTATCTACCTTCTACCTACTCTTGCTAAATTAAGGTTAAATTTTCAAGTTTTAATTTCACAGTTATAACTGGAAAATTGTAAATATTAATTCCATAATTTGTCCTCAAAATTTTATTTAAAATGATAGTATAAACATTTATGTAGTAAAAAACTTTTTTAAAGATAATGATTTCAACTTTGGAAAAATTATTTGAAATAATTAATTGGAGTCTATATAAATTTCCACATCATAATGGTCTTATTATGGAAAAAATAATATGTTTATGTAACACGTGATCATCAATTGCTTTTAAATGATCGAACAGTTTATTCAATGTTAAATGAAAAAAGGGCCAGGTAGAGGGAATCATAATAAAAAATTGTATCTTGAAAAATAATATGAAAAGTTTGCTTTCCATGCTAAAAAGAACAAAACAATCCCCTGACCTCACCCCCCACCCTTACTCCCAAATTTTCATTAAAGAATGAGTAGATGATGCATATATAGTTTGCACCTATTTCATAAAAGACCAATAAACTTGGAAAATTTTAAAGAATATTTAAAAATTAATCATATGGTTTGCTGCTTCATCAATAAACTTCAAATGTTAAATACACTGATCATGTGACATTTCTACACCAGAAGTGACAGATTGAGCTTTGATTTAGAATGCTTTGGCTCTTAACTTTATTAGTTTGTCTACTCCCCTAAACAGCAGAAGTCCATAATTATTAATTATTAAATCATTTTTTTACATTTTTACTCATATATATTAAAGTGTTATTAAAACAGGCAAAACTCTCCATACAGTAGTGCCACTCAGTGCAAGCCAGAGTAATCAATGGATGCCAGAAGGCTTGTGTATAAAATCCCTATCCAGTGCCTACTCATCCAACATCCCCAGACTAGTTTCTAGCTTGTGGCCTTCATCAGTGAGGAGCTTTGGATCTGAGAGCACTGCACCTACCTGATGAGAGCCACAATCTAGAAACTAGTCTGGGGATGTTGGATGAGTAGGCACTAGATAGGGATTTTATGCACAAACCTCTTAGCATCCATTGATTATTCTGGCTTGCACTGAGTGACATTACTGTATGGGGAGTTTTGCCTGTTTTAATAACATTTATGAGCAAGCATAAGAAATGGTGATCATGTGATATATTAAAGTGTATTGATCCTATCAAAACTGACATGAGACTTATTCCTAATTTATAAATTGTGCTACAATGTTTTTATTTTTTATAACATCAACGTGTACACATATTTCATTCAATAGACGGATCATACGAGCCAAATTTATTTTCAAGTATTTGCTAAATATAAATACTATAAGAAAACTGGCAGCATATTAAAACACAAAATAAAAGGGCTGATACACATTTCTGCAAAAAAAAGTTACTGAATATCATTATAATATTGCATATTCTGCTTCTGTTCCAGCCAGAGTAATAAAGCAAAGCACTACAATATTCAAAATATTTACTTAATCTTTATCTATGATAGTTTGTTGCTGCTTTCCACTAACTGTTGATAATTGGTTAAAGACTTATTATTAAAGAAATGTCATGATCAATCACTCTTAAATAGCCATTCTAAATATTAAATAAAAGAAAAACAACAAAAGAAAGCATTAAAAGGAAAAAGAAAAGAACACTGTGACTGGAGTAAGAATTTTTGTGAGTATAATTAAAGAATGGAAATACATAATGTAACTTGTGCTAATTGGTCATGTACTAATATACACGATTAAAGGCAAAAGGAAAGGAAAAGAAGATTAGTGAAAAAAATAATGATCATAAATGTTAATAATAATAAGTATTATGCCTGTTAGTGCAGTCATGGAAGGTCAGAATCTAAAATCAAAATGGATGACTCATATTTTGAATTTTAAGGAAATATTCATATAAATTCCAACAACAAATCATTTGATTATTTACAAAATAATAACCAAAATATTACGTAGTCTTAAGTTATTATGATAAATTCAAAATTCAGATAAAAATAAACCTGTCATGAGTTCAGAACCAATAGAATTACAACATATCATTTACCAGTGGCGACAACTGCATCATATTACAATTATTTTATATATATGTTTGGCAGTCATTTAAAAATATATTTGTAAATAAAATTGGGAAATGGTACAATAAAAAAGAGGAAGTTCTTATTCTAAAAATTGTCTTTAAATATATAAAACATCGTATATAATTTATCAAACTTTATCTTAGTGCTCTTAAATTGCTGACCGAAATCTCGTAACTTATTGAGCTATTGAAAATATATCAGACTAATCTCTCTCACTACTACATATTTTGGAATAAATTTTTATTCTTCAGATGAATTGTGTTTGAACAATTGAATTTTCTACAAAGTAAATGGTTACACACAACTGGTTTTAAAGCTTAAATATATTCATAATCAAATATAAACATACACGCACATTCACGCATATATATATCATTTTTAATTACTATCAATCCACTGGAAAATGAAAGTTTTCCAAGCTTAATCCAGTTTATCCAATCCACAGCCTCTCCTTTTCACATTACAAACTTCTTTATTTCACATGGGCTCTCATTCTAGATGTTTTACAATCTCTTAGAATCCAATTTTACATTTCGATAAACCATCTATCCTTATCTCTTGTAGCAGTGTATTTAACCCAGTTTTATTTCAGTCTCTTAATTCTTTTAATGATGTCAGTGATCTATTTGTTCTCTTACCCATGTAGTTCACTTCCAATTCCTTCTTATTACTCATAACTTAAACTTCTCCATATTTTAGTAAGTGGCCTTATATCTCTGCACTGTTATAACAGTATTATATCTTCTAATGTACATTACCAACATTTCACAAAGTGCGAAAATAATATCTGTTCACATTTGAACACCCAAAATGATACCATATCTTACATTTAAGAAATATATATAAAGACTAAACATTAATCTAGAATAAGTATTTAATCAATCAAAATAATTTTTAGCACATCTAAGTTGCACATTATTTTTTCATTTATCGTTTTTTAATGTCTTTTTTCTCTTACAGTCTTCACTGTCTTAGTTTAATACAAAAATCAGTTGTCATGACCTCTTATATCATCAGTCATTTTTCTGCATTATCTTCATATATGAACAATTCCCTGTCAGTTTTTTTTTTTTTTATATTCACAGGGATTCTTAATCCAATATATTTTTTAAATTATATGCATATAGTACACATTTAGGATCTACATACATTCGATCTCATAGATAAAAATACCAAGGTTTAATAGATGATTAAAAAATCAATTTTCTGAACTTTTTATTTAATATGTTGAAACTTGAAAACAAACTCATAAAAGCATAAATACTCTGGGTGGTGCTATATTCCCAAAATGGGCCAGGTAAAATCAGTCTGTGTAGTAAACACCTATAAAACAGTAAAAAAAACTTTATTGTTTATTAAGACATCTTATATTTTGAAACAAAGTTCTCTGAAGCAACATATCATTGCATAAATCTAGAGTGATAGAAATTGCATCCAATGAAATACTCAATATCTATATACACAGTGGAGGCATTATTTGCAAAAGGTAACACATTCACTTATCATGCCTATGACCTAAATTCAAATTTGATCTGAATAAACTTGGAAATTTTTTTTTAATAGGATTAGTCTCTCCTTCACATTATCAGCTTGCAGTCAATCTAATTAAGCAACTAACATTGTTAAGTATGTAAATATATAGCTTTCTTAGCTGGAGGGTATTACAAAGATAAAAAAAGTGTTGCCCTTTATTTTGGCCACCCCTCAATAAAGATTTTTGGAGAAGACTCTTGATTTCAGCTTTTTTTAAAAAATATTTATATTCATGCATGTAATGTCATGTTTACAAATATTCAATATTTTATAGATTTGTTTTTATTTTACAAATTGCTTGATCCAAGTGTTTTGATCAGCGTTCTAAATGTACTTTTTTTAGTGGTAATCTAAATATGAAATTGGATTTTTATTATCAAATGGGTACTCTTGTAAGGTCAAATACTTAAATGAGAGACTAAACAGGTACCACCAAAATCATTGAAAGAATTAAAAGATTGAATAGAGTTGAGCTGGATATATTGTTAAAAGAGGTAATAATAAATGAATTGTTGAAGTTTTAAATGGTATCACAGAGAATTGTAAAAGACACAGATGTCAAATGGATAGATGAAATAAGATCTAGGTGCAGTGCTTTCAGATCCAAGACTCCTCACTGATGAAGGCCACAAGCCAGAAACTAGTCTGAGAATATTGGATGAGTAGGCACTAGATAGGGATTTTGTGCACAAGCCTTCTGGCATTCATTGATTACTCTGGCTTGCATGGAGTGGCAATACATATAGAGAGTTTTGCCTGTTTTAATAAAAGATAGTTTGTTGATATGATGTGAAGAACAGTGAAGAATTTGGAATACATTTCATCCTGCAGTAAAATGATGATTATGATTCTTGTTAGCCATATTGAAATTTTCACACTTTAATATAGTCATGAGATAACATATTATATTAAAATTTTTCTGGGAAACTAATACAATTTATTTCTTTGAGGAAAAAGATATGATAATGCTAGAATAGTAATAATAATAATTGAACATTTAGTTACTCAGAAGGTTATATGACATTTGAACATCAGAATATCAAGTTGAGCTTTATTCCAAAAAGTTTAGTTCTTGAATATTGTTTAGACTGAAATATATTTGAATATATTCAAGATATTATACTAGTTTCTGGGTATTATGTCAGCCTAAGTTATTGGTGTTTAATACTAACAGCTAATTTATGTTACTCTTTTATTTGTTTCAAATTTTTGTTAATTTATACGAATCTTGTACTCATCTAGAAGTTTTGTCATACTGTAGAATTACCTTAACCATCCCATTCCTTCTGCTACATGCCACTTAACCTTTAAATCCTAAATATACCAATAATAAAATAAAATATTGTATATTTCTTGTTTTAGTTGTAAATTAAGATGATAGGAGAAGAGATAGGATTCTCTCATTTTTTATTTAATCTATATAAGACTACTCAAAGGATGAACAAATAATTTGTATCACATGCCATTTCCTATTCTATGTGAAATGAAGTAAAAAATCACACTTATATTTAGAAAGGAAACACATCTAACTTTTTGCTTCATAAACATAAAATAAATCACTTCCAAAAAGAAAGAAGTAATGAAATTCTCTAACTTATTACCTGCAAAAAGTTCAATTTTCCACAATACTGCATTTATTAGCATCAAATGCTATGTAGTAGATAAATTTAAGCGATGAGAAATTAAACAAAGCTGGAGTATATTGTATATATCTATAACTTTTTAGCCAACATTTGTTATCACAATAAGATTTAATTATCTTATTTGTGATTTAATTTATCTGAAAACTACTCTAAAGATTTAAGATTACAGTTAAGAAGTTGAAATCAATTTCCTCATAATAGTAAAAAAAAAATTTTTCAGCCATTATGAAAAATAGAAATTATTTTTCTCACACAGGTGGCACTTATGTTTGCAAAAGTATTAATTCAGTCACAGAACTCTTAATCTTGAACTCAATAAATATGGGTAGTACTTGTTCATTGATTTCCAAAGACTGCTTGAAAGTAAAGTTATTTTCAAAAAAATGTCAAATAACAGAAGTATAATAGAATAGTTTTGAGGTCTAAGGCTTCACTAATATATATTAGGAAAACAATAGGTTCAAACCCTGATATAAGCTTGGTTGGCAAGGGTTGGTTTATATAAAAATAAGCTCTAAGCATATGTGATTCACTTGTGTTTTTCAAACTCTTGCTTATGGATGAATGAGTACAGATTTAAAAATATTCATGTACTGTGCATGACTGACCAATTATTCCCTTCATTATTTATTATCACATATGTCTTCAGCTCACGATTAATAGATTTAATATATATAAATGGTACAATAGAGACAAAAATTATTATATTCAGAAGTAATGTCCAAAACATATCTTAATCATTTTAGGCAAAAAATAAATAAATAAATAATCCTTTTCTTTTTCTTAAGAAAACATTTGATTCTCCCCTTCCCCCATCAGATTATGACTTACAAAAGCTGTATTAAAGTTATGTATAATACACAAGTTGAATTTGCTTTTTTGACAAAGAAGCTCCTTCTATATATGGTGCTAGAATATAATTGTCACTAGAGCAAAGAATTATTAAAACATGACCATTATGATGTAAAGTTGAATGAAATTAAGCAAGTTTATCTGGTAGAGACTCAAAAATGCACAAACAAATATGAAGTGAAATCACAAAATCTAATATTATTTCAATATAGTGAGAGACTTTATGTATTGTCAAAAAATAAGGTGCAATATATGATTCCATGGTTTTCATCAGAATTCTTCTAACATAAAAAGGAAGAACATTATCAATTGATGAAATAAATTGTTTTGTATATCACATGATCACCATTTCTTATGCTTGCTTACAACTGGTATTAAAATAGGCAAAAAATCACTATACATATTGCCACACACTGCAAGCTAGAGTAATCTTAATCAATGGATGCCAGAAGGCTTGTGCATAAAATCCCCATCTAGTGCCTATTCATTCAATATCCCCAGCCTAGTTTCTGTCTTGCAGTCTTCATCGGTGAGGAGCCTTGGATCTGAGAGCACTGGGGATATTGGATCAGTAGGCACTAGATGGGGATTTTATGCACAAGCCTTCTGGCATCCATTGATTACTCTAGCTTGTAGTGTGTGGCAATACGTATAGTGAGTTTTTGCCTGTTTTAATTTTGTTTTGTATATATTGGGAATAACAAGAAGGGATGAAATATTTGGGTGACAGATAAAACCGGTGTCATTGACATCATAGAAAGAATTAAGAGACTGAAATAGAGTGGGACCAAATATATTGCTAGAAGAAATTATAATAGATAGACAGTTGAATTTTTAAACTGGATCCCAAGAAGTTCTAAAAGACCTAAAAAGAAACCATATGTGAAATGGATAGACAAAATAGTTATTGGAAAAGAGAGAATACAGATCAGAAAACTGAATTAATATTGGAGAGCCCTTCATAATTCAATGTATTGATAAGGCTTAAAAATTATGATGATATCAATGATAGGATACATTATATTCAAGAATATTAAATCCAATAAATGTTTTGTTATTTTGTTGCCGTAATTCCAATCAGCAATGTTTAGATTTGACATTATATAAGATTGCTTTGGGATGTAGTACAACTGTTACCAGTAAGTAAAATACTCCATTCTTATTTGCCATTTATATTGTTAGTAATATTGTGATTGTTGATGTTCTCTACCGTGTCATAACCATGCAGTGCTTTTTTAATAAACTATTTTAGAATTTTAAAAATATACAATTTTGGTGTTTGCAATCGTAGAAACATTCAATCACTAAATACATTTGCATAAATTTTTCTGTTATATGGTTTAAATAATGCTTTTATTTTACTGCCAAAAAGTGTGTAGTGTTAAAATAGTGGCATTGTTGGATGTGGAATCTTGACAAAGTATCAAAAGTTTAAAAAAAAAAAAAAAAAAATTTGCCATCTGATAACATTTTTTAATATTATTGACAATTCTAAAGATTCTAATTTGGATTTTAATATATAATTATATAATCACCAATTATTGTTTTTTTTTTTTTTTTTTTTTGGGGGGGGGGTCAATCCAACATAAGTTAAACTATGGACAATTATCTTATCTATAAAGTAGTTATAAAGATATGTAGAATAAACAATGACAGTACCAAGTGTGAAATTTATATAAACAGATTTTTTTTTTTTCATGTGTCATAGCATCAACCGGGAGCGAACCCGCTAACCCGCGACAACTGCTTGTAAAACAGCTATCGCTGCCCTCTCGACCACCAATGCTTGACTAAACTGAGATGTTAAGTGAAAAACTGTGTTGGATTGAAAAAAAACATTAACATTAATTGGTGAGTTCTAAGGATTAAACACAAAAAAAAAAAAAAACCACCTTGCAAACAATTCGACTATCAATTTGATGTTTGTTATTAAAAGCAATGTTCAGCATTTCACCAATCTAAAAGGTTAAATTTTGCCATTTTAAAATTTCTTTTGATGAAAACTATATATTTTTTAAAGCTTTTATTGAATAAAATTTATCATCATCATTTCCAGCCATTAGTTAAATGAAAATATCTATTTCAACTTCAGAAAGATAAAATAAATAAATATAGAAAGACAAAAAATATATTGTGAGATTTGTGATAATTATACAAACCAATATATTTATTACAAATATGTTCCCATACATCACAAGTTATTCCTTTCATCTTTTTACATAAATCTTGCAATGCAAGTTTATCCTCATCCATTTTTTTTAGGATAAAAACCATTAATTGAATATTGGCCCCTTTTTAGAGCATCATAGATCTCTAAATGAAGTTATATCCATCTAAAATACTAATATTCTTTATAAATATTGTTGTATTACAATTATTTTTATATTATCTTTTTTTTTTTAATTTTAAAAATTATTATCATCATTAATCTTTGATTATTTTTTTGCAAATAGTATATACCTATATATAATGTCAATTATCTTCATTTATTAAGCAAATATCAACTTCTTTTGTAAATAGACAGATAAGACACAATATATATATATATATGTCAAGAGTTAGTGGCCGAATGATTAGCACAGCCGCCTTACAAGCAATTGTTCCGGGGATGGTTCGCTTCCCGACCGACGCTTTGATACATTAAAAAAAAAAAAATTATATATACATATAATCTCAAATATTTCCAACTTTATATTTGTTTAAAATAAGTACTTATATATATAAAATTAAAATTTAAATGAATTTTTAATTTAAAATAGGGTATTATAATTTTAAAATTGGTAAAATAATGGCTTTTTAATAGGTGAGATTAGATTTAAATATAATAAATGAAAAATTATATTTTAGGTTATTAGTGAATGACAATCTTTAGCAAAGCATTTTCTTATCCTTCTCTCACTACCTTCTCATCACGCATGACAAATGTTGAATCGGGCTGTGGCAATCTGAAGCTCAAATGGTAACCAATATGGCGTTTTATTGAATAAGAAAATTTTCCCCTCAAAAGCCATTAACAATAATCTTGTTACATTTTATTGATCTTGTCCTGTGAAAGAAGGCCATTCACGTAAGACTTCATTTGAGAATGTTTCATAAAATATTGATTTTTCTAATATGGCTACTATTTAAATCTAACCCATCACTCTTTCTAATCTACTCTTCTCCCTCTTTTTTTCCTCCATTATTTTGCTCTTTTTTTTTTTTGTAATCTTTAAAATTTCTAAACTGATCAGCTATCTAATTTCAATGTTTGTTATTCACAGCTTATAATAATGGTATTAACAATAGAGCCAAGACATCTATTTATGCAACACTATACCACACACACACACACACATACATAAGATAAAACTGCTTTTTAGACAGTTCAATGCAGGTTAAAGGTCTCTCCGACAGCTTTTTACAGAGGAATGTTGAAAAAAAAAAGAACTCACCAGATGCTAATTGTCCAATGGTATAACTAACTATACTGAAGCAAGGCAAAGCAATGTGTTCAAACTGAGTCTTAGAGATTCTTTTGCTTTATATATATACATTTTAAATAGTATTAAGATATATGCTACTTATATTAAAAAGAACTTTTTTAAAAATTTTGTATAAGGGGTTCAAAAATTCTAAATGCGCCATTTCCAATATAATGGAGATTTGAATCATTTACATATCAATATAGATGTGATTATCTGGCTATAAACCTTCTACTTGAAAAAAAAATCCTAAACTTTTTGGCAGAATATTTAAGATTACTCATTTCAGATTTAAAGCTAATTACAGACATAACAAGTGGATGCATAACTATTGAAAAACAATATTTTTTTTCACATATATCTACATGATCATAAAATTAATCAATGTCCAACATTCTTGATCCAATACTTACAAAGCTTACTCTAAATTTTACTGAAGAATCAAGTTGTAGCAAATAGTGTATTAGACTCCCAAATTTATGTTATTGCCATTCAAATTTAAGTGAAGCTAACTTTTTTTTTCAAATATGGAAGAAATTTTCAAGCAACCTGTAAATAAGTATTTATTAAACATAGCAAAATAGTTTGGGATTAGCCAAAAAGTATTGATGATGAGTATCCATAAAATCATGATAACAGTCTGATGTAATCTTTACTGTAATCTTACATATTAACAAAGGCAAAACTCTCCATACAGTAGTGCCACCCTGTGCCAAACAGAGTAATCAATGGATGCCAGAAGGCTTGTACATTAAATCCCTATCTAGTGCCTACTCATCCAATATTCCCAGACTAAGCCAGAAACTAGTCTGGAGATATTGGATGAGTAGGCACTAAATAGGGATTTTATGATAAGCCTTCTGGTATCCATTGATTACTCTGTTTGGCACAGGGTGGCACTACTGTATGGAGAGTTTTGCCTTTGTTTACAACAATTATGTGCTAATATAGAGATGGTGATCATGTAATCTTACATATTGGTAAAAAGCCTATGGGTTACAATATACTTTTTTTCCAAACTAAACCTATATTGATTTTTATAGCTTGTGTTTTATCTTAATTTTGTGCAATTTACCCTGGATGCTTGCATTAAACCACCAAGTACAATTATGATAATAATATGTGATTACTAATAGCAATAATAGATAACTTTCTAAGTTTATTGATTAATCAAGCTTATGGGGATTAGATTGGGTTGATGCATAAAGAAAAACACAACTCCCATAACCAATCTAGCTATTCATCATTATGGTCAGTAAATGGATGAGGTTATTACTGACTGAAGTCAAAGATCACAGAAAAATATAGGTTGATCAAAAAAGCATCACTAACTTATCATGAAATATAAGCATGATTATGCATGATTATATTATCCATGTGTATTTCACAACTATTGTGGAATGCCAAGATTTTATCTTTTATGCATGTAGTTTTACTAATAATGTAATGCAGGAAAAAACATGGCAGTAAAAATAAACAAATATTAAATAAAATTTAAAAAAGTAGAAGAAAAATAAATGTATGTAGATAAAATGACTAGATAAGCAAAAATGTCAAATATGATTATTATTTATTTACTTTTTTAAAAAAGTAATGTTTATTGCAAATTTAAAAAAAAACATTAAAATCATCTCATCTACAGAGACAAGTAATAGCCTGTCAAAATTAATAACCTACCAACTGAGTATCTTTTAAAGAAACACTCTCAAAAAGGGTGCAGTAACGAAAAATCATAAAAAGCAAATAAAATCCACAAACTATAATAAATATAAAAACAAACAAACAAAGAAAAATAACTACCAAATAGAAAACAAAAATGATAAATTACAAGAATTTTCAAAAAAGCTTATCAACAGTGATTCAAGACTTGTTGAAAAACTAACAAACCCATTTACTACGAGCTTACATTTAAAAATCACCCAAACCATAGACTAGTTTATATAGAAAAATATTTTGAGTGATTGCTTTTAAGATATAATAAACAACAAATATATATTATATGAATGTACAGTACACCTATAATTTTATGTGTACACATGTAATGCTTAAAATTATATATGTATGTGCGTTAAGTTCTCTATCAGAAGGTACGCTGAATGTATGATAATCTTAGTTTAACATTAGTTTTATTAATTTGCCACTGTTAACCACAGACACCTTCATTATAAATAGAAGCAGTTATCTTACTTCAAAGACATCTGCTGTAAGCTTGAATAATTACTTGGCACTAAATAATAATGTTATTCCATCCATATTTCCCAAACCATTTTCTGTTTTTTTCTTCATCTGAAACCAATGCCTTCTAGAACTTATCTTTAACTTTTTTGTATTACCAAGCTGTCAGCTTGAAATTCAGAAATGCTAAAGATTTGAATGTGATCCAACTCACCCATAAAGCTTACATTGATCTGACACCAAGACAACAACTATATATTTTAGCAGTCTCCTTTCATACTAACTCTAGTTTCCTTTCACCCTTTAGCTAAAATAGTTAAAACCACAAAACAGCTCATGACATTTTGATCCTATGGCAGAGAAAGCCATATGATAGTTTGTTAATCATGCACTTTAATGAAACTTCTACAAGAGTAAAAATATTTTTAGTTGTTGCTAGATTGATACTTTCTTTTGGTGGTTAAAACAATACCATTTATAAATACTAGCTAAGTCCATGGCTTTGCTTATGTTAGTAGGATAAAAGAATATAATGTAATATGTAGTTGTTCCCTCAGCTTATATATTCATATATTATTTACATGAAATAACAATACATGAATTATCAACAGGAATATCACCAAAAATATAACCTTTTATGATCAGTTTTTAGAATTTTAGTTGAAATATATTTCTAACATGATAAACTAGTTTTAAAAATGTTTGCAAATATTCCATCATGTCTGTAAGGAACATTAAGTCAGAAAGCCAAGCTTCATTTTCTAATTCTTGGTATTTTCCCCTTTTTTCTTTTAAAAATGTTATGATAGGATTTAGGAGTTCCACAAAACAGCTCAAAACATTGTAAGTTAACAGCCATCTTATAACATACCATAAGGAGAGATTATTATGCAATTCATCTCATTTTTCTATTTAATTCTTCAAAAATGTCAAGCATTGGTATCCAAGAGATCAGCACAGCAGCCTTGCAAGCAAGCAGTTGGTTGCAAATGGTTGTTGCGGGTTCGCCTCCCGGCCAATGCTATGACATATGAAAAAAAAAAAATTATTAAATTGATGGTGTGCTTTGGCATTTGTTCCAATTAAATTCACAATCTGCAAAACAATCTTCTATAAATTTTCATATTTTAAGTACTTTGCTATGAGATGGTGAATTATGCAGTGAAAAGGTACAAAATGTGAAATTTTAGGATCATTGTTTAAAAGACCAACAAGACCTAGGTTTTTCCCTATCATTGCAGGGGCTCTGTCAATCACAACTCTTACAAGTTTATCACAAGACAATTTAAACCTGTTCATTACATCATCAAGTACATTTTTGACAATAATATCATGAGTTGTTTCGATGAGAGCTAGAAGATCTAACATTTCTTCCTTTACATATGCATATACACAGCAGACAAAAACGGCCCAATTGTGAAACATCCTGAATGACTGTAGACTCATTGAGAGCTAAACTAAATACTGTATAATTTTTCAAATCACATATCACACTATTTTCAAGATTTTTAGTAAATTCATTAATATGATGCTCAGTTGTCTGGCATGACATACTTGTGCAATCAATTTATGGACTTTTGTATTACTTGGATCCAAAACTTTAACCACTTTTTCCAAGTTTCTTTTAATAAATTCTCATTATCCATATGGTCATTTGGCATGAGCATTATTCCAGTCTATTAAAAAAACTACCTTTGGTGGTTCTGTCATTTGTGTGACTAAAAGAAGAGTCTTAAGCCAGTAAACATCACATGATCACTATTTCTTATGCTTGCTCATCATGTGATGTTTATTGACTTAAAACCAATCCTGCCTAATAGGATAGTGGTGGCTATGGTTATTAAAGAACCAAAGACACCAAAATGTATGGGTACTGAACTGAGTTCAGATCTATAGGACTGTATAAGCCAATGAGCTTGTATTGGAAATATTATAGTGTTTTCAATTTAAGTCTCATAGTTTTGTAATTAAGTAGAGATAAAAGATGGCTACTGGAGGTTTGCATTAGATCCTAAGATCTAGGTGCAATGCTCTCAGATTCCAAGCTCTTCACTGATAAAGGCCACAAGCCAGAAACTAGTCGGGGATATTGGATGAGTAGACACTAGATGGGGATTTTATGCACAAGCCTTCTGGAATCCATTGATTACTTTGGCTTGCACTGAGTGGCAATATGTATAGAGAGTTTTGCCTATTTTAAAAGAAGAATCCTTGTTTATTATGAAGATCTGATGCAATGATTTAAGTTTCTCTGTTCACAATCTTGAATTGTGCAGATATTAAGTTGAGAAGTGAGAATGACTTACTTCATAATATCAATGTGCTTACTTTGTAGTTTGCAATTGTAACTCTTCAAATATTGACTCAATGACTTTCCATTATTGTCAATTAAAGCAAAATTTTCTACCCATTCTTCCTGAAAGCTTTACCTTTGTTTTTCATATTTTCTAGGATCATGATAACAAAAAATTTAAGTAAAGTTATTTCTAAAGTCTGAAAAATTCAGAACAAAATAATTAATTAATATAAAAATATCTAAGTATTAATTCTTGTTTTAAAAAATTCGTAAATGGTGCAACAAATAGTCGAAGAAACAAAGCTTCTTAAATAGTTTTAACAAGGCTGTAAACCTTAGCAATGAGCGTCTGAAAAAATCGTCACTAGGGACCTCTGTAGGTCTTTAAAACACATGCAGAGGTCCCTAGTGACGATTTTTTCAGACGCTCATTGCTAAGGTTTACAGCCTTGTTAAAACTATTACTGAAATAATAGTGAGCGTTTAATAAAATTTATAATTAAAGCTTCTTAAACTAAAATAAGAAATAAAAACAATTTAGATAATTAAAAGCAATTTTGGACTATATTTAATTTTGGTTGATATTTTCCTGGTAATTTTTAAATGTCTGTTTTATTATTATTTACACCAAAAAATAGAAACAACAAACCCAAAATGAAACAAATGTTTTCCAGTTTTATTTTCAAGAGTTTTTTATATAATTGTTTAAAAAAGACATGAAACTTTAAGTGCACTAATTATAAATAATTAAAATAATTTTCTTAACCTGTAGACATATTTTTAAAAAGATGCCATGGAAAAATTATAAATCATAAAAAAGTTTAAACTGCTTAATAAAACAATCTACTTATCAGATTTTTTGAAAAAATATGAAATAGAACCTTTAGCTGATAGAAAAACTATCACTAAAATATAAACCACAAAATTGCCCAAATCATAAGTATATACATGTGATCATTTCATATGTGCATGTGGTAATTTTTATAAGATTCGGTAGATGCCATTAATGAAATTTGCCAATATATTTTAAGATAGTATGCACATACATACATGATGTAATCTATAATAAAATAAATAATAAAAATGTTTGATAAAAATTTCTATCATATTACATATTTTTGGGCAATTAAAAAAATTCTGAAATAATAAAAATAAAATTGGATTTCAATGTAAACCACACTTAACTGGACTATAAGTCACATGTGGCTCTGAGAGCCACATTTTCCCACCATTGGTATACTCTATATGTGTAATATTGATTTAAAGTAAAATTATATGCATTAAATGAAGTTCTTTTACAATATGTACATATACATTATTATGTGCACATACTAAATATGATATATACATAGGGGATATATATTTTAACTTATAACAGAAATACCTAGTGATATATTTATATATATCAACTGTAAGTGTCGTTAGTCTAAAGTACACTATACTTTTACATTTTCATTTACTGTCTCCATACTAAGAACATAAAAATAATAGAGTTAAAAAACTTATATTAAATGCTTTTATTGTCTCCATTAAAAAGAAATCTAGTAATTATTTATTTAACAATTGGAGTTTTTAGATTTAACTTGGAATAGAAGGGGGGTCAGAAATTAATTAAGTCAATACCTATTTTTTATAACAAGGGATTGTCTTAGTCAAGCATTGGTGGTCAAGAGGTCAACAATAGCTGCTTTGCAAGCAGTTGTCCTGGGTTAGTAGGTTTGCTTTCCAGCTGATGCTATGACACATGAGAAAAAAAGGGATTGTCTTAATTAATTTCTGGAACCCCAACAAGTTAAATCTAAAAACTCTTAATTGTGGTTGAATAAACAATTATTTTATTTATTTTTAGCACACAGTCAGTAAAAGCATTGAATATAAAATGAAATTTTCTCTATTATTTTAATCTTCATGATGATTCTTTAATTAATGTCATGACTAAATCTAATTGTCTTATTGCTGGTCATCTATTATATTCACCAACAAACATTCTAAACATTATACACTTTTCTAGGAATTGTATCATATTATAAGACAAATTCAAATTAATTATTTGTACTTTAAGTAGCCCTGGAATTCTAATAGATCTTGATCAGCATTAATAATTTGAATATCTTTTTTTTCAGTAGCTTTATTTTACATTCTTAGTGAGTTATTGAAAACACAATTACTTTTGATCTTCATTTTTAAAGATTCATCACAAAAAAATGATCATTGATTTGTAAGGCGAAAGGTACAGTATGTTAATGACAAGCTATAAAAGAAATCAAAAGTTGTTATTATTAATTAATAATAATAATAGTAGTTAATATTTTTTACTTTCAAAAATACTGCAATAAATTTATGCTAGGTCTTAGAAATTGGATTAAATGTTAAAAAATGTTAATTGCATCTAAGACTTGAATGAGATCAATAAAATATAAATGCCTTATTAAGAGATGATAACAGATACTATCAATTTATTAATAAACTTTTGGTTTGAAATATAAAAATGCACAAGGAAGTGGGGAGTTTAATTGAAATTCATATAGAAAAATTGAACAAGCAAAATTTTATGACAATATGAAAAAATAGAACAGTAAAATGGCAAAAAAAGTTATGAGAAAAAATAAATTTTCCAAAGACATAAAAAGTTATTTTGGTATTGAAATGTTGGAGAAATAGAAATATGGAAGAAGTGCTAAAACAGAGATAAGTGAAGTATTCTACTAAGTAACTCATACAATAATATCATTACTTGAAATACTTCATATCTAAAACAAAGAAATAGACATACAATTTATATCTCTGATGAATTAATAGTTTAAAAATTAAAAAAAAAATTGTTAGTAATGTTATATACAAAATAATAACAATATATCTGACAACTGAAAGAACATGATAATGATATTGACATCTAAGGAAGATGCAAAGGAAAATATTAGAAATTTCAAAATTATCAGTTACATATAAAAAACATTTACAAATGTCATTTCTAATAATATTCAATATAAAACACGTTTTCTGTGTTTAAAAAAAAAAAGATTATTATAATATCCTGCAATGCTAAGCATGATTTGGACTATTTGAAGTGACATTCATGGTGTAAGTAACCTACTGAAGGCAATCTTATTTAACCTCAAGTGTCTGAGGTGATACTTAAATAATGTGTACATGTAAATGATATAATTTAAATAGACCATTTTTTTAATAGGGGAATTTTTTTTGGTTTTAAATTAATTTTATTAGATTTACTATATACATTGAATTAATAACACGCTAATGCACTGTGGTGAAACTTTTCTATATAATAATTTCTGTATGCTTTCTATATCAAATTTCTGTAGACTAAGTGCTTTCAGAGTTTTGTTACTCTATAATCATAGTCTCTTAGATTATTAATATATGCAAATGTATGCAAAACTATCTCCTATATTATGCATTTTCTGGAAATGGCAAAACAAGTGTCTTTTAGATTATTTATAAGACTTATTGAAACAAAAGAGATTTCAAGTAGAAAAGCAGTAACATAGATGGTCATATAATTGAGTAATAAATATATGTCTAATGCATATTGAAACAGTTCGATCTGAGGATCGATCTTAGTTTCATGTTTTTTTTTTCTTTCTTTCCTTGTTTGTTTTGGTTGTTTTCAAATCTTAGTATAGCAGATTTGCTATAAACCATTATTTCGTGCAATGAGGCTTTGTTCATCCAAGCTACATAAACTTAAATTGTTCATGTCATGTTTTATGTAGATAATTAAATAAATTACTTGTATAAATATTGTACGTAATAAAATATATACATCGTGTGTGTGCGTGGTTTCGATACTAATATAAGATTATTTTAAAAAGAAAGAGAAAGTTTCATTGCACGAATAATTCTTAATTTTAAATAGTTAATACTTGTACAAATTTATTTAAAAAAAAAAAAAAAACATTTCAATGTACCGACTGGATAATAAAAGTGAAATCGCTAAAGGCCAGAAAATCAAGGAAGGCAGAGTCCAAAATGAGGTGACCAATGACCAGGAGAATTCTGGGAACTTTGGCCATTTTAAATTGCATCATGTTAAATTGCATCATGCAGATTGCGTCATCCTGGATTACATCATTCTGTATTGCATCATTTTTTTTCTTCTTGACCACTCCAAAAGAGGAGAAAACATCAGAGTAAATTTGGAGAGTGCAGTGTTAAGAAGTGATCTGTAAACTTTGATAATGTTGTGCTAGGTCCAGTAAGCTGATCCCTGTCCTGCTGATGAAACCTTCCTAGCCTGCCAAAATATCATGCACTGTGACTCCAGTTGTCCAACTTTCATATGCCTATAGTTCCAGTTTCCAACCCTAAACTTTGAAAGCCAATATGTTTTTATATCAAAACCAAATGTGCGCCTACATTCTAAGTAATCATCATCGCAAGAAACGTGTCCGGATGAAGAAAGAATGGTAAATCTAATTTACATGAACTTTTACTTTCTTTAATGCCAGTCCCTTATATAAGTAGATTTAAATCTGTACTAAGT
Organism: Epiperipatus broadwayi; assembly: GCA_028023455.1. Lineage (NCBI taxonomy): Eukaryota > Metazoa > Onychophora > Udeonychophora > Euonychophora > Peripatidae > Epiperipatus > Epiperipatus broadwayi. The sequence continues at coordinate 1,215,759 of JAQFVV010012606.1, read as the reverse complement.
ATGCTAAATATTTGTTATTATGTTTTTGTTCTTTTGATAAAATATATATAGTAAACTTGTAGTTAAACGTATCCCTTTCCACCTGTTAAATTTCTTTACTCTCGTCTTTAATAACAAGTTGCTAATGCCTTAAGTTTTACGATGATTTTAAATAGATATTTTATTCATTATTATATATATATATTGGTTTTAAATTGATGTATGTGTTATAGTTTAATGAAGGATATTTTATTCTATGCCACCGGGTAGTTAATATCTAAAATCTATTTTATCTATCTAATTGCATGTTTTCTGATATGAGGGGGGGGAATAATAATCAAGGGTAGCCATTGTTGTGTTTACTACTTCCGAACGGTCAGGGGGGTGTGAGATTCAGAGTGTAATTAATTAACAGTTAAATATATGATTCTCTAAGCTTATCGTGTGGTTTTAAATTACTTTATCAGACGGTTACATGGGAAAAGTATGATGGAATAAATAAAGTCTTATATAGATATTTATAATTTCTGCTTCAAGCATTCGTTCACCATGTTACTGATTTAGTGCTATATTTCACTTCCCATAGCTTGATTCGGTGTCTAGTCTGTGATTTCAAACAAGGGAGAGAGAAATTCTCCTAGCCTCCTCAGTGGGTGTGAATACTTGTCAAAGTGCGAGCCACCCAGTCTTCGTTAATACACCACAAGCTATTACTTCTGATTATTATGTTTGTTTCATATAGCAGCCAGTCACATCACCCTATATTGGAAGATATAAGCTTATTCCCCATTCCCGTAGTACGTGATGGTTTGATTTGTTTAAAACCAATGAGGCGACCTTAATTTAATAAAGAATTTAGTCTAATAAAGATAAAACAGTTAAAGTTTTGTTTGCTCTGATTCTCACATCTCTTGTACATAATTAATCACGTAAACAAATTAATTGTTTAAGTTACGCTAATATTATATTTAAAGAAATCATCTGTGATATTGCCTACACCGGTCATAGATAAAATGATTATAAAGCAAACCAAAATATTAAATGCAATGTTGTCCATCAATTACACTTGTATAGATTTCCGTTAAAGACTAGAAGTAAAATAAGTAATGTTGTATATAACAAGTAATTATATTGTGTTTAAATTTTATCTAATCGTAAGAATAATTATTAAACATTTGTGTAATCTAGTTTGTCTCTCTCTTCATTAAATAATTATTTTACCGTCATTTGATTACTGTCTGTATTGACAACACGAGAATATATATATTGCATTGATTGTATCTAGCGTTGGGCATCCACCGCGCAGTTATATATAAAGATAAGTTAGGCAGAATTATTGTTTGTGTTCCCACTGAGCTAGTATTAGGCTATACCATGTACTATGGATTCTGTTATACCTCAGTCACTGGTGCACAGGGTTTGGGTTTGAACTCAGTTTGGTTTCAGATTTAGTTCTGCAATCGGTCTGGGTTTGAAGTCGGTTTTGTGTGTAGTTGATGGTTTGCAGTTGACCGGTACAGTAGGTTAAATTTTGGCGCCCACCAGTGACTGAGGTATAACAGAATCCATAGTACATGGTATAGCCTAATACTAGCTCGGTGGGAACACAGACAATAATTTTGCCTAACTTATCTATATATAACTGCACAGTGGATGCCCAATGCTAGATACAATCAATGCAATATATATATATATATTCTTGTGTTGTCGATACAGACAGTAATCAAATGACAGTGAAATAATTATTTAATGAAGAGAGAGACAAACTAGATTACACAAATGTTTAATAATTATTCTTACGATTAGATAAAATTTAAACACAATATAATTACTTGTTATATACAACATTACTTATTTTACTTCTAATCTTTAATGGAAATCTATACATGTGTAATTGACGGACAACATTGCATTTAATATTTTGGTATGCTTTATAATCATTTTATCTATGACCGGTGTAGGCAATATCACAGATGATTTCTTTAAATATAATATTAGCGTAACTTAAACAATTAATTTGTTTACGTGATTAATTATGTACGAGAGATGTGAGAATCAGAGCAAACAAAACTTTAACTGTTTTATCTTTATTAGACTAAATTCTTTATTAAATTAAGGTTGCCTCGTTGGTTTCAAACAAATCAAACCATCATGTACTACAGGGATGGGGAATAAGCTTATATCTTCCAATATAGGGTGATGTGACTGGCTGCTATATGAAACAAATATAATAATCAGAAGTAATAGCTTGCGGTGTATTAACGAAGACTGGGTGGCTCGCACTTTGGCAAGTATTCACACCCACTGAGGAGGCTAGGAGAATTTCTCTCTCTCTTGTTTGAAATCACGGACGAGACACCAAATCAAGCTATGGGAAGCGAAATATAGCACTAAACCAGTAACATGGTGAACGAATGCTCGAAGCAGAAATTATAAATATCTATATAAGACTTTATTTATTCCACCATACTTTTCCCACATAACCGATAAGCTCAGAGAATCATATATTTAACTGTTAATTAATTACACTCTGAATCTCATACCCCCCTGACCGTTCAGAAGTAGTAAACACAACAATGGCTACCCTTGATTATTATTTCCCCCCCTCGTATCAGAAAACATGCAATTAAATAGATAAAATAGATTTTAGATATTAACTACCCGGTGGCATAGAATAAAACATTCTTCATTAAACTATAACACATACATCAGTTTAAAACCAATATATATATATATATAATGATGGATAACATATCTATTTAAAATCATCGTAAAGCTTAAGGCATTAGCAACTTGTTATTAAAGAACTAGAGTAAAGAAATTTAACAGGTGGAAAGGGATACGTTTAACTACAGGTTTACTATATATATTTTATCAAAAGAACAAAAAAACATAATAACAAATATTTAGCATACTTAGTACAGATTTAAATCTACTTATATAAGGGACTGGCATTAAAGAAAGTAAAAGTTCATGTAAATTAGATTTACCATTCTTTGTTCATCCGGACGTGTTTCTTGCGATGATGATTACTTAGAATGTAGGCGCGCATTTGGTTTTGATATAATGACATATTGGCTTTCAAAGTTTAGGGTTGGAAACTGGAACTATAGGCATATGAAAGTTGGACAACTGGAATCACAGCACATGATATTTCGGCAGGCTAGGAAGGTTTCATCGGCAGGACAGGGATCAGCTTACTGGACCTAGCCCAACATTATCAAAGTTTACAGATCACTTCTTAACACTGCACTCTCCAAATTTACTCTGATGTTTTCTCCTCTTTCGGAGTGGTCAAGAAGGAAAAAAAATGATGCAATACAGTATGATGTAATCTAGAATGACGCAATCTGCATGATGCAATTTAACATGATGCAATCTAACATGATGCAATTTAAAATGGCCAAAGTTCCCACAATTCTCCTGGTTGTTAGTCACCTCATTTTGGAGTCCGCCTTCCTTGATTTTCTGGCCTTTAGCGATTTCACTTTTATTATCCAGTTGGTACATTGAAATGTTTTTTTTTTTAAAAAAATTAATCTGTACAAGTATTAACTATTTAAAATTAAGAATTATTCGCACAATGAAACTTTCTCTTTCTCTTTAAAATAATCTTATATTAGTATCTAAACCACGCACACACATGATGTATATATTTTATTACTTACAATATTTATCTAAAGGATTTATTTAATTATTTACATAAGATATGACACCCATGATTTAAGTTTTTGTGGCTTGAATGAACAAAGCCCCATTGTGCAAAATAATGGTTTATAGCAAATCTTCTATACTAAGATTTGAAAACAACAAAACAAACAAGGAAAGAGAAAGAAAAAAAACCCATGAAACTAAGATCGATCCTCAGATCGAACTGTTTCAATATTAATTAGTATATTCAATAGCCAAGTCACTGGGTTGTTGTTAATGAGATCAGATTCCATATAGTTGCAAAAAAATCAACTGATGCATGGTTTTGATCTCTAGTCTTAATGTTATTTAATTTTTTTAGAAATAATGATTTAGTATTGTGAGATGTGAAATTAAAGCTTAGAAGCATCTTATGAACCAGAATGTGAAAAGAATAAATATAGTAATTCTTATATTGGGAAAAAGACCACTTTGTATATTTTTTATGAGGTTGTTGATTGTTAGTGAGTTTAAATGAGTCGTGTTTGTGATACAAATACAACAAGGAAGAAGTGAGGAACAATCCATAAAAAAGTGTTTGAATGTTTCTTCATTTCTATGACAGAGAGCACATAATGGATCTATATTTGTGAAGTGTTGGTTGTAGAAGAGAAAATAGCAGGAACAGCTTTGACATTTATTTTAATTAAGAAGTCCAGATATTTGGATTCCAGATCCTAATATTTAAACTTTTTTATAATATATTTGTTACTACGTAACAAGAAGGATTGACTATTATTTGATATACTATTATTATTTTCAATTTCATATGTTTGCCAATAGTTAACTTTATTTAAAAATAGATTATGTGAGAGAGTAGTATGTTTATTTATGAGAATGATTGTTTTGATAAAATTATTATTAATGAGTGGTGGAGCATTAGTAGGCTTAACAGGAATTGCATTATTAACCCTTGGAAATAAACTAATTACTGTAGTCATTTCATTAAAGACTCTCTGAAGATAAAATTTAGAAATGACATGTAATGAGAGATCATTGAATTTAATATGTTTTTGCATATTTCTTATGCTTAGAGCTATTGTTATTTTTATTCCAGATTAGTTTGGTAATAAGGGAGTATATATATATATATATATTTTGAATGAAAAAGTAAATTTAATAATGAGTATGAAATAATTAATTTTAGGAAATATTAAAACATTGATTAGTGATATCTTAGCATATAATGAAAGATATGCTTTGGATAATGCATTGGTGGTGCTTTCTACTGGAACAATAAGCTGATTTTGAATAGCAGTTTTCATTGCATTATATGAAAAGTGCATTGGAAAACATAAAAAATTGTGACGATTAGAAAAAAAATTGGAAAGAATGATCTTACCTGTAATAATATTCCAAGTAGAAGATTTGTTTTTATTAAGTGGATTGAAAAATTGTTAGTATAATTATTAAGTACAGTGTCAATGAAGGAATTTTTTTGATGGGAGAAAACTAAGTAAGTCATCCATATAGGAGATGTGATTAACAGTTTGTTTAATTATAGGAATATGTATTCCTGGAATTTTGCTTTCTATTTCCAAAAGGAGAGGGTTGATATAAGTTGTGAAGAGAAGAAAGCTAAGAAAACAGCCTTGAGGAATAGAATTATCTGGATAAAATCCAGGGAGTATTTTTCCATTGAGAGTAATTCTTTTTTATGAACAGCATGGACATTGTGGAAGTCCAAGTTTAAATAAGCATGGCATATTTCTACCAATGCCCATGCTGTTAATAAAAAAGAATTTTGCATTTTCCTATCAAAAAAAGGGGGTGCTGATTTAATATGTGGTCACAGAGGTCTATTTAAATTATGTCATTTGTATACACACTTAAGAATAAATGAGACCACCGTCAGTAGACACTATTTTAAATATGACTGCAAATAACCAAAAGCATGACTTTGAATTTAAGATTCTGCTTTTATAACATTGCCCTAAGATAAACATGGAAGGTCATTACTAATAAATTAAAGATTTAGATCCAATGCAATCAAAAAAGCAAATTGGATTTAAATGTTTAGTGGTTCATTTCATTATATGAAAAATAGTTATAAAAATTCCAGTGAATATGAAATGGCCATTTTACATTGGATTTGCAGATATTAAATAATATTTCTGTACAAGTATCATGACTGTGTCTAAAGCATTGAAATATCATATCATAAACTTAGGATCTTGTAAAATTCTGAAGAATATTCATCAAAATTCAATAATACATGATACATAACAAACCTTTTGTAAGAATGGAGCTGGTAGAAAGAATCTTGTTATATCTGTTTACGAAAACCATATCATACATTAATGTAATGAAAAACAAAAAGAACAAATAAAAATAGAGATTATGTAAGTCACTTGTTTTTAATAAATGATATGAGTATTTTACAAAAAAATATTAAACTGCTGAAAATGTTACAAGAGAGAGAGAAATAAAGTTTAATAGTAATAAATTAGAAAAGGTAGCAACTGTAAATATTTTGGTTGATTTATCATATAAATGAAATCACAATAATGAAATGACTTTGGCATTAAATTTGGATACAATACTTTTAATCCAAATAATATTTTAAAAAATTGAAGATGAAAAACGGTTTTAATGAAATCATTTTACCAAAGATTTAAATACTCAATACAAGAGCAATAGAAACTTGAAAACATTATGAGAAATATGAGTAGACTGTTGAGGATTAATAGAAAATAAATGTTTAAAATGCTAAAGTCTGACATTCTAAATATATTTCAAATTATCACAACCTTTAAATATATTTCTGTATACAAATAAAGAAATGAGTATAGTGATCCTCATTGGAATCATCATCAACTTCATTTTTTTAAATATTATAGTAGAGATAATTGTAGAAGGAAATAAAAAATTTTTAGTAGATCATGAAACAGAAGCTTTGTAAACTAGAATCATACCAAATAAATTGTGGGCTTTCATTTTACTATTATCATATTAAGTACTTGTATTCCACAATCCTAATGCACTTTCTATTATTAGAATACAACATATGCATATGAAGTTAGAAGTTATAAAACTGAACAAAAATATTATCTTGCTATTTCAAAAGGTAATATGAAACACTAGACCACCATTACAAAATATAGATTGAGATTGACTATAAGTAAAAGTTATATTTAAGGTTATAAATTAAAAAAAACAACAACAATAAATAGTTCAAATATAAATGTAACAAATTTAATCTAGTTGAAACAAACTGCTAATTGCTGAGAGTGATTGCATTTCCAAAACAAGTTTTTAATTTTGACATAGTGAGACAAAAGGGAAGCTTCCTTTTCTAAAGAATGAAATTATTATGCATTCTTTTCTGGATGTCAAATATTCATTACCAGTTATTTGGAAATTTAATTTTAAAAAAGATATACTGATTTTTTTTATATTTTTAAATAAGCATATGAATAATACAACATAATATTATTACTTATAAATTATTTTACTGTAGTATTGTCAATATATAAAAGTAAAAGTGTTATGATGTAGCTACATTATATTTATTTGTCATGACTTTAAACTAATTTTGAATATTGCCAGACAAAACTTTTAAAAAATTAGGTTCAAATACTTTTTTTGAGATAGCGGACCCATTAACTATTCAGCTAATCATTAAATGTTGGTCAAAAATGACATAATATAACAATGTAAGAAAGAAAAAATGCTCAAATCTTGCCATCTGTCTATTGGTAAGTCTAGTAGATAGTGTCTTCTCCATTTTAATGGTATATTGATGAGGAGATATTTCCCTGCAATCGACCTTTTAAGGCTGAGTTATGACTGAAATAAGCATTATGATTATGGAAACTCAGACTCTGTTCCTCTTAAATTTTGTTTAGTTGAAATGCTTCCAGAAATGATTAATCTTGATAAAAACTCCTTATTCAGCATTTGCCTTAAACTCAACAAAGTTGACAAAACAGAATTAAAAAGCATATGAGATCATCATTATCTATACTTAAGTATGTGTAAGCTTCAGATAACCACAGATTCTATAAAATGCAGAACAGAACTAACTTTTTTGTGATTTTTATCAGTGGAGCACTCATCTCAATTCCAACAGAACTCAAACATTCACCAGTGCTGAAACCCATACTACTCTCTCTTTGTCACTATACTTGCATTTTCTGAACAATCTTTGCTCATCATCTGATGAGAGATATTAAGCATCTGAATATCCACACCCATGTTGACAACTCGATCTCCAATGCATCATACTTATGAGCTGTCAAATAGATGTGGAGATTCAAATGCCTAACTTTTCTATCTAACCTGATGAACAACGAGTGTTTACAAAATAAATGTATCACAAGAAAAAGTGGTCTAAGTTTCCACACTAATGAATGATTGTGAAATGGTCAGGTTAACAATACTCTGATAAAAAACAAACATGCAAAAATATCTCTGCAGTGCAATGAATATACACAAAGCATTAAAAATGAATATAAATCAGATCCAACCTTGGACAACAAAGGTTCAGATATTTCATATCTCTAGCTCATGTAGTTAATGAAAGTTATTTATAAAATATATGCATATTGGGGAAGAGACTCTGAGTTTCTGTATTTGTTAATTTTTGGATATAGTAAAATTTGTGAAAGAAACTAAAAAAAAAAAACATAAAGCAACCAATAAAAAAAACAATCACAAAGAATAGACACAAAATCTATTTTTACAAAAATTTTCTGGGAGCCTATATGTGGGGGTTCGTATTTAATTACTATCATTATGAGTATCAAACATCCATATTAAGACGATGAATCAACATGATAATTAAATTAGGGTTCTAAGCTGCACCCTAAGATCAAGCACCCAACATGCTACTGAGAAGGGCCTTCTGTTACTGAATTCTATTTTGGCTAACCCCAGTTCTGGTAAACCTTATATAAAATGAATGCTGAGTAAACTTGTATCTTTAGCCTTGTTAATCACAGCAAATTAATGAATCTAAACGGTTATTATTATTATCAATAAATTTACATATGACTTTTGAATCTGTTCCCAGATCAGCATATATAAAAAAGTTTATAATTTTGTAATCAATTAATTCTAAAAGAAAAAAATACTTTAATATGTATATCTATTTGAGTTTTTTTTATTTATTTAAAACTTTATGTGCTATTACTATATAATCTTTTAAACTTGGCAGACCTTAAAATATATTACATTCCTTGGTGACTTTTAATCTTGAAGCTTTAAATTACAAAGAAAAAAAAACTGGTATTAATATTAATATACTGCACCGTTACTCAGCCATGGTTATAATGAATTCCATTAGTATTAAATTAATTACATCTGAACTGGGCTTGGAATTTAACATGATAAAGATAAGACTTCCAAATCACTGAATAACTTTTAATATGTAGGCTTTATTTTATTAATCTAAAATTATATATTTCATTTTCAGAAAAAAAAAAACGGACGTTTTGTGAGAATAATTTAAGGTTTAATCGAATGAAGGTCATTTTAATGTTAATGTAAGAAGGAACTAACTTTCAATAAAGAGAATTCTAAAAAGAATTGTTGAATTTCTTATCAGCATAATCATTCAAGTAGTGAGTCCTCAGGGTTCTAACATTTCACTATCTTAACAGACTGCTTAAGATAACAATCTCAGAGGAACAGTATTAGAAACCAAATTACAAATATTAAAATTTTGTATTCTTGTTAACTTCATTTTTCTCACTAAGTTGAATAATATTTTGCAGAATTCACAATTTCTCGTATCTTATTGACTAAATATAGCATTCAACAAACTTTTCTTTTAATGTAATTACTTTTAAATGATGCTAGTTTAAAAACAATAAAAATTTTACAGCAAAATATTCCACGATCCGCATACGAAAATAATATAAATGGTATTAAATCGATAAAAAGTGAGAGAGAGAATAAATATATTTAAACATATTTAATATGACATTTATAATAAATATAGCTGTGAAAAAAAACTTGCTATTAATTAAAAAGATATTCATTGATTCTTTTTGATGGGCAATAAGGAGGCCAGTGCACTAAACTTATAATGTCATATATGTAATATAGGGTATATGAGCACAGACTTTCACACCACCCACCTCTCTCCACTCTATCTAATAACATTGATACACCTAAACACATATATCCTGAAAAGATAAATAATCACCAATATACGTATTTCATGCTAAACCAGCAATCATCAGTTGGTCCAGACTATCATCTTTACACACATATATAGTACAAGTACTCAGATATATATTAAGATAGACTATCCTCATAATTCACATAAAATAAAGATATAATAAAAGATAAATGCTCCCCAAGATGCATTTCGTGCTGAACCAGCACTCATCAGTTGGCCCAGGTCACTAGCTCTCATATATATCTCTATTATATGAAGAGTATTTATCTAGGGTAAATTGTTACATTTTCATTTATCATTGTCAAACTTTCTCCACTCACAACTTTGACGCCATCCATTTCAGATAAATACAATAATCATTATTACTAATCATTTTCGAAACTAGAGATTATCTCTAGCACATATGTAAACTTTAAACTTCAGCTAAAGATTAATATATCTGATTTGTTTTATTAATTTTTAACTGAGGTTTAAAGTTTATTTCTGTGCTAGAGATAATCTCTAGTTTCAAAAATGATTAGTAATAATCATTATTGTATTTATCTGAAATGGATGGTGTCAAAGTTGTGAATGGAGGAAGTTTGACAATGGTAAATGAAAATGTAACAATTAACTGTTTTTACTGTGTGGTTATTCTTAAAGTAAATGAACAGTGGTGAACTTCTAAAACAGCATTCAATAACCAGCATGATAAGTTTACTGGCTTTTATATCTATGACCAAAAAATACCATGGTCTTTCTTTTCAGTCACAAATTGCGCTTTACGCAAGCAAGTGTGGGGATTAAAGGTTTCCGAAAGCAATCAGCCTAATAATTCTCTTAATAATGAGCTTCAATTGTTTGTGTAATGTGCAATTTGTGACTTACTACTCGAAGGTGAAATAGAAATAAGAATTTTATTTGATAGTTTTTAACTAAAACATTAGTTAGATTTTCTGAAAAGCTGAATGAATATGGTAATATGTATGAATGGTCATTATATTTGCAATCATGACAAACTGAAGTAAATTGCGATTTTCATATCTCATAAGTTATAAAATCATCAGGTAAAACAAGCAGTTGGGATCCAAACATAAAGAATATTAGAAATCACTGAAAAATAGATCTCAGTTGCCATTTGATGGAGATTTTTTCAAAGAAAGAAAGATTGCATGAATAGAAAGAACTATATCACATTAAATCTACATTATTAGACTTTGTGAAAGGAAAAGCAAAGATGAAAAAACATCTGATTTTAAAAAGTGGATATAATTTTAAATTATAGCATAAATACTGAAAGCATGTATAGAGTAGGTTTTATCATGAATGAATTATGGATAAACAATATTGTGGAGATTCTTTATATATCAAACAGAATAACAAGATTATTTTCTCAACTAAAAGTACGCGATCTCATATCTGTTTTGTCAAATTTTCAGATTTATATGTGTTGCTTTTTATTGATATTATAGTCACGTGACTCAAGTTCTAAATTTTTTATGTTTTGACCTTTTTTTTTTACTGTGCAATGTTTGGGAGGGGGGTCCAAGTCATGTGACCAAAGTTCTAAATTTTTTTCTGTTTTCGCATACTTTTTTATCACTTAGATGTGTCAGACGATGTTTTGACTGTTTTTGAAATTCAAAATGGCAGAGATCACATACTAAAAGAGCACCATGAAAAATTCCAAATGAAACATTTTAGGTTTATGCCACAACAATTTCTCATTGTGACAAAGAAGTTTTATATAAAAGTACAGAATGCTTTTGATCAGACAATAATATTTTTTAAATGCCATGGAAAATTTTATGCGTTATGAGTACATTTGATCATAGATAAAGAAATGAGAGAGATTTATAGATTTGTGAAATTTTCAAAAGAAAAACGCAATTATTATGAATTTTATTTTAAAAAAAAAACTTTTTAAGTGAAAATAATCCAAATGAAAGTCTAGCAGAGTTAGATTATATTTTGACTAACAGAAAATAGATATTTCAAGACTATAAAGTATTTAATACAGATTGTAAAGCATTTAATAGATTCAATACAGAAAATGGTTATCAATTATTGAGGTATATATACTTATGTATGCAAAGTTAGAAAAACAGCAGCTATTAGGAAAGACAGCTTTATTGCAAAAATATTTCATAGAATTTAATGTAGAATTTATGAATTGTTTGAAAATACTAGCAAACTTAATAAGAAGAATGCTCAGTGCAATGTTAGAGTGACAGACTCCGAAACCTAGGGTGCTGTGATTGATTATTAAAACTTTTTATAAATTTATTTTATTTAATAAGAAGAATGCATTGCCTATCTGCTACAGAGATATTCTTCACTAAAAAGCAGCAGTTCGCCAATAAATTTTCTATTGAGATGATCGTATATATATAATAATAAAAATAGTACATTTAGCAGTAATAAACTATATAAAAAACCTTTCAATCCACAGAAGTACTTTTGCTTGCCTCAACTGCTGTTAAATTCATATAATTTATTACTGTTAGTTTATTACCATTATATTTATTATTTTTATTGTTATTACAATAATTTTTTAATTAACAGACATTGTATTCGCATTATATCTATCTATCTCTCTCTATATATATACATATATTGCAAGGAAACCAAGTCCTATGTCACATGACTTAATTTAATAAGCTTGTATTACAAATGTTCTACAATGAGCATGGCAATAGCTCTCAACAAGCTTTCCAGAATATCCTTATCCTCGGATTGGTTTCTAACTCTGGCTTTCATCAGTGAGGCACTAGAATATTTAAGCATTATATTTAAAATAACAAGTCAAGTGCTGGGCTTGACTTAGTATTTTAAATATAATGCTTAAATACCCTAGTGCTGAAAAGTTTGTTAAGAGCTATTGGCATGCTGGGTCTCTTTTTACGTGGACTTATTTAACACGATTCTGAAGTTACGCAATTCGTGTTTCACCGGAAGTCGAACTCTGGCTATTACTTTAAATAATAAATTTTGCGCACTCACATTATATTGAAAGTAATAGCACATTATTGAAATTCGACTTTCAACTTAGTAATTTCAATATTTTCAGTGCTTTATAATAGTAAGATTTTATGCAATAATGAAATTAAAATCATGATTTCCACATTTTATGTATACACACATTAAATTTTACAAGATTATAATGTAAATTTGTTCAAACATTGTGCGTGTTAATTTTGCATTTTAAATCACATTCTGTTTTTGCTTTTTAAAAAAGAAAGTTTAATAAATTATTAATCATTTAGTGTCCGCAAGTTTATTTTTAAAAGATGAGTAATAGCAGTGGGCACAATTAAAATTGAAAATTAAAAACAAAAATAAGAATTTAATTTTTAGTTGTTAGATTGATTACTAATTACATTGTCACCAGAAAACCATTAATTAACACAAATGAGAGTGACGTTGGCGCTAGTTGTGTTTCATCTTGTGAAGAATCTGATTTTTTTATCAGTTTGCAAACGAACCTTTTTACCGGCAAATAGCGATAATAATTAAAACGTGTATAAAAAAATATAAATTACTGTAAATTATGCATAAAAATATATTGTTTTGAATAAAATTAAATATTATAGTTAAAAAAAGTTTGTCTTGTATCAATTTTTTTCAAATTTGAAAATTTTTATTAGTCATATTTTATTTCCTTATTTTTTTTTTGCATGAATTTTAAAGTAAATTTTACGTTGGTGTTTTGCTTTTACGCGAGTTTTGAAAAATCACAGTCCATATCCCCCCTTTTTCAAGGTAAGTTACATCTATTTTTGCACGATTTCGTTTGCGCGTGTTTTCTGAGGAACCTATCTATCGCATAAACGAGACCCAGGTGTATATAATATTTTTTAAATTTAAAAAAATTAAATATCTGAAATTTCTGTGAAATGGTATGAAAAATTATTGTTATTGTAAGAATATGCCCTCTGCAAATTGGTAAGAAAATTTATAGAAAATAACAATTATCTCAAAAGTATATCATATCTTAGTATTAAAAAAAAAAGTTATTTCAATAATAAGAAGGAAAGTAGGAACTATTTATTAATAAAAAAGGAATGATAATATTGTGAGCTGTATGGAAGGATTCTATGTAGAAATATGTCGTAAGGAAGAAATGAACACACAATTAAATTTATGAAGAATGAAAAGCATCAGGATCTTTGAATTATCAATATGTTTAAGATGAATGTAGAGACATGAATAAATTGTGGGTTGGTGAAGCTATATGTAACAGTCTTCTATTACTTTTATATAAGGTCTTTATTAAGTTTATTTTGACATATATTAAAAAGAAAGTATAATTTAATGAAAGATGTTTTAGAGGGAATGTTGAATGAAAACATGAAGAAAGGGTGGAAAAGATTGGCATTTCTGGATAATGGGAAGAGTTATGTGAAATTGAAGAGATGAGCAATGAAAAAAATGGAATGAAGAAATGAATGAATTGCTGATGTGACTGTTCTCTGGACTTGTCCATGGTACATAATACTATTGATTGATTGGTTTATTGACAACTCATGTAAAGAATTTTGGACTCAAATCAACTGAAAATTCTAATTTGATGTAAGCAAGATTGTGTCTCAGTTGACCACATACAGATATTTTAAAAAACTATAAAAAGGATCACTGAATATATCACATGATCACCATTTCTTATGCTTGCTCATAACTGTTATTATTCTGGCTTGCACTGAGTGGCACTACTGTATGCAGAGTTTTGCCTGTTTTAATCAATGAATATATGAGTTGTGATTTTGTGTTAAATTTATATATTATGAAAAAATATTTGACTTTATAAGTACTTCTATTGTCAAACCACTAATATATTCTTACACTACCAGCAGTTTCTAAATAAAATAGACCCAATTTGTCATGCCTGCTCTAGAGGAGAGGAGACCTTTAATCATCTGTTAAATATATGTCCAGGCTATTAGAAGTGTCATCTCTCAACACTGCATTATAGCAGTGGATAAAATCCTGGACATCAGGGGTTGTCTCTCCTCTGGAGACTTTACAGTTATCAGGTTATCTATCTTCCTGACATACGCTTTTTGGTACACAAGATGCAGGGCAAAGTTCACACAACCAACACCGGACCCCAATGCTATTTTTGCGATAAGCTCAAAGCCCTTCAAAACAAGGACAAGATACTATCCTCTAGATTTTTATTTATTAATACATGGAGCCTACTAGTATGGCCCACAGTCTCTACATGAATATTGGACCTGATATATCCACATTGTAGTGTATCGTAAATGAAGTAGTCTATGATACAGCATGCCGGATTCTACTAGAGAGGCATTGATTTCACACTACATGTATCCCAGCTGATAAGTTAGCATTATTGGGCCAACCTCAAAAGTGATGGGCAGTACCAACAAAATGGAATGTATTTACTCATATATCAACCTG
This sequence comes from Epiperipatus broadwayi, assembly GCA_028023455.1. Taxonomy (NCBI): domain Eukaryota; kingdom Metazoa; phylum Onychophora; class Udeonychophora; order Euonychophora; family Peripatidae; genus Epiperipatus; species Epiperipatus broadwayi. The sequence continues at coordinate 1,200,563 of JAQFVV010012606.1, read as the reverse complement.
CTAGTGCAGAGAATGGCACTGGCACACATCTACCAGATCAATGCCAGCAATGGATGAACCAACATTAACAAAGTGTATTTATTACTCATCTGTACAATTTAATTATGTCAATAAATATATTTTTAAAATAAACCACTAAACATCACATGATCACTATTTCTTATACTAGCACATAATTGTTATTAAACAAGCCAAAACTCTCTATACAATAGTGTCATCCTGTGCCAACCAGAGTAATAAACGGGTGCCAGAAGGCTTATGCATAAAATCTCTATCTAGTGCCTACTCATCCTATATCTCCAGACTAGTTTCTGGCTTGTGGTCTTCATCAGTGAGGAGCCAAGTTTGGCACAGGGTGGCACTACTGTATGGAGAGTTTTGCCCTGTTTAATAACAATTTATGTGCTAGTATAAGAGATAGTGATCATGTGATGTTTAGTGGTTTAACACCAATTCTGCCTAATATGATAGTGGTGGCTATGGTTGTTAAAAAGCCAAAGACACCAAAATGTATGGGTGCTGAACTGAGTTCAGACCCATATGACTATATAAGCTATTGAGCTTAGATTGAAAATAGTATTGTGTTTTCCAATTTCATTCTCATAGTTTTGTAGTTAAGTAAAATAAAAGGTGGCTGCTGGAGGGTTGTATTAGATCCTAAGATCTATGTGCAGTGCTCTCATATCCAAGGCTCTGCACTGATGAAGGCCACAAGCCAGAAACTAGTCTGGGGATATTGGATGAGTAGATACTAGATAGGAATTTTTGTATCCATTGATTACTCTGGTTGGCACAGGGGTGGCACTACTGTATGAAGAGTTTTGCCTTGTTTTACTTCTATTATCATTAACACAAAATATTGTTAAATTTTGGAGAATATATACCAAAATGCAGCTGCAGTGATTAGCCTTAAGAATGACTTTAAGACAATCAATATTGATAACTGTGTGTGAAAGAGTGATTCTATGCCTCTAAAACATTTTATAGCAATTTTGCAGGAAGTATTTCATCATTAGTGGGATTTATATGTGGAACATCCAAATTACTGTTAGTAAATTACAGATAGAATTTTAAAAATAATAGTATTGTGAAAAGATGTTGTCTGAACTTCTGTTTGTATAAAATTAAAATAAAAAAATAAAAACAGTTCACACTTATAATTATTTCCCACATTAAATTGTATAGCCCACTGGATTAAATTTAAATATAACATCCATGGGGAAAAATACATTTATGAATTAATAAGTTTTAATTTTAGTGAAAAATTTGAGCTAAAAATTAAAGAAATTATATATAGCAAGAAATACAGAGGAATTAAGCTTGGAAAATCAATGACCATGCAAACCAAACTAATAACATCATTTTAACAGTGTGTATCATTGGAATGTGTATGGCCAAGTTTGGGCAATAATGTCACAAGGATGAAGTGGAAATTTTTAATCACAGTAGATAGAAGATATTACATTTGCCACTGATAAAGATAATATTTTAGATCTTGTTAGTAATTTATTATTCAGTCTTCACAAAGTTAATAACATGAAACATCCTAACCTATGAAAAAAGTGGTTTTGGTATATTATCTATTCATTTAAATATTCAGCGGATGTGTGGCCATGTTCAATAAGGCAGGCAATTTGCAACTGAAGCTCTAACTAAATCTTATATCATAGAATGTCAAAAACAAGAAATTAATATAGTCTTTAATCCTTTATCATAAATAGATTGCACACATTCAGCAAAATTAAAGAAAAAATATTCAGTCAATACCTTTAAATTAATAAGCTTGATTGAAGTGAGCTGCCCATTCTTTATATTTTAATCCAGAGAAATATTGGAGAATTCATCTCAAGATATATTTACTAAGGCAATAAACCTTTAAGCATGTGCACTTGAAAATGCAAAGGTAGGGACCTCTACAGGTCCTAATCACAAGCTTACTCTTTGGAAGAAAAGAGGGGAACTTTCTTCCAAAGAGTAAGCTTGTGCTTAAGACCTGTAGAGGTCCCTATCTTCGCATTTTTTTTGCACATGCTTAAAGGTTTATTGCCTTAGTAAATATTACTTACGTAATCAATGTGCGGTAAAATAAATTTATAATCTCAAGATATATGATTTTTGAAAATAATTTTTTTTATAATTTTGAAATTAATTTTAATAATATCTACTCGACTTTGCCTTATTTATAAAATTTGTTACACATTAATATTTCTATACAATTATTTAAATGGAAAATAAAATCTTACTATAGTAATAAATAAGTACACAAAAGAATATATATATTATAATTATTACAATTTATTGTGAAGGTGTCAAATTCATTGCCCGCAGGATCTATGATATTTATCAAACAAATACATTCAGTGATTTTTTAATTATTTTTAGATTCGAAATTATATTATTTTAGTCTATATTTTAATTAAAAATGAATATAACTGTTATCATTAAACACAGACACTTGCAATGATTCATTACATTCAATTTCTGCCCATGCGTAATTTTTAAACTTATTAAACTTGCATTATAATAACACGTTCAGATTTAATTGGTTTATGAATCAGTATATATATGTGCTAAAAGTTACATAATTAATAACTATGATTTATTTACAGATTTAACAAAATTATTAAAATTAATTTTCATTTTTCATGTATACTTTAATTACGTGAATAAAGTTATTTACTTTTCTTTCAGATGTCTTTATTCACATGATTATCGTACACATAATAGAATGAATGTTATAAGTTCATTAATATATTTATATTGTAAACAAGTTCTTCTTTTTTTCCCCATTTAAAAAAACTTTTCAATATGCATTCTATCTGATGACCTCATCACTTAATGAAATTATTGCGTCATCCTGCCCTGGTCATTTTTCTAATTATAGTCAATGAACAAATTTGCATGTAATCTTTATTATTGTAATATACTCCCTCCCATTTCTATCATAATACATCTTAATTATTACATGTAGTAATAAAACAATAAAATACTAATGAGGATAATAAATATTACTGACTACCATTATAAATGGCAGAAATATGTTCAGTTTTATTTGATTTAATTATCATATGCCCACAATTCTATAAAAACATAAATAATACAATAATTAAATTGCAACATGTTAATATATAATATGTATAAGAATTGATGCAAATTTTATAGTACTATCTTTATTAAATTCATTGATGGTACTAAGAGATTTGGTACTTATGTGTTAGACCTACTGCCTGTGTTTGCAAATGGCAAAATGCCATACCTTTTTACAGTGGGGGTGGGGTGTGTGTTTGTGATAGCAGGATTGTGACTTTTTAATATGACATTCTTCTGTCACACACATCTTCCTCTCCTCCCCACTGGACAAAGGTACAATATTCTGTCATTACAAACACAGGCAGCAGATCTATTATGTAAGTACCACAGATTTATATTATAAAGATATTTTATATTATCATTGATTTATTTAAATATATGTAAAAGTATCATACTGGATTAAACTTCTTTCTATTTTTGATGATTATATATAACCATATTTTTCCACAAACAGCTGGCAAACTTAATTTTATTTTACAGTAAAAAGTAATTATACTTTCTGTCGAATAAATTTGATATAATGTGTTAATTCAATTCAGTATATTATTATTAATAACGTTCTTATCCTGAAATTATCTATTAATTCATTCTAAAATGTTTCCGTGATTTCTTCATTATTTCTACATTTTTAAAAAAAAATTGTTTTTAAAAAATTGCTCTCATGAAAAAATGTATATATATATTTAAAAAACTATAAAACTTCATTTTGAAAATATTATTTAAAATATATATATAAGACATTGTATTATATGCATGAGTAGGGAATAACCTTTTTCCATTATATTTATTTCATATAAACTTCTAAACAAGATAAAATGTGGATTACATTTGTGATTTTAAGCTACATTAAATAACAAAAAATTATGACACATATAAAAATATTTATGAATAGAGAAGTAATTGAATAGTGCTTTTTTTAAATACAGTGAATTCTAAATACATTTTTTCATAAAAAGCAATTTGAAGGGAATCCTATTAAAACCTCTAATTAGGAACAATTTAACTCTTATTTACTGAAATATGTGTCAAAATACTACTTAGATTTTATATTTCAAAATATTGCACACAATTATTTGCAAATAGTGCATGTATTTGTATTGGGAGTATTATCTAATATTCTTTATCACTTGGTTGTGTCAGCAGTAGTTTGGGAGCTTTCTCTAGTATCCAAAATGGTTTAGAGTGCATACTAAGTCAGTACCTTTAATTTTACTGTAATTATACACTGAATGTTTACATTAATACAGTTTTTGTTTTGATTAATTTGTTTTCATTTTATGAAATTTAAAAGTATTAATTTTTTGTATTTTTTTTTTTTTTTTTAAATTAATCTATTTACAGCTGATTCAATTATGAAGGATTTAAGCAATACCAGGAACGAAAATGGAAATAATAATATGAGAGTAATTTCTTTACAAAACAAATTTGGAAAAGTTTTTTAGAAATGAATTCATAAAAATGTTTCCGGAAAATTATAAGATTAATTTTATAATTAAAAATGAAAAATTAATTATCAGAACATTAATCAATAAAATAAATTATAAAACGGATGTTTGTGTAATGATCAAATAAATTAAAATATGTGTGCATATATATATTAATAATATCTATAGGTCTTTTCAAATTAAAATTTAAAAGAGATATCTGTATGGAAAAATAATGAAATAGGACTGTGATTTGTCAATGATAGGTGCTAAAACATAATAATTTGAAAAATGATAGATTTGTATCTCTTTAATATGTATTTCTATGATTATGAATTTGAAACCAAAGAAAGCAGATGGTAGAAGTGAAAAAAGCGATATATATATATAATCACAAATGAATCAAGAGTTCACTGTATAGATTTAATAACATTTGTATTTACAGTAATAAATATTAACAGATTGAAGATAGTCTAGAAAAATGGAAATGCTTCAGAGTTTATATAATAACAATAAATGAAATACTTTTGGCTTTTATCATAATTAAAGTACTAAAATTATGTTCTAATATTAAAAAACTGAAAATGTTTTACAAGTATTGAAAAATCCAATAAACATCACATGATAGGTGCAGTGCTCTCAGGTCCAAGGCTCTTCACTGATGAAGACCACAAGCCAGAAACTAGTCTGGGGATATGAGTAGGTACTAGATGGGGATTTTATGCACAAGCCTTTCTGGCATCCATTGATTACTCTAGCTTGCTGTGTGTGGCAATATGTATAGTAAGTTTTGCCTGTTTTAATTCTTGAAAAGAAAATATCTATTAAAAACAATGGAAAATAATTGTTCCTGTAAATGCTGAGGTTGAAAGTACATTCTTTATTCAAGCCAGGTAACATTTGTCTCATGCAATTTATAGTGCGGATTCAGAGCTAAGAGTCATTGAATCTATTTTCAGCTGAGTAAAGTAAAAAAAAACCATTTAATTGAGATAATAATTTGTAAATAGTAATAATTGTACTGAACACACCAATTAACATTATATTATGTACAAGCATTTAACCACATGATAATAATTTTTATTAGACATTCATTAGACTAGAGATTATCCAATAATGAATAATATTTCTGTAGGGTAATTTTTACTATACCACTTTCACACAAAATAGGGACTGTTTTCTATCTGATTTTAATATCTTGTGGAGAGATATAATTATAATCATATAATAAAAGATATAAAAAAGTCTATAATCCCCAAGATGCACATTTTGTGCTGAACCAGCACTCATCAATTGGCCCAGACTATAAACTTTTACACATATTTTTGTCATCGTTTAGTGTATACATATAGCAAATTACTACAGTTTAATTGATAAATGTTAAATATGCTGCCCTCAACTTTGATACATATCACTGAATGAAAATATAATGCTGATTTTTTATTATTCACTCATTAGACTAGAGATTATTCAATAATGAATTATATATCTGTAGTGTATTTTGATTAAACTACTCTTGCATAAGGTAGGGACTGGTTTATATCCACTTTTACTATCTTATGGAGGGATGTAATCATAAACATATGATCAAAGATATGTGGAAAAAATCTACCTTGGGTGAGAGTGATGTAGTGAAAATTACGTTACAGAAATATTATTCATGAACTGTATAAGTTTTAATAAATAAAATAATTTTTATTCCCTAAGCCAAGTAAATGTTTTCTGAAGGCATTTCCTTTTAAAAAAGGTGATAACTTATATAAATAAAATGACTTAGATATGATATTATAAATAAGCTTTCAAAATAATCAAAATATTGCACTCATTTTCATTAGTTATCTGCCAAAATTCAATTAGATATATCAAATTAGACCACTTCATCACTTCCTCCAAGCCATTTTTTAAACTTTTGTTTTACTTCTCAAAATCTTTCCTTTTTAAAACCATTATTTAACTTTTTTTTCTTTGTTCTCTTTTTGGTGTACCCTCAGATCTAACATACTTTTTATATTTTTTCTACTTCTAAGAACACTGACTGTCCAATCATTTTGTAATTTTTTTAAAAACATCATTTGTACTTACTTCTTTTCAACACTACTACTATCTTGCTAATCACAATTTCCCACTTGTCTCAATTCTTCTCCAAATTCAGATCTTTAAGGCATCTAATCTTTTCTTTCCACTTTTTCTGATTATTCACATTTTTGTCTCATATTAAACAAATTTACACACAACGAATTTCATTTCAATGGGCCACATAATCTAAGTTCTAGCTTCAAACCAATTTCCCTATTGCAAGCATTATTTCTGTTGTTTTTTTAAATTCTTACTTCCACTATTAATTAGCCAATATCTCATTATCTATTTTCATTATATATATTTATTTTCATCACAAACTTTTTTCATGTAATGTCATTTCAAGATACTTCTCTGTTAATCTCATTCTTGATATCTGCAAGTACTTTCCTATCATCAGGGAATCTGAGACAATGAACCTTAATAATCCCAATGATAATTTCATCCTTAGCAAATAATAATTTAAAAGCCTTTTCAAATAAAATTTGAAAATTAGTTTTGTACAGTGTTAAAAATTCAGATATCTGAAGATGAAAAAATCATTGTTACGATAAATTTATTTTTAAAATTAATATTTTACGTTTTTTAAAAATGCTTCAAAAATTATACTTTATTATTCTAATCAAAGAAGTGAATAAAGCAACTTATTTTATGTTGTCAAACAATAGAGGTCAGTAGTGTTCTTGATCTTTTAAACTGTATTTTACTGACAAGAATTTTAATATACGGTATAAATAAATTAATGAAAACCTTTCAACAATGAGATTTCCTTTTAGTTAAAATAGAATAAGGAACAAAAAAAAATTTTTTTTATTGATTTAATTATTTGAATAAAAAAAATGAATAAAATAAAAAAGGTTTTTAAATTTTCAGTTAATTATTATCCTACTTTAATAAAAGTAAAATATAATTGCAATAAAATAAGAAGTGGAGGAAATTTATATTATAAATAATCAAACGGCTTATCAATCGGGAGATATGACGTTCGAGCACCGGAAGTGACAGAATTGAACTATGAACTCTGAATCTTTAACTTTCACTTCCACCACTCTACCTCTGCAGAAACCGGTCTGTGGTTGGGGATATTCCGAAAAGCTTGTTAAGAGCTATTGGCAAGTTCATTAGATAACTAACCCTTTTAATTTTCTATCACTACAGACTTTTCCAAGCATTAGATTTTTTTAAAAAAAAAACTAGATTGTATCATGAAATGGCCAAAACAGAAATTTTCAATTTGCTAACATATGCTTGAAATGAAAGTTCAGTTTAATCTGATCAAACATTCATCCATTTGTTTTCATTACTACCCATAATATTACCAAAAGACTCCAACATCTCCATAATTCAGAAGCATCAATTTTACATCATTCTTTTTTTAGAGTTTGACTTTTACTTCCAAAGAAACTAATAAAAATGATCACTTGAACAATTTTCATGTCCTCTTATCAAAGATATATTCTATATTTTTTTCCCATGTTTTTCTTGCAGTTCTGTTTAGCACCAGTTTTCACTAAATCTCTTGTCTAGTGGATTCTTTATTGATTATGATTGATTCAGGAAAGCAAAATAACCTCTAGGCTTTTAATACCAATTTTGAAATCACTACAGCATTATTATTATTTTTTTATTTACTCATAATTCAATATTTTCAATCTGTTCTTTTAACTTTGTTAATGAGAGTCTTGAAATACTTTTTATTTTCCATTATAAGTGTGATGTCATCTGCATAATTAAGATTGCCAATGTTTCTTTCTCCTTTCCTGAATCAACATTTGTCATCATTTGATCTATATTAAGTATATATTTCATTTACATGTTGAATGCCAATACTCAGCTTTACTAAACTCCAGTATAAATAAATCTATTCATTTTAACTTCTGAAAATAATGAAATGTTGGCTACATCACTTTTCTAAGCACTGTTAACTGAAACAGTCCTTAATTGATAATTCTTTTTTTTTTAAAAAAAAAAGATATATCAAAAATTTCATTGTTTACTTGAGTTAAAACAAAGCAGGTTTGTTTTATATAAGCAAATTAAGCAAAGCTGCATATTGTCATTCCAATCTATTTTGATTTATAGAGTTTTAAGATCCATGTATTACAGTTCAGCTCTATTAATTCTAGTGCACAAACTTCGTATGAATTCCTGAGAAGTAAATCACGAATATTTTTAAGACCTTAATGCAATCAATGAAGCACATATTTATATAATCAAAATTACCCCAAATTCATAACTCAAACAGATTAGCCTTTATTTTTTATTGGCTAGTCTGGTTGAGTTGTAAATTTGAGGTAATTTTGATTATTTATTGACTAGTTTAGCTTTATGCTTTTAATGTTTATATATATTAGTTCTTATATTCTCATGGAAAAATGATAAATTTATAGTATTACTTCCAGGAGTTTCTGTGTAATAAAATATGTAATAGTTAAATAGTTGATGTTTCAGTACAATACCAAGTACTTTCCTCCGAGCTTCTTCTTTCTCAAATCGCACATTCTTATGATTTGAGAAAGAAGAAGCTCCAAAGAAAGTACTTGTTATTGTACTGAATTTAACTATTATATATATACATTCCTGATATTCCTAAGCTTTTCAGTTATCAAATATATATAAACAGTGATATCTTTAATTTCTCGACATTTCCTGAATCCGCTCTGTAAATTTAGCATTTCTCTGTCAATGTAAGACTCTAATCACTGTGGAATAATTTTCATTGTCATCTTATTTGCATGTAGTATAAGGAAAATGGTGTGAAGGCTTATATCCTCTACTATTACATTCATCAATTCAGCCAGCCATTAAGCAATTTCAACAGCATTTTTTTTCAAGTCTCCATCAGTGTTCTTCTCTAAAGCAGCATTATCACGTTCAGAAATCTGACTTTATTTTTATTACTGAAGGTATTTGAAATATAGAACAGCTAATAAAAACTATCCTGATTGATGTCTTTGAGGTATACATTTTTTCTGTATATTTCTTTTGACTTTGTATGAATTTTCTTTCTTTGATTATAACCCAACTGCTGACAATTTTTAATGAACTTATACTGCTATCTTTCAGATTCTCCCAATGATAGCTTATATTTTTAGGCTTGTTTTCATTTTCAAGGTCTTTGTAAATATTGTTATAATATTGTTTTTTTTTGACATCCATAGATATTATTTACAGATTTTTATTCTCTTTCTTTGAAATATCTTTATATTTTATAATTTTGGCTTCTTCTTTTTTTTTTTTTTAAATTATACTATACCTTTTCATATTAAATTTCCAATTTTTTTCTTATTTAAACTCTTTTTTAATTTATCTTTAAATATTTTTTTTTATTTCTATTTCTCAAAAAAAGTCAAGTTGATGTTTGAGGTTATTCCTTAAAGCAGCAAATATGCTCATTAGATTATCTTTAAGATATAAAAAAAGCTTGTAATTGTTTTCAGTTCCATTCAAAATTTACACAGGAATAATTTGTAAACTATTCTCAATTTACTTCTGATCATGCTTTTTTTGCTGCGTATAAAGAATGGAATAAAGGTGACAAGTGTGATATCCACCACATGGTTCCAACACTTTAGCACTTATCAAAATTTGTCACTTTCCTAATTTTTTTTTTCAGATTTTAGTGATTACAGCGATTGATATTTCTTGTTTCCAACTATGACTTTCAATCACCAATCCCTAAAACTACACCTTAGCTCCAAATTTTGTCAATTTATGATTGTATTTGATCACATGCTTTCAATCTTCTATTTATTTTCTTAAGTTGCTAAGACATAACTTGTAGTGTTAAATGAGTAACCGTAACAGAAATTGATAACTAAACATCAAAGGCTTACTATCCAATGATAATTTTTGCAACCTTTTCAGACAATATTTGTCTGGAATAACACAGACAACATGGTCTCCTAATATATATCTCCTAATCCAGTCAACTTTTTTTCAATTATTTTAAGATACCACTGTGTATTTCTAACTTTACAAAATTATTTTTTTATCCCATACTTTCTGCATATTCTGGGTTCCTAAATACTTTTCATACAGCTTCAGATTTGCCTTTTTATTTGCATAATGACATCACAAATAGATATTAAAATAGCTTTAATCTAGTCTTATTATCTAAACAATAGTAATAAAAAATATCATTGTCTTTTTTTCAGTAACATGTTGAGGGTTTTCAAACTAAAACACATTCCAATCACCATAGTATTATTTTGTTTTGTAATTTTAACATGATAATCATGAATAGTTTATAATTGATTCAAAAAAGTAAAATGGTTTACAGTTTGGTAGATCACATCACCAGAAGTGACATAGTTGCCTTATGATCTATGGTTGTTTAGCTCTCATATATGTCATCTGCTTGCTATAATTGCCATTGATATCATTCTTGTTGACAAATACATATATATTTATCAGTAATGAAACAAAACATAAGAAAGATATGAGATAAATAGAAATAGAATAAACATAACAAAAATTACAGACTCTTCTTATGAAAATTGTTAAAATATAAAAAAATAAAATGTAATATAAATTTCAATATAATTATACTCAATAAATGAATAGGATTATCTTGTGCTAAATCATTATTAACCAATTGTGAACCCTCCCCCCAAAGATCATAAATATATGCATAGCATGGACAGAAAATCAAGATATTATTGGTTAGTAGTGTATATCCTTTCCCATGTTCACAATCTAAAATTCAAATTTAGATTGAGCATATATCTTTTTTCAGATAATTGAAGATTTGCAATAAAGCTTAAGTTTTTGATTTTTTTAGATGACCATTCACAGGAAATCTAATTAAACATTCAATTATTAATAATTAAAGGTATAATTAAATATTTTAGCTACAGGATAAAACAGAAAGAGAAAACAATTACCAACCCAGCACCTAAGCTACTATATTGATTGCTTTCTGTAGAAATATTTTGAATATCTTTTCTCCTTCAGTCAATATTTAAGGATTATTTAACTTAACAGTGTATATTTACACAAAATAGCAGCCCTATTTAGGGATCCTCCTGTCTGTAGGATTTTTTAAATGTCTAAAAATGGCCTTTCCCACACAAGCAAGCTAAGTTGCCATGCCTAGCAGCTTACTCATTACAGCTACAGAAAGAAATAATAATATCAATAATAGAGGTATAATAGGAGGCAGTGAAAGCATTAATGATAACTATTATCAGTTTAATTTTTCCTAAATATAGATAAATGGAAGTGCAAACTTTACTTGACACAAACATTTCAAGACCAGAATGGAGAACCCTAATGATGGCTAAGAAGTTGTCAAAACTTACTATAAATATAGCTGCTCTTTGCTTTTAGTTAAATTTATCTTCCAGAGAATAGAAGATTAATTGAACATGTAGATATCTATATATACAAATAAAATGTTCAGTAATTAAAAATTATTGTAATAACAATAAAAATAATAAATACAATGATAATTAATTATTATATATAGCCTTTCAATCTGCAGAAGTACTTTCAGTTAATTCCTTAACCCTCCTCAACTTTGAAGGACAGGTTAGTCAATGATAAGAGAATGCATGATATTGAATTTGTTATAAAGCCTAATTTTGTACCTTCTATTATTGGAATTTTTTGTTGCATCAATGAAAGATTAATAATATTAAAATTTGCCTTACTTATTTTATTAATGTCTATGTTTCACCTTTAAGTTCAAAAAAATCAGAGAAAAAAGCTTTTATTCCATACTGGGTAGCACTATTACAGTAATACAATTAAAAGATCTTTTTTTTCTTCTTTTTGGAAATTTTAATGCATGTGATGATAGAAATAGTAATTTTGGCCAAAATTGTTGGAAATAATAGTATTGGTGCTATAAATTAAAATGATCTGCTGTTATCAAATTTATACATAACATATAGATTAACTATCACACACACTTTATTTAAGCAGAAAAATCATTATAAAGGAACTTGAATGCATCCATGCTTAAAATGATGGCATTTAATGAATTATATTATAGTTAATCTCCAGAATACAAGAGTTCATATAACATAGCACATGCAAGCTTGGATAGTTAGACAGATCATAGATTATTATATTTCAGGATTATAATTATGGATGACTAAAATTTAGATCTTATTCAAATCATGTTCACAAGAACATTGATGGTTATTCTTTAGAGTATGTAGTATATATACTCTAATTTCAATAGTTATTAACCACTACAATTATTAATTTAGACTTCCAAAGTTGTCATCATAGAGGTATAGAATTGTTAAGGAAATCTCTTCTTGAATTCACTAGAAAAAGAATCATAACTGTTTTTCTGATGATGATCTTACTAATAATAATTTGATTAAAAGAAAACAAATGGCATTTTCTGCTTTGCAGATTAATAAATTAAATGTGAAACTTCATAATAAATATAGAGATCTGAAAGCAGAAGTTCAGTGACTGACAAAAAGGATCGTGATTAAACTTGATCATGTTTTAATATATTGGAAGCAACATGCGGACATGAGAAATAGCATCACAATCCAATAAAATCCAACAATGATACTTAGTTATATAATGATAATGATATTTTTATCAAGTATTTGAACATTTTTGAATAATCCTGAAAGAAGTGAAATGATGATTTTTAATGATATATCCATTTTATCTACACATTTAGATATGGATAAAAATATCTAATTTAGTGAAGTCAAGCAACTTCTTGAAATTTTACAAATAGAAAGACCACAGGTCATGATGAAATACTTTTAAAATGTGGTAATGATGTGTTAGCTTCAGAATACATGGATTCATAAAAATGTCATATGATCTTAAGAATGTGTTTATTGTTTCAATTTTTTATTCTGACAATGTTTGTTTACCATATTTTGAAGTATATTCTAATTAAGCATTTATTACATATTATTTATTCTAATTTATACTTTTGTTTCTGTGTACTTTATAGCCCAATGGTAGTATGGTAGGATCTGTTTGAAGAGATACATATATATTGCCAACCATCACATAAAAATGAATTTATAGTTTGTTTCTATAGTGAATGTTTTGTTTATTTTACTAGCTATTTTGTATCTAGACTGATAATTAAATTGTTTGAAGGTTGCTCTTTTTTTTCCAATCCATTTTTCCCACTTGGAGTTTCTTAGATTTATTAATTATTAATTTTTAAATTTAATTCTTTTTTTAAAAAAGTTCATGTTTACTATAGATGGCTGAACAAATGAATAAATGTTGAGCAACTTTCTTACAAGCATAATGTTTTGATATGCAAAGCTTTTAGAGAAATATCATCTTTGTTTCTTTCCAACATCAAGAGATTCACTTTCACAATACATTTCAGACAAATTTGCTTGAGTTCTTCAATTGCTCTAATTTATGCACTTCAGTAATAGTTACTTGTTTCTTTAAGGGTTATATAGAATGTGAATAAAAGTCTTTGTGTTCCATTGTAATTTGGGTATTATATAATATTAAATAATCCATGCACTTTACTACTGTTACACAATGCTTTATTTACCATCCCCTTTTACAATTTTGACTGCCCCAGCAATCTTCTTCAGAACTACAACATAATACAAACATATGAATATAAATATACATGAACATATATTTATATTCATATGTTTGTATTATGTTGTACTTCTGAAGAAGATTGCTGGGGCAATCGAAACTGTAAACTGTAAAAGAGAATAGTAAATAAAGCATTGCATAACAATAGAAAAGTGCATGGATGATTTAATATTATATTGTATACATTTACAAATGCAATAAGAAAGAGTATTTATTAATTTGGGAATTCATAGGACTAATGTTAGTATTAGCATAATAAAAGATTAAATCTCCAAGAATTAATGTATCTCAGTCAAATAACTAGTCCATAATAAAAAATTAGTCATTCCACTGATAAGCAGTTTTAATATTAGTTGAATGACTTATTCATGAATAAAACATAAATGAATAAGCTTGAATAAAATGTTTTTTATGACTATTCTTATGATTCAAATCATAAAATATAAACTATTAGTTAAAAAAAAAAGGTTTTTGAAACCTATTCTAGAGTCAGCTCTCATAAACTAAAATGGTCAATGGACATCCCAATATCACTTTCTGGCTTTCATTAGTGACAACTTTTAATTTGTATTTGGAATTAACACACTCATGCATCTTGTAGTTATTTTTACATTTTAAGGTTTTAGATTTAAGTCAATTTGTTTATATAATTAAAACAATCTGACATCAGACCATCAAGAATATACTTTAGTGGTTTTGGATTTTTGCAAAGTGTGGATCCCTTTTTCTTAACAATATAAAGATGTTAAAGGATTAAGATAAATGCATTATTTCCAGTTTTACATAAAAAATATTCAAAAATCCTCTCTGAGTAGGATTGTAAATCAGAAACTAGTCTGTGAAAGTAAAGAAAACAGTGCTACCATCTAATATACATTGATTACTCAAGTTTAAAAGTAGCTGATACTGAAGTAAGGTAGAATTATTTGCTTCTGAAAACATAATGAAAATAAGAAATAAAATCCACATGATGTTTTGTTGTTTAAAAGTATTGTATTATATATTTCTAGTTTAAGAATTGATCATTTTATAAAATGATGCCTGATTTTTAAGTGAATACATTGATTTTACATGAGAAAAAATTACTGCTTGCATGGTGGGTTGCAGAAAGCTTTCATCCATCGGTCTTACTTCTTAAATGATGAGTGGCAAACTCATTTTTAATATATGCTTACATAAATCTTAATCATAATGTACTTTGTTTTGCATTATAATGTATGCTTAGTATTATCTCATTATAAACAAAGATCTCATGGGGTAGATATTAATATACCAATTTTTCAGGCTGAAAATGTGGAGATTGAATCTAAAGTGAGTTATTTGCTATTAACAGAATAATTCCTAAATAAGTTCAGGAATTTTTCATATATCAATAATCTGCAAAGCCAGTAATCTAATACTGTTTGGAAAATATGAAACTGGTATTTTTAGCTGTGAGGAAATCCAGCTACATTCAAAATGTAGTGACATTACCTTCTCTTTTGAACAAACAAAGGCATATCTAGGAATCTGATTTTATTTTCTTATCCCAAGGGCAAGTATTTATAATAAATGGGAATAGATAGACCCTAATATGTATTTCATACATATAAAAAAGTGAACTACTTTAGTTATATATACAAAGTTTCGACAATACAACAGACTTCTTCAAAAGTGTAAATAGGTTTCATATTCACATCTATAAGTCTGTGGAAATTTTCAATTTATTAAATATATATAAATGTATCATATTACCCAATTATATACATATGTAACTGTATATATATATATATATGTCAATCTACATTATTATATTTATTATTTATATATGTCATGATATGTATCTTTTTTTAAAAAAAACAATGTAATTAAATAATTATTTATAACAATTGCATTGTTTTCTCTTTTGTGCAGAATAAAACTCTATGAATCATGATTGAAGTTGTTATATGCATTCAAATTAATTATAGAGAAATATCCAAACTAGTGTAACTCAACTGAAGAATTAACTTTTGGCATTTGCTTGCGATTAAAATCATGTCTTTAGAATTCTAATTTAAAATCAACCTGAATTCAAAACTTGTTATTTTATAAACATTATTGTTCACATATGTCTGTTTTTAGAAAATACTATTATTGCAATCAAGCATATGATTCTAATCCTGTAAATTATTATCTTGTTTATATCTATGAACTTGTTTTTACATAAACAAGAATAAATATTTATATGATTAAAACCATGTACTTGATCAAAACAATAGGATTTTCTAAAAAACAAACTCACGTGAACAATAATATATTTGGGTCCCAGTACAAAGTTTCGAATTCAAGTTATTTTAAACTAGAATTTTAAAAACTAGCTTTTTTATTTTAAAGGCCAATCATAAGTAACTGCGAAAAGCTAAAAAACTAAAAAACTCTTGAATATGATCAAATAAAAAAATAATCTTGTTGTGTAAATTGTGAATATACGCGAATCAAAAAGAAATCAACTCAAGAAGAAGGAACCAGTGAAGAAGAGAGAAAAAAACTCCATTTAGCTAAATATTTTTATTATTTCTATATGACATTAGGCATGATTGGCTTTAAGCCAATAAAAATCACATGATCACCCTTTCTTATGCTTGCAATACGTATAGAGAGTTTTGTCTGTTTTATTTCTACATGACTTTGGTTGAACAATATAGTAGTTAGATATGCAATGTTATGGTAATAGTTACTAATCTCCATTTTGATTATTTAATATTGGAATCTCCAATTTTACAATTTAATATGATTTTAACAAAATTGTGTTTATATAAATTCAATTTCTGCGCTTGACAAAATCCTGAGTGTTAGCTTAATGTTAGAATGATAAACTCAAAAATTACAAATTCTTGAATCAAAGTTTATTATATCATTTCCGGTATCCGAATGTCACATGACCTCCGAAACCATTCTTTGTGACTTTGCATCTCGCAATTATTTATTATAATAATTTGTGATTCATACATTTAAGTTATTAAAACGTGACTATATTAGTTTCAGATTAAATTTATAGAACCTTAAAATTTGTACTTCCTTAAAACTATATTTTTTCCTCGTTCATTTAAATATGTAATCACTTTTAATAAAAGGAAATAAAAATGATAGCAATTTAGTCAAACCTTCTAAGAAAAAAAAATTGTCAGAAATATTTATGATAATTCCAATTAAATTTTAATATTTTAAAACTAAAATACAGCACATTTTTAAAACTTATAATAATAAACTATATTTAAACAATCCCAAAGCTTGCAGTTTTAAATAAGTAAAAGTGATTATGTTTTTAATAAAAATTTGTCATTTACACCACACCTTATCAATATGTCTTTATTATTATAATTTCAGCATTCAATTTAGCAAAATAAATTATTTTTTAAGTCATGAACAAGACATGAAATTCACAGTAGGCCCAGAAGTATTGTGACATTTACATCAACTCTGTTATCCCTTCAACAATCTTTGATTTGACCTAATTTATACATCTGTGGTATATATAAATGCATTAGAAAATATCTATTATGTTTTTTTATCTTTAATGCCTTGGGCTACAGTAATAAGAAGACTGAAGAATAAACATATCTGTCAAATAAACAAAGCTATTTGAAATACATATATATGTGCTAAACTTCTATAATTTTTTTTTTTTAAAAAAGGTTTATTTGCACAGTAGAATGAAGTGGAGTTGGGCTGGACATATTTCTAGAGGAGATGATAATAGATAGACAATTTAAATCATAAACGGGATTCCAAGAGATTGTAAAAGACCTAGAAAGAGACCACATGTGAGATGGATGGATGAAATAAGAAAGTGTGCAGGGATGGTGTGGAGAAGAGAAGCTAAAGATCAGAGAAGAAGGATTGAACTTGGAGAGACCTTCATCCTGCAGTGGATTGATAAATATTGATGATGATGATGATGACTATCTCTTATATAAAATTCCTATCTTGTCTGTTATCTGAATGTTGGTTGCTTTAACAAATTACTTTTTTTTAATTGGTTGCTTCAAAAAATTATAAAAACGATGAATTTGACAGTGTCAAAAATAAATAAATAATTATGCCTAACTAAACCATAATTTATATGAGCATTTTATGCAAAGAAAGTGATTGCACGTTTTTCATATATATTTAATAATGCATATTTTTTAATGTGGAGTGTATTTTATGTAAAGGAAGTAGTTCTGCCATTAATAAAAACTGCTTTGAAAGAAATCACTAAATGTGCTTTTAACAATGTGACTAATGATGATGGAATTAGTGTGAACTATGTGATATCAAACTACATGAGTTCAATTATCGTTAACTAAAACTAAATGTAAACATGGTATCATAGCATTTATTTTTTCCTCTTACTAAATATTAGATCTCCAACATGAATTTATGTACTGTAATCATATTTTCTTCATAATTTAAATGCAATATCTATTCAGTTCTGTACTGTAGTTAACTAATTGAAATCATGTAGTTTGATATTGTATAGTTCATTTTAATTCCACTATTAATAGTCACATTTATTTCCATAATATTAAAATCATTTGTTTAATTTACATTAAATCTTGAAATTTTTTTTGTTAAAACAATCAGTTAAAAAAATGGCCTTTACATAGGCCAGGTCTTTTTTGTAGGATAATAAAATTCAAAGGATTTATTTCATTGTTTTATTATCTTCTTTACAATAAAGTGATTTGGGTCATTTTTGAGATAAAAAGAGATGAGAAGGGGTTTTTAGTCTTCAATTCATATAGATGATTCTTTGATATTATTACAATGTTTATTATATGTCTAGTGCAATAATGGAATGGAAAATTGGAACAGGAGATTTCAAAGACTGTTCTCAGCTGAGTAACCTACATAAAATTACAAAAAATTAATTCAGAATTATGCTCAATATTTCACTAGAATGAAATTATTCACTACATAATTGTCCAATCAATTAACCATATAGTAATTTAAATTTTTAAAAAAAATATTTTATGTGATATGTCTTTGGTTAGTTGCTTGAGAAATCATCTCATGTTTGATCAAAAGAATTGTCAGGTTGAACTTTGATGCAGAACTTTTAACCTATGATTTTGTCACTTTAACTATAATGTTAAATAGCACAAAGCATTGATTAAACAGAATCAGAAAAACAAAATTGATAATGAGTATTTTTAAAGTGGGATATAACCTCCTTAAATAAGATTTAATTGAAATCTCATCTTTAATTCTTATGTTGCAAAATAATGTAATTCAATTGAAATTAACTTTGCAAGATTTAATTATTCATATATGTAGCCTTCAGTTTGAATAAAGTTAATGGCATGTAAAACTATCTTAACATAATTATCATTAAAGTTAATTTAAACATAATTATAAAAAAAAGCTTGGTAAAAAATATAAATTTATTTAAGAAAATAAAACAAAGTGTATTTTTTATATTTACTAAAATAATATATATATTTTTTATTTCTCATAAGGTAAGTCTAAATTCTTCTAAAAACATAAAATAAAATATATTTTATAATTGTTGAATAAAAACACTTCAAATAAAAGAAAGAATCTTAAATAAAAATATATATATTTAAAATCATTTCTAGTTTATAAATAAAATTAAAATATGGACCACCATTTAAATATCAATAAAATAAGAACTACCATTTTATAAAATTTGAGTTCTGTAATTTAATCTTTGAACTATAGAGTATTATTTTTTGCTAATAACTTCTACCATCTAGAAATAAATATGAAAACTAAATTACATCTTCATTACAGTCCATTTGGAAATATTTTTTAATAAAATTGCAATAAAATTATTAGTATACATTATTCAAAATGATATATGAATGATATCATAACAGACAACTTTAAATGGTTGTAACAAGGTATCATGGAATTTGCTCAAAAAAATAATGGATAGAAGATAATTAAATGCCTTGTTGATTAGATTACATAAAATAACAAAGTTAAGCTATGTTCTGTGAACCATGAGCTCTAGGGTTTATTATTGTTCTTCACTAAACCACACAGTGCAAATAATAAGTGAGTGAGTGATTACTCAGAAGCTTATAATGAATTTGAGCATTTGACATGACAGATCTTATTATAAATACCATACAAGGGACTATCTAATCAATTATATCCATAATAGAAATATGATTTAATTAGAAATTTCAGAAAAATAAAAAATTAATATATAAAGTCTTTATATATATGTTGGCAAAAATCAAGCAGTTTAATATGAGTGTTATTATAAATCAAAGTCTTTAAACAATCTATACTAGTTCATTGTAAAAATAAAGTGTAAGATGGGTATATATATATATATAATAGGAAAATTTTGAATGTCGAATATTGACAATGTAAGGCTTGCAAAACAAGTTTCTTGAAAACCTTATGATTGGCTATATCAAGTCCAAACATCACTAAGTGCAAATTAAAATAAGCCTAGATCTTAGTTTACATGGTAGAAATTGCTTCTACTAAGGCACAAGATACTTTTTTACGAGTTGTCTTTTTTAAAATAAATTGTTTTCAAAGAAAATATATTTCTGATCTACATTTTTGTTTAAAATTAGTCTTTTACAAAAATATTGCTTAATAATCTTTAATTTATAAAAAATTATTGAAAATTACAATTTTTCTTTGGAAATGTAAATTATTCAGTTAAGTGGCTATGATTTAAAACACTTTGCCAATCACAAATTACGAGCCCCTTCTCATAGCATTGTCATGCAAATTAGGCTATTGTTTTTGCCTTAAAGATCCATACAATGCTGACTCAGATTTTTTTCAACTAATTTTAAGTTTGTAAAAAGCATAAAAGAAAACTGTGCACTGGTAATGTGAAATTACAGAAAAGCTTTAAACAATATAAAGAAATATAATGATCAGTATGTCATAATAATGAAAACTTCAAAATCTGTGTGAGGTTGATTGTTTTTATCATACACCATTAATATGTAAACAAATTACTCAAAATTACATTTTTTTAAATGAAATTTATGGTTTTTGTCTTCAAGCTAAATAATCCATCACGAAAATTTGTCATTTCTATTGATATCAAAATGATGCAAGTCTAATTTCTTTCATATGCAAATTATATATTGTAATTCTAAATAGATCCATGTGAAGCTGATATTATCAAACTTTTTTCCTACTAATACTTTTAAAATGATGTCTACAGAAAAATGGAGCTACACAAAGTAATCTAACATTATAGATAGCTGCAAAATAACAAAGAAAAGGTATAGAAATTGCAGCACTATTGTAATGCAAAACATGGCCAAAATAAACAATTTTATAACTGCTGAATAAATCACCAACATTTATTGCCTCTAGTAATCAGCAGTAAGCAGTATATAAAATTTATTTTTTCCTAAGAAAAAAATGCTTTCTTCTCCAGAACAAAATTCACTTATGCTTTTGTGCAACTTTTTATCCAGATATTAATAAAAAAATAAATTTATCCTTTGCTTGTTTACAATGACTTTTTTTGTAAAATTATTAAATATTTATTTCTTAATAAAAATATGGTATTAACAATTAGCTTTTGTTTGAATATATTTGATCATTAAGAAATAAAAAAGTGAATTTTGTCTATAGCTATGGTATTTATTTTTATTGTCTTTAAAATTACTAATTAATTTTAAATATTTTTAAGGCTTACAGTTTTAATAATTTTTTAAACCAAAAAACTTGAAAAGATGCATTTTTTTTATTAAATACATATATTTAAGCTAAAATGAAAGTCTTTATTTATTTATTGCTATTTTTTATTTGCTAAGTTAATATTTTATTTTTAAGTTGAATTTAGTGTCTGAATTTATGTTTTAATTAAATTTAAATAAAATGTAAAGATTTGACAAGAAATAAGTTTTTTTTTTGTTAAAAAATATATCTGAAGAAAAAGGAGAGAAGAAATGATCAAAAAAGGATCATGATTGTCTTCCAAAATGGCAAGTCACTTCTAAAAAGTATTGATAAAATATTTTTTGATCTATTCAATACAATATACTTATTTTTTAAAAAGAATAAATGTTCAAAAAAAAAAAATTAGTTTCTTAATGTAAAATATTTTGAATCTTAATAGTCTGAAATTAAAAATTTTATTTTTATGAGGGAAAAAAGACAACTAGAAATTATTTTGTTGAAACATATAAATTATCTTACTAAGCACATTCTTACCTGCTTTATTTGAAGATTTATTATAAAACTTGATTATATATTAACTATATTAATTATTTTGATTACAAACATTGATCTTCAGCTGTAACATGAATTAAAAATAATCAAATGGCTATTTATGCAATGATGAATTATATTAAACATCAACATGATAAATAGATCCAGGAACTTTCAAATCTTTTGCCTATCATGCATAAGGCAAGATAATCACATGGCTAGTTTATAGAAAATCATGTAATTTTCAAATATTCTAGCAATAGATTAAGCTTAGATTCAGTTGATTGAGCTGAAATTTTTATTTATATTTATGAATTGGAAGTAGGTTCTGGTTTTTTTAGTTTTGAATCTGCTATTTTACAACTGCTAAACTACACTGACCTCATGCATTAATGGCATTGAAATGCAAACATTTAAGGTAATCCATCAGCCTAGAGCAAAGTTTTCATGCAGCACAATTAATGAAATATAAATAATATAATACAAAATCAAAAATCAAAGTGCATATGAAATTGCTATAATGGGCATATAAATTTAAAAGTTTCATTTTAACAACAATTAAATCATATAAAAAGGTATAAACTTAAAGTAAAATTTGCAATCATCACTGAATTGACCAATAAACTGCAATGTGACAGAGATGTCTGATATTCTTGGAAAACTAAATATTTTTATGCAGTGTGTGCTGTCAGACAATAGTATTCATCCTAACATTTTACTTTAGTTCATTTAGTCATTTGATACAAATTTTCTGATATTTTTAAATTTTTCTTTTTTGATGGCCACTTTAATTACCTTAAAATTCAATACTCAAGAATCTAAGGGTCCAGGTTTGATCAGCATACTATGGCTCTCATTGGTCAAGCCAGCAAACCTGAAGAAGAGGAAGAAATAATACCTTTCAAAATGTTGTGCATATACTAACCTGTGTGCTATTACTAACAATTGAATGTATTTGGAATATTTAAATAAATTTATTTTTTTCTGAAGACATAATTCTCATATTAGATGATGAAAATAGTCCAATACACAATTACACCTAAAATGAGGCTTCTTTTTTTACTATTTTCCAAATATCTTATTCACTAGTACTTCTCTGTTTTACTATTTGAACTGATATTTTTAACCATTCTAGTTGTAATTTGACAGATAAGTATTTTTTTCTCTAATGATAAACACAATCTGTTTATATTACTTCTTAAAAATCCATTATAACTTTTCTAACTTTCTTCATTTCCACATCTTGAAAGCTTCAAGTCTTTTAATCCTTTTGGTATGTAGTGTTTCAAACAGTTTATAAAAACCATTATGTAATCATTTAAATGCTTTTTATTTTTAATGAATAAATTTTATTCTTTATTAAATATTCCCATTTTATATAATATTAATTAAGGTTTAGATTTTAAAAAATGAATGTTATCTTGAAAAATATATAACAATTTTGCTAATAATTAAAAAAAAGTAAAATTGAAATTCATAATCAGAAAAAATGACTTCAGCCTTCAATATTTTTCAGTGAATAGTAAATAATTCTGTGCAATCTCATTATTGTAATAGTGAGATTCATATGTTAAGTTAATAAGATGCAAGGTCCAAGCAGAATACAGAAAACTCGGCACATCTGAGCAGGAAGCCATCCCAAAAAGTACTAAATATTAACCTATTTGCCTGTGCTCCCACAATCTCCACCACATGAACAACACTTCTGAATAGTACAATCTCCTTTTAGTCCTGGAAGACAGGGAGATGCATGAGACCCTTAATAATAATAAGCCCTGCCCTACATTCACCAATAAAGTATTAATACAGATTGATATGTGGTACATGACCAAGTAATAAATGCATGAATGAAAATGGAATGATATGGCATGAATCACATGGAAAGGCAACAACAGCAGCAGATATAATTTAATAATTGTCAAACTGAATATATATATATATGTAGGTTGGCTTTGCTCATTATACAATTAGTCAGATAACAATATTGTGTCTAATGTTGGAGAGTAGGTATACAAAAGGTAATACAATACTATTTCATTAATAATGAAATATTTAATTATTTGAGGTTCTATATTTCATGGGTAAATGGTAGGGTAAACTCATAGTTTAATATGCCTTATTTAAAGATCACCCAATTGGGTTAATATGTGCAAGTGTGTACAATTTAGAGATTAAAGCATTACCCACAGACCTAATTATATGTAACCATACATAACTTACGTTAGTAATGAGATTTATTAAGCTAATCAAGGGATGTATATGGGATTAGAATCATAATAGTCTTGGGAGACTCATCATTCATAACTATGTGAAATTGATATACTTAAGGATAGGAAGGTATTAAATGATATGATAGCTAAAATGCTATTGAGAAATATAGAAGTATAGAGATTAATGATAATCGGTGGTACTGAAAGAAATACATATGTGAACACATATAGGAGGATAGTGCATTAAAACCATGAGGCTTTGTCTATGTACAATTCAGATTGGTGGATGCCATATGTCGATAAAGGATTCATCACAAATAAGCATGGTCACTGGACTGGGCCCTCACTCCAGTAAAATCCATGAATGTGTGATCAAACAGCTATGTCTCTAGGTGCAACATCCATGTCGACTGATGCAAGAATCTTAATTGATTTGGGGACAGTCTTAGTCATATGCATCCATTGACAAGTTTGACAAAGTATAATAAATTCATAGACATATGTATCTGCACAAGCAACACACATATAAAGTATAATAACAATAGTTTGTTCTCAAAGTTTAGTATGTTATGGTGCGGTTATACTTAATCCATTCATAAGTCTTAAAAGATGTCAAATAAATCTACATATTCATCAGGTTGAAGATTAAGGTGGATCAGATAATCACCTCATTCAAAATTGTTGTAATAATAACTAAATGGGTTTTGCATACATGACAAAGCAATTCTTAAAAACTGACTATCTAACCACACATGTTTAAACTATATCTATAGTTACAATTTCACACACACCTGCATGTTATATTTCAACTTAAAATGAACAAATAAGTATATGAGATAGCATAAATAGATTACTATGAGTGAATTAACTACTATGCAAAATACAATAAGATTCACTGAATATACAGTAATATATATATACTGAAAGATAACATCAGAGCCAGCGAGTGGGAAAGAGATTCGACACAAAATATTTGCCGTTTATGCAACTAACCCATATGGGAATGTAGTGGCATGTTTATTATAAAGAGAATGGGATTCACTCACTTGGTCAGGGGTTATCCAGGCATGTTATCATAATAAAATATCATTAAAAAAATAATTTAATAAAATTCCAAGAGTATTTATCCTAGCATGAAAGCATAGTTTAAGAATAGATTAGCCAAGTTACATAGGTTGAAATTATATAATTTAGATACAGTTGTAGGAGTACATTACAATTTAGTTACATGGACAGAGTTTGTTACAGATTTATCTATAGCTTAGAGAGATTACATAAAAAATATTTTAGAACTCTTGGAATGGAAAGTTACCTTAGTTAATCAACTGTAGCACTGTTTGTGCACTTAATGGTTCTGATCACTGTTTCAAAATGTTCACGGGAGTCCATATCACTGCATAGCCAGCTTTCATTGTATAAATGTATCATTATGTTGACTCCAGTGATGTCATCTCTTTCTATGGCATTAGAAACAGCATTTCTGGTCTCAATGGTAGCAGCAGCAGTCATGGGCATCTTCTTACAGTTGGAGGCATGCAGGTACTATCAGGCAACAGGACAACCATTCTCCAGGTAGGAAAATAGTACCCTGCCTATCTTTACTCCAGCATTTTAGTTTCAAACTTATAAAGTCTTATTTACAAGATCTAACTATTATATATCTCTCCCAAATTCTCACTCTATATATATTTGCCAAGTATAAAATGAATCTCCCATACTGGCTTACCTTGTGGTGAAATAATCTATTAACATATTTTCTACCATCACAGCTGATGCATTTATTATCTAGTTTACTATCTAAAAGCTGCAGCAGGATGCTGCAAGTATATTTACTTTTGTTACATTATTTTCAGCTATCCTGACTACATTAATTCTTTTGTTACAGTTTTACAAAATAAGATTTTAAAAAAATATTATGAAGTAAATGCTTAATGATGGTCTATTTCCTTGTTGATAACATCTGCAACTTGCCAAAATGTTATCATTTTTATTAGCTAATTATTTAAGCCGTTAATGTATCCAGATTGCATTAGTGCACTACTATTGTTCAGCTTTCCAACCCTCATTTTATTTTCTAATAAACAAAATTCATGGTTTGAACTTTTAAATATTTAAAATAAGAGAGCAAAATAATATTATTAAATATAAGTCTTAAAGATAATATTGAAATATATATGTAGTCTCGGTTTGCCTGATATATGTTTTTATCCATATATTCATATGCGACCATAGATTTAAAGATAAATTAAATTAATCAATTTATTAACCTGTCTGTCTATAATAACCATATATATGATAAGTGCTTTGCATGCACATATATCTTGGTCAATTACAACATAAAAGACGCATTGCAATAGTATTAGGGTTTAAACTAGGGTATGTGGGTAAGTAAAGAACAAAGAAAGGTGAAACTAAGACTTGCAGAGCAAATCTTACCATTGCATATTTTCTCAGTTGCAAAAACAAATTACAAAAAAATGGTTTTACATGACAAATGAGAGTTATGAACATATACCCAGTGATATCGATTAAAATTATGTTGAAATGATTGATCATAGTAATATCATCAATTAATAAAATAAAATCCAATAACATGAAACAATGAAATTTTTTTATCTGGTTCAAATACTTGATAAGGTGATTTTGGCATCTAGTGAATGTACTGAATATTATTTCCTTTTTACTTATAAATGTGATCTACGGTAATTCCATTTTTAAACTAGCTGATGAGAATATATATAACCTAAAATCTATTTTGATACAGAAGTTTATCTCCTTGGGTATTCTACTCCTAAATAATATCCCATTCCTAATTTTTGGTAATACATAGTGCTACCATTGTTACTTTTGGGAATTTCTATGTTCAAGTTCCTTTTCAATTTGTGTCATTTTATCACTGTCCATTGATATGCCCCACACTTGGGTATTCTACTCCTAAATAATGTCCCATTCCTAATTTTTGGCAGTACATACTGCTACACTTGTTACTTTTGGGAAGTCCCTTTTCAATCTGTCTCACTTTATCACTGTCCATTGATATGCCCCTCTGTGGTTTTTTCCCTGGGTCAGGTGGATGATTTATAAAAGCTTCGAGTCTCCTGGCATTGTACATTCTTTTTAATATGTCCTTGTCCTCCAAAAGATATGCATTCAGACCACATACTCTATTTATTTTGTAAGGTCCTTGGTACAGTAGAAAGAAACTTTTGAGACTTTCTGAGATGGAGGCTTTTCTTCTACTTTTCCCCTGAATATGTTGATTTGTATAATTTTGGCCAGGTGGGTTTGAGCCCCTACCTCTAGCCCTACTTTCTGCTCGATGGTGCTGCTTCCTAGTACCCCCTTTAGACTGTCTGTGATGCTTTCACACTCTGTAGTTCCTTTGGTCTGGAGCTCTGGCATGTTGTGGTTTATGATATTCATGTTCAGGTTTGCATTGCTGTCCTTCCTAGCAACAGTCATACAATCAACCCAATCTCTCTGGACCTGGGATTCCTTTTTTTGGTCCTCCCTTGCATCCAAGTTATATTTTTTTTATCATGCTTCCTTCTTCCTTCATTAACTCCAGCAGTTTTTAGTTTGTTTCACTTTTCTGAGCCATTCCACATAGGTCCTGGTTGCTTACCCTCATCTCCATTCTTTCTGTGGATACCACCTCGTGTTCATGATTCCAGTTCTCTTCAATTCATAAACCTCTTCCCTGAGCTCTTCCTGTGCTCTTGAATTTCCTTACCAGATTCTTCTACACTCTTTTTCATTTGTTTGACCTCAGTCCTGATGTTAGGATTCCTCATTGTTTGTTATTGTTAAGGTATCCACGCTCTTGACTAATGTCTCTAACTTCTCACTGACTTGCTCTACCTCTCTGGATGCCTTTTCCATTCTCTCATTCACATCCTTCATGTCCTTTATATCCTCCCTTAGTTGCTACTTGGGCATTTTTATACTCTTCTCTTATCCTTTCCAGTTCTAGCAGCAATAATT
Source organism: Epiperipatus broadwayi (assembly GCA_028023455.1). NCBI lineage: Eukaryota > Metazoa > Onychophora > Udeonychophora > Euonychophora > Peripatidae > Epiperipatus > Epiperipatus broadwayi. Next base: position 1,172,053 of record JAQFVV010012606.1, on the reverse strand, counting down.
GTTTTATTTTCTTCATTCCTTCTCCTAGCTTTCTCTTCCCTCTCCTAGTTTCCTTCTTTCTTCTTCTAGCTTCCTCTTCATCCCTTCTTCTTGCTTCTTCTTTATCCCATCTTCTAGCCTCTTCCCTACTCTGCCTAAACAATTTCCTCTCTGCCTGAACAATTTCCTCTATACACTTTAGGTCAAAGCCTCTTGGTTCTCACATTGGATATGGGGTTTTAGTAATATTGGTGGATTTTTAGAAAATCCCGATGAATCAAACTGCTCCTACTGTTCTTGCTCACTTTGGCTGCTATCCTCATTGTCTCTTTCCTCCATGCCTACCTTCTTTACATTATCCATAGGCTTATTATTTATTATTCCTGCTAATGGCTTATTTTTTAGTTTTGCTAATGGCTTATTTGCTATTCTTGCTAATGTCATATTTGCTAGTCTCCTTTCCAAGTATTATGATCATTCTCATACACCCTTTCTATCACTGTTCTACTGCCATTTCCCCCTATCTCTACTGCTGTATTTATTTAATATTTATGTTCAAAATTACATGAATGAATAAAATATAAATAAATATATAAAAAAAATTTTTTTACCGGTGCTGGCCACTCCATTCTGGTCTTCCTATTGACTCTTTTAATCTGAAACATTCACTAGATCCACGTATATTTTTTTCATCTCTTCCTATACTAATAGTCATCTCCCTATACATCTTTCAACCCATTAATAGTTCTGTTGTATCCTATTATATCCAATCTATAATAACATTTCACTTGGTATTAATATTTTTTTAAAAACAGAAAAAAAACTTCCTACTCTGGTGGCAATATTTATTTAGGAATGATTCCATTCATTTAGGCCATCCCCAGATGCCATGCCATCAGTTGCAAACACCTACAGATTCTTAGCATCCTTTAGTCATAATCAAATTTATTAATACACTTTCCAATAAATATTTTTCTTAGTTTCAGGAAATTAACTATACATTATATAAAATTAATACCGCAGGCATCAAGAAAACACTCATTGACCTAAACTAAAATATATATTTACAATAATCTCAGGTTTGTGGGTTATAATGGTTCAAAAGTCTCATGGTGTGATGGTATGTGCTAAAGAAGATTTCTAGGATGAAACCTGATGTCTAAGACTATGAGGTATATATATATACATCAGCTCACATAGGGGTGCCATGAGCTTAAAAAAATTTACTATGTAACTGTCAGGTTTGTCTGTTCTGTTAACAAGATGCAGAGTCCAAGCAGAATACAGAAAGCTCAACTCATCTGAGTGGGAAGCCACCTCAAAAAGTATTGTCTTAACCTATTTGCCTGTGCTCCCACAATCTCCACCACATGAACAACACTTCTGATGCTACTAATAGTACAACCTCTTTCTAATCCTAGGAATCAGGGAGACACATGAGACCCTTAATAATAATAAGCCCTGCCCTAGGTTTGCTAACAAAGTATTAATACAGATTAATATGTGGTTCATGACCATTCTTAATAATTTTCAGAAAATGCATGAATGAAAATGGAATGATGTGGTATGAATCACATGCAAAGGCGACAGCAACAATGGATATAATTTAATACAAAATTTAATAATTGTCAAACTGAATATATATCATTAATAAGTTGGCTTCACTCATTATACAATTACTCAGATAACAATATAGTGCCTAATGTTGGAGAATATGCATACAAAAGGTAATTCAATAACTATTTCTTATTGATAAAATATTTAATTATTTGAGGTTCTATACTTTCATGGTTAATGTAGGACAAGCTCATAGTTCAATATGTGTGTACAATTTAGAGATTAAAGCATTACAATCGCAGACACAATTATAAGTAACTGTAAGTAACTTACGTTAGTAATAATATTTATGAAGCTAATCAAGTGATGTATGTGGGATTAGAATCATAATAGTCTTGGGAGACTCATCATATATGATATCTAAAATGTTATAGAGAAATATAGAAATATAGAGTTTAGTGAGTGATCAGTGGTGCTGATGGAGAATACGTGCGAACACATGTAGGAGGGCCATGCATTGAAACCACAAAACTTTGTCTATGTACAATTCGGATAGGTGGATGCCACCTGTATGTGAAGGATTTGTCACAAATAAGCATGGTCACTGGACTGGGCTCTCATCCTAGTAAAATCCATGAATGTGTGATCAAACAGTTATGTCGCTAAGCGTGACTTCCAAGTCTAATCTGATGCAGGAACCTTAGTGATTTGTGAATGGTCTTAGCCATATGTGCTCATTGAAAAGCTTGACAAAGCATAATAAAATCATAGACTTATGTATCTGCACCAGCAACACACATATAAAGTATAATAACAATAATAATTAACAATAGTTTGTTCTCAAAGTTTAGCATGTTGCAGTGCAGTTATACTTAATCCATTCCTAAGTCTTAAAACATTTCAAATAAATCTACATATTCATCGGCTTACTGATTAAGGTGGATCATATAATCCCAAGACAGTCACCACATTCAACATTGTTGTAATAATAACTAAATGGGTTTTGCATGCATGACAAAGTGATTCTTAGAACTGACTGTCTAAGCATGCATGTTTAAAATATATCTATAGTTATAATTTTGCACATACCCACATGTTATACTTCAACTTAAAATGATCAAATAAGTATATGAGATAACATAAATAGGTCACTATTGGGGAATTAACTACTATATGAAACACAATATGATTCACTGAATCCATAGTAATATATACATACTGAAAGATAACATCCAAGCCAATGAGTGGGAAAGAGATTCAACATGAAATATTTGCTGTTTATATGACTAACCCATATGAAAATGTTGACTAACCCATATGAAAATGTAACATCATGTTTATTATAAGGAGAATGAGATTCACTCACTCAGTCAGGATTATCCAGGCATGTTATCATAATAAAGATATCATAAAGAATAAAAATTTAATAAAATTCATGAGTATTTACCCTAGCATGAAGTTTAAAGAATAGATTAGCCAAGTTATATAGGTTGAAATTATATAATTTAGATATAGTTGTAGGAATACATTATAATTTAATTACATGGATAGAGTTTGTTACAGATTTAGCTATAGCTTATGAAGTTTACATAAAAATGTTTTACAGCTCTTAAAATACCTTGGTTTATCAATTGTTGCATAATTAGTGCACTTAATGTTTTTGATCATGGTTATGAATTGTTTATGGGAGTCTGTATCACTGGAAAGCCACCTATCATTTTATAACTGTGTCATTATGTTGACTTCAGCAGTGTCAGCCCTCTCCATGGCATTAGCAACAGCATTTCTGGTCTCACTGGTGGCAGCAGTAGGTCAGGGACATCTTTTTTTGCAGTTGGAGGCATGCAGAAAGTATTGGGCTGCAGGACAACCATTCTCCAGGTTCCAAAATAGCACCCTACCTATCTATACTCCACCATTTTAGTTTCAAACTCGTAGAGTCTTGTTTACAATATCTAATTATTATATAGCTCTCCCAAATTCTTACTCTACATGTATTCACCAAGTACAAAATTAATCTCCCATACTGACTTACTTTGCAGTGAAATAATCCATTAACATATTTTCTATTGCACACAATGCATTTATTATCTATGTACTATCTAAAAGATGCAGCATGGTGGTGCAATTACATTTACTTTTGTTAGCTTATTTTCAGATATCCTGACTGCATTACAGTTTTACGAAATAAGATTTTAAAAAAATATTATAAAGCAAATACTTAAATAGAAACAGTCTATTTCCTGGTTGATAATATATGCAACTTGCCAAAATGTTGTTATCATTTTTACTAGCTAATTACTTAAGACACTAATGTATCCATACACGACCATACATTTAAAGATAAATTAAATTAATCAATTTATCATTAATCAATTTATCATATCTTTAGATTATTAACTTGCCTGTCTATAATAACCATATACATATGATAAATGCTTTGCGTGTGAGTACATCTGAGTACATCTTAGCCAATTACAACATGAGATACACATTACAATAGGATTATGGTTTAAACTAAGATATGAGGGTAGTAAGGAATGAAGGAAGGTGTAACTAAGACTCACAGAGCAAATCTTACCATTTCATTAGTGATAATGCATATTTTCATAAAGAATACAATCAAATAATGAATATTATCTTTGAAATTAAAATATTCAATTTGTAGTGACAAAAAAATAAATTTATAAATACTTATTTTTTGTTACTAATAACTTCCTGTTATTTGACTTCCTTTCTTTAAAAAAAATAAATATGTTCAAGTAAAACCTGAATGTAAACATTATACATTCAACAACAACAAAAAACAATTAAACATATATCATCACTTAATTTTACAAAAATAAAAATAAGCAAATAAATAAACTACTTATGAAAGTATAATTTTTTTATTTCAAGGTTTTAAGAACAACAACAAAAAAGAAAACAATAACTATGACTACTTTGAAAACAATAAAACACACTTTTGATTTACCTTTGCTTTTCATTAAATGATACAGATATTTAGTAATTTTTATTTCAGATATCATATAGTATATATTTTTGTTCAAATTGTAACCATAAAATGAATTCAAATGTAATTGAGACACTATTGCAAAAATATCCCATGAGGTGAATCAGCGGGTGAGATCACAAAATTATCAGAATTATCTAAAAGTGTCTACGATTTCTCTCAACATAGAGCAGTTTTCTAAATGTAAGATTTCATAATTATTTTGTGAAAGTCACATTTCATTGACATTGATATCAAGAAAAATCATTTCTCATAAAAAGACAATTTTTGTCATATTTATTTTTCTTCTATAATGTGGTATGACATTCTAAAATTTTGTTTATTATAATATTCATTTATTGTGTAGCATCTATGATAATAAATATATTTAGGGATAAGCTATTTTAAGTCTACTATGTAGAGCAAAGTTCCCATTCAAAGTAATCATTTAAACAGAAAAATAATAATATAAATGTGCTTTATATATCAATTACATACTGTATAATAAAATTATCTTTCTATAACAGAATTTCTTTTGCTTATGAAAAGCACATATAATATTTCTTAATGTTTATATTATTTTTTTTCATTTTAATATGCTAGTTTGTGGCTAAAAATACAAATTAGCACAACATCTAATTATAAAATAATATTTTCATTGCTAAAGGTATAAATAAGTAGATAACTGAACTAAGTTCATAACTATAATAAAAATAATGGTTATACTTTTTATACCAGTCAACTGAAAATTATGTTATTTCAACATTTTGTGCCATCTCTTGGCCATTTTTGGTCACATGTTCTTCAATTCATAGTGTAATCTAAATTTAAAATACAGATTTGGCAGTGTTTTAACAAATTTAGTTTTTCTTTGACATATATTGTTATATTGTCCCACCTTTTTTACTTTATAAGGCACCACTAAGCTCTAACTGTCAGCTTTAGCCATTGTTGTCCAGGCATTTCTAACTGTCAAAGTCAAAACTCAAACCAAAATGTTTTACAATTTTGTAATATATTTTGAATGTAAATAAATATATTTTTGGTAATTCTTTACATTCATAATTAAGTTTTTACATTAATTTATCTGAATATAAAGTTTGATTTAAAATTTTTTTAATTTTACAAGAAAAATAATCATGGGAAAGTAAACACTGCATGACTACTATTTAAGACAAGTAAATGATTCTTGACCACTATTTGCATATATTTATGTATTTTATGATTGTTTTTACTCTATATTGTCTAATAATGTAACTAGATTATTATTCTGATTTAAAATATTTAATTTTAGATAAAGAAAAGATAATAGAAGTGAATATTCAGTGATCATAATTTCTCAGACACGGGAAATCAATGGTGATTTCATGTTATAGTTTGTTGAAATATAATTCTTTTGTTTTCCTGCAGGCTATTATTCTTATGTTTTTCTCATAATTTTCTTCAGTTATTAATGTTATTTTAAATTATTTGTTATATTTAATCAAATTGAGTGTAAAATAATTCAATTTTTAGAAGCTTTATTAAAATAATTCTGATTATTATACTGCCATATCTGAAAGCCAAACACAACATATACATAAATATATTTCTGAATAAAAATGGTCTAGATATGTTTTTGATGAAGGTGAAATCATTCAAATTTTTACTCAACCTGGCCACTAAAAAAATTTGACAGCCAAAGGGATATTAATTTAAGCAGGAAAATGCCAAAACCATTATCCACATGCGACTTTTTAACCAATAATATTTCTTCCACATTCTTTAAAGAATTATTGTTCACTGTAGAATCTTGATTTTATTATAAAAAATCTTTATGATAGCAGTCATTTGTTATAGAATCATTCATTTTTCATTGTACCTTTCTGCATTTATTTGATGCAATATTCAAAGTAGTCAACTCATTTTATTAATTCATTTTCTTCTTAATAAAAATAAGTTTATGAAATATCATCATCATCAAACATTATCAACCCACTGCAGGATGAAAGTCTCTCCAAGTTCAATCCATCTTCTCCAATCTTTAGCTTCTCTTCTCCACTTCACCCCTGCACACTTTCTTATTTCATCCATCTATCTCATATGTGGTCTCTTTATGTGTTTTTTACAATCTCTTGGAATCCAGTTTAAGATTTCAATGATCCTTTTATTATCATCTCTTTCAGCAATATGTCCAGCCCAACTCCACTTCAGTCTTTTAATTTTTTCAATGAGGTCAGTAACATCTGTTTGTTCTCTTAGCCATATATTGTTTTTCGATCTCTTCTTGTTACTCCCAACATGCATCTCTCCATACTTCTTTGAGTGGTCTGAAGTCTCTGTATTGCTCTTCTATTAAGTGTCCAAGTCTCAGATCCAAAAATAAGAACTGGTAAAACACATTTATTAAAAACCTTCCTTTTCAAACACATAGACATATTTCCTTTTAGTATCAAGTTATATCTGCCAAAAGCACTCCAACCAAGTTTAATTCTATGATTAATTTCATCAATTATGTTTCCATCTGCATTAATAATCTGACCAAGGTGTTTGCAACTGTTAACTTCTTCTAACTCATCATAATCAATCTTTATTTTCATATTTTGGGAAAATCCATTAAACATTACTTTAGTCTTTTTAAGATTTATCTTTAGTCCTACTTGCATATGATAACTCCTGCAACATTTCCTGCAGCTCTAAAGCATTATTTGCATAAACAACTACATCATCTTCAAAATCTAAATGACTTAAATAATCTCCATTTACTTTCACTCCTTTAGCTTCCCATTTTAATCCACAAAATACTTCTTGCAGCACTGCTATACTCCTTTAGCTTCCCATTTTAATCCACAAAATACTTCTTGCAGCACTGCTATAAAAAGTTTTGGATATGTGGAGTCACCCTGTCTTACACCCTTCTCAATGTCGACTTTTCTAGTATCATTATGTAATCTAATTGTTGCTGTTGTATTTTTATAAATATTCTTTAAAATATGATAATATCATTGAACTATATTTTGATGATCCAATGCTTTAATCACTGAAGAAATGTTTATAGAATCAACTTTCTCTTGGTTGGTGGAAATCCAATGTTCTCTGTAGAGCGTTGTGATTATCTTGGTAAAATTTTTGTATAAAACTGATAAAAGGCTGATAGGTCTGTAATTTCCAATATCTTCTTTATCACCTTTTTTAAATATTAATATTAATACAGCATTCTTCCAATCATCTGGTACGTCTTTATCATTTAGACATTTGGTATATAACTTTGCTAAAAAAAAAAAATATATTTTTTCACCTGCTTCTTTTAATATATCAATTATAATTTCATTATTACCTGGAGCCTTTTCTTTCTTCATACATTTAATTGCGTGTCTCACTTCTTCATTTAAAATTCTGGGCAATTCGGAAGATGTAATAGCTATAGGAGGTAGTTGTTCTTTATTACTATATAATTCTGGATAAAAGTCTTCTACCCAGTTCATAAGACATATAATATAAAATTTATAATTATGTATATAATGTTTGCAATTTTTTTAAATTATATTTATTTTCTTGAAAATTAAAAAAATATATTATTTTTTGCCTTGTTAATTTACAATAATCTAACGTCCCACAAATACAGGCCACGGGTGTCATTATAGAGTCGAGCCAAAGTAATAAATTAAAGGCAATATTGATATCATATATTCGGTGAAAAATACTAAATACAGCCTTTTCGGTGCTGAATATGCTTGTCAACGATTGTATAGATTGATGGGTTTTTTTCCATATGTCATAGCATCGACCGGGAGGCGAAACCGCAACAACCGTCTGCAACCAACTGCTTGCTTGCAAGGCGGCTGCGCTGACCTCTCGGCTAACAACGCTTGATTGATGTTTTCCCCCGAATATAGGTATTAGTGTTGCTTTAACGGATTTGTGGGAATTATTTACGGACTCGTGTTACATTTGCTCATCTCCATTTATTTTAGACCATTATTTTTCAAAATAATTATGTATATATGTTATCCTTATAGGAACAGACTTAATGCATATGTGATGTCTTCCAAATGAGATTTATTTTAGTACGGAAAAAAATTGTGATGAAGGAAACAACACATTTAAAAAAATCTAATATCCTTAGTATCTAGAAAGTACGTATTTTTTTTTTTTACAAAAAAAAAATTGTATATATATTAAATTAAAAAAAAAAAACGTTCAATTTCCTTTTTTTTATTAAAATTTTTACCGTGAAATAATTATTACTATTTGCCTATTCATCTCCTTAAATTTTCATTTGATTACATTTTTTATGTAATCTACTACTAGAAATTTTCCCAATGTGTCAGTTTGAGGAGTACAAAGATCTTTTTTTTTACCCCCAATATAAATGCCAGCTGTTAGTTTTATTACATCATAAATCAAAAAAACAATGAAGGTGTCTACGGAACCTGTTAGTACACTTCACACTTGTTTCAATAGTTAGTTTTTAAATCAATTTTACATGTCACGGTCACTGTCAATATTTTAAAGAGTTTTATAAAAATACATTTTTAATTTTACAAACCACAGTTTTTATATAAAAGAGAGTTTGATAGATATGTAGAAAGATATTATAAAGAAAAATGATATAAAAGTAATTTGAATACGTTTACATACTATAGTGCAATAATATTTAGGAAAAAATCAGAAAGCTATAACTAAACTATTCTCGAAGAAAAAAGTATTTGGAATACTACCGAAGATAGGAAACATTATTAAGTAAAAAATAATAAGTAGAGAGATGTGTATTAGTTTCTTGAGATGGATTAGAGAATGAGTAGATTGAAAAATCTTGAATTCAAATCCCTCTACTTACATATATAATATTTATTGTAATTGCTGCATGCTATAATCAAGAAATTGGTATCTAGATACAGTATTTTAAATGCTGTGAATGGTTAATTTCTTGCAATTAGTATTCCAGTACATGCAGTGAGTGATGATGAAGATTTTGAAAAAAGATGAGTATCCATGTTTTATCTAGGTTTGCTCCTAATACTTGAGGCTTTACAATGTGTGACCATTTTGACAATTGAAAAAAAATCTTTGTTTTTAAATTTAAGCCTCTATATAGAAATTGCAAATTCTAAATTTAATTTAATATATATCTATTTGCAAGTTTTTGTTTTTATTACTGCATCTTTCATCTTAGCTCACACTTATCATAATTATTCATCAGTCCATATTTCAGATCAACATCTTACACTATAAATACATAGAAACATTCATTGCAATTTTTCAACCATGTTATTAAAAATACATAAACTTGGCTTCATATACTTTTTCAAGCATATTAATAAAAATATACATAAACTTGATATAAAGTTGTAATTATAAAACCTTCTATTTCATCGCACACTACTGAACACATGATCAGATGTGTGAAAAAGATCAATGATACCCAAGATATATACTTCATGCTGAAACAGCATATAGATAATAAATTACTATATTTTAATTGATGAGTTTTAAATTTTCTGCACACAGAACTTTGATACAAACTACTTTATAAAAATATATTGATAACTTTTACTAAACATGTATTAAGCTAGACAGTATCCCTAGCCCAAATATATGGTGAAGAATATATTGGCATTGTTATAGAAATATCAATACTTGAGATTTTTTGCCCATATTAACTGTTTTCATAACTTTCATTACATCATTCTCACACAAGATAGGAACTGTTTCTGCCTACTTTTAATACTTTGTGGGTACAATCATTGTAAGTCTGACTTAGTAATAATATATTTATAGCATATAATAGGTATCAACACTCCATGTTCATGTTGATAGTTTTGGTAACTTTCACTACACAATTCTTATACACGGTTGATCTGAATTGTGGATTGATGAATAGTTGTGATAGGAATGAAGAAAGGTAAAACATTTTTACTAATGAAACTTGCATATATATATTAAATAAAATTTAGAATTGGCCCTGTCAATATTAGAGACTTGAATTCAAAAACAAAGCCTTTTCCAATTATCAAGATAAATATCATAAAGCCTCAAGTGTAGGACTTCTAAAATCCAATATATATATATAGTAGCTCGCAAATTGACCCATCAGCATACTTAGATAGACACGGATACTCAACATTTTCAAAACCTTTATCAAAACTCTCTGGAGTTACTGAAATAATAATTGTAAAAAATAGATATATTCTATGAATTTAGATAACTTTCCCATGTAGAGGCAAAAAGATCATTGAGGTCAACAACAAAGACTGACATTCTATTTGATGTTTCTACTAAATGTTAGTGATTTTTGTTAACTATTTTTTTTTGTCTTTGATTATCTAGTCTTGGATGTGAATTGATTTGATTTTCGTTTGAGAAAAATTCAATTACTAATTTTTCTGATTGGCATCATGCTGTATTTTAATGTAACCTGTGTTAATGCATTTCCTTCTGTTGTCTTTTGAATTTCTTGAGCCATGGTTGTCGTTCTTTATCTCTATCATTTGTATTTGTTCTGTTTTAAATCTTCCTGTATTTTTGAGCATAGATATGTTTGACTTTCTATTTACTGCTTGAGTATTGGAGTCTAATTCTGTGGTCTCAATGTCTAAGTTTGTCTTCAAAATGTTTGGTCCAGTCTTAATGAAAATGATGTGGTGCTCTACATTTTCTTTGTCCCCATCCTTCTCTCTGCATTCTGTTAGAGTGTTGAAAATTATCTCTCTTCTGGTTTGAGTCATGTTTCTTGGTTGAAAGTGCTGTGTTTTGTTGATTATGTTCATCAATATGTATATTATTTAATTTTTCTATTGTTTCTGCAGGCATTTCTGTTGGATTCATCGATGGAATTAAATTTCTTGCATGTTGATGAGATGATAGTTTAATATTTTGCAGCCTTAAAAGTTGTGTTTGGGCAATTACTTGCAATATGACCTCTCTTTTTACATTGGAAACATTGAATTTTCAGGCCCTTAATCAATAATAATAGTGTTATTTGATTGGCATGTCTTGTGGATTAATTTCTTTATAAAGCATTACTTTAAAAGCAAAATTATTAACTGAAATGAGAATTTACTACAAATGAGCTAATGAGTCTCTTAAAATCATCAAGTGTGTAATTTAAGTATATATTTGTGATGTAATTATTTTTGTGGGTCTATTATTATTAATGGATAAATATTTTTACTGATTTTTTTCAATATATCTCTGCTTTGTAGTGTGAGTGTTCTATTATTTTTAATACACTATCCCATAATTTTTCTTATGTTAATGTTTTGTATAAAAGATCATGTGAAAATGTATATATAGAACAGTTTATGTATGTAATTAATAGAACTACTGGTCTTTGAAGCATTGTTTAAAAGTGGAATAAAGATTCCCCAAGGCTGTAGAACTAATTTTTTTTTTTTTCCAAATATTTATTAAATAAGTACAATGTTTACAGTGACAATTATGTATACATGGTAAATTAAAAGGAAAGCTAGAATTACAAACATAAAAACGAATTACATGATTATAAATAAATAAAAGATTGTATTATTCTGGGCAAGAGGTAAACCCGAATACCTGGTCTACTGTTAACACACAAGTAGACCAATTAAGCTCACCAACTCACCTAGACAAATTGCCTCACACTACCAAGAGTCACGTAGTCAATGTAGAATTTGGTCAGATCACCATTGGAAAAATCACTACAACTATGAAGGCTTAGGTATTTATGCTGAATCTGATGTATTCAGTTAAATATTATCCATTTTGATAACATAAGGATCTGAACCTCTGACTATTAACAAAACCACTTTCAGCAATATATTAAACAGAAGAAACAAAGCGTTTTACCAGCAATCATCCTTACAATGCAATCAGAGTCCATGTTTCCTCGAATAATACTTTTGGAGCTAGGAGCATGTCACGGTCTTTAAATTTTGTAAGTTTATTCAGAAAGAATTTTCCCTCATGAATTGCACCGGGATTGAAGACCATTTTACAACGAGTAGACCACAATGCATAGTTAATAAATAATGGCAGCCTAATAGTAGGGATGGATCTTGTCTTAATACTGTCCTTAAGAGAGGTAACAAGGTAAAAATTCACTTTAAGGTTATCAGCAATAATCCTTCTAGACCTCCAGAGTCCATGGCACGAGTAAATTTGTCCATAATTACTTCCAAATTTTCTTGAGTCCAATTTTCCAGGGGATCATCCATGTGTAACTCCACTATAGATATATTTAAATTTAATTTTTCCATATCTAATAATATAGCTTTCCGAAATTTCAATTCTGGATTTAAACTTTGCTATCTATTACCTGAATTAAAGTAGAATAACTGATTTTTTTTTTCTTTTTACAGAGTATTTTGTTCTTACTGAATTTGCTTTGTTAGTGTTGGCTTATGTTGTTTGAAGCTTTTAAATGTTTTTTTTTTTTGTTTGCTAAATAGTAGTTATATCTAATATTTTCTTTATTGAAATTAAAATTCTTGTTTACAATTTTTTTGAAAATAGGAAATTAAAAAAAAAATTGATATATATATTTGTAAATATTAGATCTTCTAAGTAAATAGTTGTTCAAACAATTTTACACAATGTGAGCATAGCATTTACTACGAAGAGTTGTCATATTGTATTAAAACAAGAAACTGATTAAGTAAAGTAGTAACAAAGCTTAAAATTATTTTTTAAGAAATCTGTTAGGCAGATGATTATTACTATTTATCTATTATTCATTATGCTCATAAAGGCATAATTCACGAATACAAAAGTATAAACTAAATGTTTCAAATAAATTCGGGTAACTGCCATAAATTTCTAAATGCAATTAAAAAAAAAAAAATCTGTACGCAAGACAAATTATTGTACTAATATCAAAACAGCATCACATTGTCAGATTTTTAATGATATGGATGGCTGAAGAGTTGGAAAATGAAGAAGATTGAAGCTTGACCATTAAAGTTTAAAGATTTTCTACCTTAATATAAATGGAGTACTGACTATATACATGTGCGGAAGATGATGATCTGAACCAATTGATAAGTGCTGTTTCAGCATGAAATATGTATATTGGAAATCATTGATTTTTTTTCCTATGTATGTGGTCATGTGTATCAGTTGTCTAAGATGGAGTGAATGAATAAAGGGAGCTTGAAAAGTCTGGGTTCAAATCCTTTCTAATTAAATGTATATATACATGCAGTCCGGTGCTTCTCATTTATAAAGGCCAAGAGCAAAAAGAAGCTTTAGAATCTAGGTGACATTGCTATCTTATATCCACTGATACTGCTGCTAATAATTATATGCTTTATATATATAAATGAATATTATTTTGAAATTTTTGTTACACGAGATCAACTGTATCATATACTAAATGAGTTTAAAAATCAACACAAAACTTTGTTATAAATATCAGAAAAATGATCTTGCTTGATCTTGGATAAGTCAACAATGACTCATAAGAGATATTTTCAGTCGATGAAGATATTTATTTCCCCCCTTTCAAGCTACTAATTGTCAAAATGGCACTATATTTATTATTATTAATGTACTTAGTATAGAACTTAAAACTCAAAAATTAAAAACGTCTAAATAACTAATGCTATATTACATTTTTTTTCTTTCAATTTTAAAAAATGTATTAATAGAAAACTATTTGAATAACATTTGTATAAACATTTTTTTTCATTTCTAAAAAGATATTGTTACAATACAGTTTTCTATCATGTGACAAAAGTTACCCATGAGTAGACATTTATATATTTTTAATCTAATTGTTATGCTTTTTATTTATAAGCTTTATTGTACTAATAAATATAATAGGAAGTGCATTAATTTCATTCTTTTTGTTGATTAGAAATTTATCTTTAAGTAATTTTTAATGAACTCTAATTATATGTCAATATGCTTATTTATAAAAACACTATTGAATAACAATAAGTTTAAACATATGAGAAGAGAAACAAACCAAATCCACCCCTTTTCTCTCATATTCATAATGAAAGGATTGATTTCGGGAATGCTACTGTTTAAGGCGGAGAGAAATCTTTGATTCTCTATCTTATTTTATTTTTGTATTAGAACATTTTATAGATTAAAAAAAAAATCACTCAAATAATTACAATGGAAAAAAATATTCTAATTTAAATATAATTTATATTCCATTTATCTAATTTTGGAAAAAAAATTGCATTGACTGTGTATGCTATTTTACAAGTTGTGATTTTTAAGCACTATTAACCATTATCGATTCACTGTAGTATAAAGATATTTAACACAGCATTACGCTGTTGCACATGCGCTTTGAAGATTTTAACTATAAATGAATGAATACTAACACTCAAACACATGATAAAGACTTTGGAAAAGATAGAATGGCTTTATCATGTGGTTGAGTGTTAGTATTCATTCATTTATAGTTAAAATCTTCAAAGCGCATGTGCAACAGCGTAATGCTGTGTTAAATATTACAGTTTACAAACATCGCGCTATAAAAAAATGATTTATTTATATAAAGATATTTCCAAGTTTAATTCAGTTTTCAATAACTAACCTCTCTTCTCCATGTCCTATCCACAAAGTGTTTTATTTCATCTATCCATTTCAATCTCAAAAACCTGGCATAATACTTTAACTGTTTATCTATTTTTAGCTATTCCAACAATATGCTGGCATAAAAATCACCAGACATAAGACGATTTGCCATCATTGTTTTTCTGTTGACATATTAGCATAAAACTGCAAATTTTTTTGCTGTTATATTTTCTGTACAAAAATCAGGAATTAATAAATTTATCTGATATTTTAGCTTTTTCATGAGATTTTCTATGTAGATTATTGTTCAAACATAAGTTTATTTCATCATGGTGATAGATGCAAACATGATTGTACTTCTGATTACCATATTTGTTTTTGTTAGTTATTTTGAAGTCAACTGTTTAATAAAAAAGTTGCAACATGTGCACATTTTCACAATTTACAAGTATTCACCCAGCATACTGACAAATATGCTTTGATCTCATTTTTTAACAACTAAACTTTTTTCTATTGAGTGCCTTAAGAAAGTGTAGCTTTGTGTATACTTTCATTACACCATGTTGGCTTACCTAAAAGAGTTTGAATAGTTAAAGTCTTTGGATTCATAGGATTTGGAATAATGATGTCCAACCTGTACAACTGATTTTATCTTACTTCTATGACTAATCTTTTATTGCTCGTTTTAATAATCCATTTAAAAATGTTTGTGTAAATTAGAAATCTCATGAGGCAATATTTCTCAACTGAATAAATTCCATTTGCAGAATTCAAAATAAATGTTATTATTCAAGCATACATAAATGTAATGGCCACATGATTTTTTTTTACAAATATTCATATTTAAAGCTGAAAATTTTATTTTGACATTTTTATTGACATGCAATTTTATTACATTTCCCCACTTCCTTTTGTAGAAATTATGTTCTAGGTAATTCCTCTATATTTCTGATCCTCATAAAAGAATAATGATATATATCTAATAGTAATATACAATCTAATATTGATCAGTAAATGGATATTTAGCTATTTTTAACTGAAAAGCAAAAGTAGGTCTTAAAGTAATTTGAAGTGATCATTTAGGTCAGGCATGTCAAACTCATTCAAACAATTGGCCATTTTATGCTACTGGTAAGATTCTCACAGGCCACATCACACACATTTTCTTAAAATTGTATTTTGAAGTGAGAATGCAGGAATATAGGTGGGGTAATTAAAGCATATTATGTAGTTTAGTGAATTCAGTTCAATAATATACAATTGATATAGTATTGCTTTTATTTAAACATTTATTTTATCTGATTACTTATTTATAAAACTACAATTTGTTTTTACCGGAAACTTGCCAGCATTTTCCTCCTACTAGTTTTTCAATATCTGGATTCAAAGACTGAGAACAAGCAATTTTCATTATGGCTGATAGATGTTTATCAGTTAATCTTGATCTGTAAGCTGTTTTATTTAATTTCATGCATGAAAATAATTGCTCACATAAGTATGTACTTCCAAAAAAGCTTAAAATTTGTGCAGCACATTTTTTAATTTCTGGGTATCTTTCACCTAAATAGGAATATATTTTGGGAGTTCCTACTTCTTGATTATTGTTTTTTAAAATCGAATCATTCTGGAAATCAATTAATTCCAGTTGTATCGAAGTTGGAGCTTTTTCAATTTCAAAGGCAAATGGTCCTGTGAAAAGAGAAAAAATTTCTTCTAACTCCTTGAAATCATCAAAACGTTTATCGAATTCATCTTTTATTTTTTCAATTTTTGCAGAGTGTTGTGAAAATGAGCAACTTTGATTTTGTGCTTTTAACTGCTGACATGTAGAAAAATACGTCAAAACTTTCTTTTGCAAATGATTTTTAAACAAATTCAGTTTTTGTACAAAGCTTGCAACTGCATCATACATATTCATTATCAATTGATCTTTGCCTTGCAATGAAATATTAAGATTATTCAGATGACCTGTAATATCTATTAAAAATGCTAAGTCTTGTATCCACAATGGATCTTTTATAATTGATATATTTTTATTGTTTTCATCTTTCATTTCAAAAAATAATATTATTTCTTTCAAAAGCAGATGGAAGCTCTTTATGACATTGTGGCAGGACAACCAACGAACTTCTGTGTAATAAGGAAGAGCTTCGGATTCTAAATCTTTAAGGAACGAAGTAAATTGGCGATGGTTAAGTGCTCTTGATCAAATAAAGTTGACTATCTTTGTAACTGTTTTAAGTACTTGGTCCATTTTTAATAATTTTAAACAGAGAACTTGTTGGTGAATGAGGCAATGAAAAGCTTTGATTTTCGGTTTATCTGGATATTCATCTTGTAATTTCCTTGCCAGTTGTGACACAAAACCTTTAGTTTCACCTGTCATCAATTTAGCACCATCAGTTGTAACAGAAACAAGCTTGTCAAGAGGCAAGTTAAGTTTTTCTAAAATGCTCCATACGGCATCAAAAATATTTTCATCAGTTGTTTTCCATGAAGAGGGATGAATTCCAACAATTCTTCAGTGATCCTCATGGTATTATCGCAACCACGAAAAAAAACAGCAACTTGTGCAACATCTCTTATATCCGTGCTTTCATCAATCGCAATTGAAAAGAACTGGATTTTGGTAGATATTTCCTGTAGTTGTGAAGTGATGTCATCTGCCATTTTAATAATTCTATCTGCCACCATATTTCTTGATAATGAGATGTCTCGAAATGCCTGTACTTTTTCTGGACAGACAAATTCGGCAGCTTTTATCATACATTCCTTGAGTAAAGAACCATCGGTGAATGATTTTGAATGTTTTGCTAATAAATAGATTATTTCATAACTAGCTCTTGTTACTGATTCATTACTTTTTATAAATTTTGTAAGCACTCCTTGTTGGCTACTTAATGAATTCTTCATTGTTTTTAATTTTTCTTCTCTTATTTTTGCTTCAAAGCATGAAAACTATTCTTCATGATTAGTGATATAATGTCACTTAATATTGTATTCTTTAGCAACACTAATCGTTTCTTTGCAAATTAAGTATGTAATCTTATTGTTCACTTCCACACAAAAATAATTCAGTTCCCACCTTTCTTGAAATTTTCTTCCCTCATCATCAATCTTTCATTTTTTACTTAGCATTGGAAGTGGCATTTTCTATAATAAAAATAGGGCTTTAGATTTAAATTTTTAAAATTCAAAAAAATTGCAACTATGTTTATGCTAAATATGCTTCATAAGGATTTAACGCTACTCTGGTATTTAAATGTAAAGAGAGCGCTGCTGTCGATTCTCGCTCCTGGAATTATGCTCGATAAATTCTGGTAGCTATAAAAGGTACAGATTATGTTTTCTCTCTCTCTCTCAATCCAGACTTCCCAGCACAGAGCAATTAAGATAGAAATATGACAAAGAAGAAAGCTGTGCATGGGGCCATAGATTAAAAATGATCAAAGCCACTAAAGTTCCCCAAGGCCGAATATAGACTGGTAAAATTGTAGAACTTTTAGTGTTTTGCAAACTGAATTGTAATCATTACTAACTTATTTGTAAAATATTATTGTTGCTCATGTTTGATTATAATTAAAATATATAACAAAATGTCAAATACATGCTCATTATTTCTCATGCTGTCTGACTAGTTTCAGAAAGGTAGAAACTCATGGATATAGCAGTTTACTTATATTTTTTGAATGAGTTATAAAAGGAAACAACCCGCAAATTTTTAACACACCAATCAGGATAAACTAGCGCAACTGCCTTTTGTTACAATTCTAAGAAAAACCCAACATCTGCAGATAGGATTGCTATGTTGGTGGTGCAAATAGCTGACTAATGTATTTATGTTCTCAGAAGCACAGCAGCACATTATTAACATTGCCAGCTTTGGTATTCACATATCCCAAATGCTTCATCATCATAAAGATGTGTCATCAAAAATATTTAGCTATGCGTGTAACTGAGAATTATAAATTAGCTATGTATGAAAACAACAATTACTGTATATATTTTAGTTCATGTAATTAAATATTACAGCTTGTTTTTTAAAATTAATTTATTGTTTGCAACATATTATGTTTTCATTTTATTGCATAGCATCTTAGTCGCGGGCCATGAAAATCCCATCGAGAGCCGCATGCGGCACACGGGCTGCCAGTTTGACATGTCAGGTGTTGGTACTCTTATTATAAAAATCAAGATGATTACAATGCTATATAAATATAAAATAATCATACAGTCAGTTGCTCATTAGGTCAAGTGATGTTGAAGCATTAACATGACAAGTTAATAATTTCCCCATTAATTTCTGAATCTGCTTCTGCCACTTCTATGACACACATTTATAAGACATTATATAATTTTCAATGTTAAGTGAAAAAAGAGTTCTATATTCATGTGCTGAATATATGTTTTATCTTGCCTTTTTTTTAAGTATTTGTAAAAATAAATAAATAAATAACTTTTTAATAAACAAAAGCAAAATAATATTTTATAAATACTACTGTAGACTTTATTTTCACCCAGAAGCTGCCGATTTTAGAGTGGAACACCAATAACCTTTTATAACTGATTTTTCTAAATTAACTTACAGTACAAAGAATTGTTGCATTGCAATAATTCAATGACTTTTTTACCAATGTCAGATTAATGAAATCAAAAAGCTTGGCTAAAATAAATATTTATAAATTATTTATAAACCTATTGTTATATATAGAGCTCACAAATAAGCTCTTAACAATCTTTGCAGAATATCCCCAATCCCAGATCATTTTCTGCTTCTGACTTCCTCAGTGAGGTGCTAGGATGTGAGCTCTATATATAACATTTGTAATATAAGCTTGTTAAATTAAGTCATGTGACGGATGGCTTGATTTCTTTGTAATTATAAACCTATTGTTTGCCTGAAAATTTATGACAATGGTATTTTAGTTGTAATTATATGTTGAACTATTTCAACCATCACATTTAACAATTAATATTAGATGATGGAAATAGTTCAAAGTATAAATTACAACTATATATAGACTTGTCTTATTATGCCTAAACATTGTTTTTATAATGTGAAATTGACATTTATTTATTCATTCATTCATTTATCCATATGTTACTGAATACCTGTATATTGTGAAAATGTGCACCTGTGTTCAAATACAAAGCAAAACTTTTGTAACTTTTTATTAAACAGTTGATTTTCAAAACAAATATAAAAAAAAGAAATAGGAATCTGTTTTTCAATATTTTCAAGAATGTTCATATTATTATAAAAAACAAGAGTGGTTAACTAAATGTAATCCAGAGTCTGAAAAAGATTTTGGCATTAATTTTCTGTGCTATTATACCATAAACTCCGTGTATATTAGGTTACCAATAAGAGGAATATCATGCATTTGCTTTGATAATAAGTCATCATTAATTAAAAAATAATATCAAATATACCTAGACATTTAAAAAATAATATTTTCAACCAAAATAAAAATCCAACCATACAATTGTATCCTGCATCAATTTGGATTGTAGTGAATGCATGCACGTTACCCCTCATTTCTTATATCAACAAGAGAAATTAAGTTACCAATGATGATACATTACTTACATTATTTTTTTTACTGTTAATCATTGTATAAATCAGGGGTGGGCAATTAATTTGGCTTGGGGGCCACAGAAGTTGGCGGAGGGCCGCATCAGGGGCCACTTTGTGGAAGCGAAGGTTAGTGGAGGGCTGCACCTTTTTTTCATGACACAATAAACACACTGCTTTATTCCCTGTATTAAGAAAGAAATATTTGTTTGTTCATTCTTCATTAAACACACGACATTCATCATCGATTTTACATTTTTTTGGAGGGTTGATGGTTTTACTAAAGTTGGAAATGTATATATATGCTAATGCAAAGACAAAATTGAAATTAACCAAATCAACTGGAAAAGCACTGCACATCATATCTACACTGCACATGTGTATTGATATGGCCATCCTAGTGGAAAATACAAAACGAATCTTCAGTCGCGCACGGGAATGAATTCTCAGTTCAAGGCGGAATTTTCTGATTGTCTTGGAGGGCTGCATAAAAACTCTTAGTGGGCCACTATTTGCCCACCCCTGGTATAAATTATTAAAGTTTTATATTGTTTGTATCCACAAACTTCAAGTGAACATTTTAGGGCAATTAATTAAACTCAACCAAAATGAATTTCAATATTGTATTTGCCACAGGAAAATTCAACATATTTAATATATTTGACAAAATATGTATTTTATCAAGAATAATCTTATAGTGAATGCATATTTTATTATACAGTCTATATATTTCTTTAAAAAATCCAAATATTTTTGAAACAAACATATCCCCATATTTTAAAACTTCATCAGGATCTGCAACCTTTCCATTTGTAAGATTGTAAGAAATTGCATATTAGATATTTTTGCCCCAGTTTAAATTAGTTAATAAAATGGATAAATCATCAAAAGTCACCATCTTATATCATTATTCAAAATATGATCAAAATACTTTTTCCAGTTGTTCAAATTATCTTTGTCATCATATAAGAGAGTGCTGTATTTAGGGATATGAAACAACTTCTCAGATTTATAACTCACTATCCATGGATCAAAAATAGATCTAGAGTGCACAATGAATGATGGACTGTATTCTCTTTGCTATTGTAATCCACCAATCATTTTAAAGCCTTCTTTCCAGTCATTGAACTTTTTGCTTCCAAATCCCTATATTTTTTACAGTTTCATAATTAATTTATTATTTTGGATACAGAAAATGCCATGTTTCCTTTTAATCAAATTCTAATAATATGATCATTGTCTGAAATTCCATCATGATTATTTTTTATACTGAAGCTAACAATAAATTTATTTGTATCCATAATACATTCCTTGAGAGAATTCTGTGGAACAGTAAAATGACAATCTTGTGAGTTCAAATGAGCAATTTTAGTGTTTATAGTTGGTGAAATTTATTACGTAGAGTAGATACTTATAAAGAAAAACTGTCAATTTCTTGTATCAGCATTGGAATAAAATATTTTCTTTTTTAATGCATCTATCATTTTAATCTTTTAGTGTGCTAATCTATGATTTGTTTAGCAATCTCCATTTCTAAATGCTTATATAATATGAATTTCTATTAAAACAGGCAAAACTCTCCATACAGTAGTGCAACTCAGTGCAAGCCAGAGAAGGCTTATGCATAAAATCCCTATCTAGTGCCTACTCATTGAATATCGCCAGACTAGTTTCAGTAGGCACTAGATAGGGATTTTATGCACAAGCCTTCTGGCATCCATTGATTACTCTGGCTTGCACTGAATAACACTAGTGTATGGAGAGTTTTGCCTGTTTTATTAACAGTTATGAGCAAGCATAAGAAACAGTTATCATGTGATGTTTAGTAGTTTAATATGAATTTCTCTTGTATTCTTATTTCTAAATATAATGTAATATATTAAATGCTTTTAGTAAAACTCATCTCTCAGTGGAAGAAAGTTTATTAGAACAGGTGAACGGCTACAAGTTTTTTTGGAATGACAGATCAGTCTATGAAAGAAGAATGCACATGTTGGATTTGCTATAAAATCAAATTTAATATTATCTGGTTTTGAAATTCCTGATTGTATCAATGAAAGATTAATGGTGATAAAACTTGCCTTCACAATAATAATACTATTTATTTTATTACTATAAAAGATAGAATTTTTCTTCTTGGAAGTTTAATGCAATATTAGTAAAAATAGTCGACTCTGACCAGAAGTTGTTGGAAATAATGGTACTGATGCTGTAAATTCAAATGGATCTATTGCTATTGAATTTTTATATAACATATCAATTGATTACTACAAAGAAGTCTAGATAGAAAAACTGCAATAAAAAACAACGATTCATCCACACTCAAAACAGTGACCTATATATCCACAATTATATAAAATTTTAAAAAATTTGTTTACTTTTTTCTATTTAAAGACTTTATAATAATTAATTCTCCTCCCCCCCCCCTCTTTTTTTTTTTTAAATTTATCACATGTCAGAAATATACACAACCCAGTTCACGATGTAAGACAAGTCAGGAGTTTCTGTATTTGAAAAACTTGTCTAAATATAACAGCTTTAGTGGATATTTAACAAATGTTTTCAAACATTTGTCAACAGCTGCTGGACTGTCTTCTCAAGATCTCCAGTAAAATATTTTGATACCTTCTTACTTTACTTCTGTTTATAATGAATGTAACATTCCGAGTGTTTTGAAAGAGATGAACTGACAAACAGCTCGATATGAAACCTCATAAGGTCTTAACATTTGTTTTTCATCATTTCAGCATATTATTCTTTAAAATTATTACTTGTGAGAAGCAAACATTTGGAATTAGTTTTATATTTTTTTTTTTCAAATACAGTTTGAAAACTAAATATATTACTAAAAAAACACACACAATTATTAATTATATGAGGAAAAAGATATACATAACTTTAATCGTTTTGCTTTAAAATTGAATATTTATACTTCAACCAAATAATGCTAAGTGTAAATCTAATATACTACTGATTATGTATAAAACATTTTAAATAAATAGCTCACTCTAGACAAAGATCTTACCAACAACCCTTTGTAAAGAAACAGAGAAGAAGAAGGTAGTATTCACTGGGCTGGCCAATTGCCAGTTGATGAGGGTTTAAAAAGTTTTACAAAAAGATATATGGTTCTAAAATTGTGATGCTAGCTTAAAAGTGACAGCAATAACAGAAAGATCATTGATGAGATTAGTCATATGTGATTTAGCACAATGATGGCATAATGAATTTGAGAGCTAAATGTTTTAAAAGCTTAGTTAGTCATTTCTGGTACTTGAGCACTATATGTCGACCTTAGCAGGTAATAGTTTGATTTTTTATTTACTACTAATGATTTAGGGTCATAACCTGATTATAGCATCTTATTTCTTATTTATTCTACCTATCTTCAGTACAGAACTTAAAGGATCCAACATTATTATCTAATTTTTTGTTTAATTAAGCACTTATTGTAATATCATGAAAAACATGAAACATTCAATTTAAGACACATTCATCCCAAATGTTAAAAGTATAATAAATTCACACATCTTGTCAATAAATAATATAGATATAATATAAGCATCAGCTTATAAGATCATAATGATTCATATTCTTTATATTTAAAAACACACTATAAAGATTATATCTGTTGAATTAGGTTACAAATATTAATAAAATAAACATGGTTGTAAAAATATTTATTGCTAAAATATAGCACAATTAGATTGTGTTATATTTTAGCAATAAATATTTTTACAACCATGTTTATTTTATTAATATTTGTAATATATATATTGTACCAGTCACTCCGTTTCTTTTGTAACACCACGAGCACTACTAGGCCACTGTCGACCTAAAAAATGTAATTTATGGTAATCCAAAAGTTGATGATGATAAATGTTTCCAGCTAGACTCAGGGAGAGAAAGATATCTTAAATATTGTTCAGCCAATTGAGGGCCAGGACACAAAAACAAATGTTAACCAACAAGTAAAATAAATATAAAATTTGTAAAGTTTATCAAATTCAAAAATTATTAGTTTAAAATAAATATTGGTCAAAGAAAAATATAAATATTTGACCCAATTCTGCAAGCTTATTTGTCAGAGAGTGCAAGTGAATATTGTAGGAGCAAACACTTCAGCAGATAATTTTGTTTTCTCACCTAAACTTAAAGGGAATTATAATTTCTTCCTGCCAGCAATTTATCTAAACAAATTTCACTTTCCCTTATTTAGAGATTTAAAAAAAAAAAACAATTTTGTATGGAATTCAACAAATAGTGCAGAGCAATCTTTCTCTAAAACCCGGTAAAACATTGCGACATAATAGAGATGTCATATGTCTGCAAACACTTATAAGAACATTACAAATACAACTCTAACTCTTAAGGTTAACTGTGAAAAGCCAAGAGAAAAGATTATAATTTGACATAATCTGAAATAGGAAGCACAATCTTTATGGTTTAAGAAAAACAGAACTATATAATCGATAAATCGCTAGCCAAAAGATTTACGGGCTGCATGAAATGCAAACACACTATGAACTAATTTATTTTTAAATAAAAAGGGGATAGGTGATCTAAAAAGAAAACTACTCATATCTGCCAAATCTCTTAACAATATTTAATGATATAAGAAAAAAAAACCAATAAGTATAAAATATAAACTCACAATACACTCTCTGACAAGTAAATTTAAAATGTAAAATCTTAAAACAAAGACTCTATGATTATAGATTCCATTACAATTAATATATATAATAAAAGAAATATTTATTTAAATTATTATGAATAATTGTTCATATTGCTTTTGTATCAAGCTAAGACTTAAGCAAAGATATTTAGACAAAGAGAGTGAAGCCCTGGTTAAGATATAAAATGTTTGTTTACCTCCAAGGTGTTAATGTTCTATCTGAAAATCAGTGGGGTGGGCAAAGTTTATTTCTATCTAGAGTTCATTGTGATGATTTTCAGTCTCCAGAGAGGCACAATTTTGAGTTCTGGGGTTTGTCTTTGTATTGGTTTATCATGGCATACTTTTAAGAAGGTTCCTCATCATGTTTAGTTTTGGCATGATGAACGGATGGTTGCTATTAGCACAGCAAATAGTGATTAGTAATTTTAATTTTTAAATACAATTTTCTTTTTAAATCTGTATAACTATGCATTTTGTTTTTGATTTCCCAATGGTTGCCTTTAAAGCAGATAATATATCTAGTTCAATATATAAATATATATATCAAAGCAATAATAAATTTAAAATATGTGTCTAATAATGTGTGTAAATGCTTATAACTTGTTTATTTTGACTAGAAATAATCCAATTGCTTATTGCTTTGGAGATCATGTGATGTTTAAAGAACCACAAATAACAGACTTGGGCATTGATCCACTGACCTTTAACTCACGAATTTGCTATTGTAATGTTTCACTAAAAGTACTAAAGTGTTTATTTGAAATTATAAATAAAACAATCATATAGTCAGATGTTTGTAGTTCATGAGACTTGTGCATGGGACATGTGATTATGTAACAAGTTTTAACACACTGGTTGACAAAATTGATTTTTTTTTCATTTTCTCAGTTAATAGACAATCCAGAACCCTTAAGTTTCTGAGATTAATGGAATTTACTTTTCTAAGCTACATATACATTATTTGACTTGAAACTTATATATCCTCTTGCAGCTGAAGCAGAGGATGTAAATTACATTCATTTTGATTTTGTATAGAATGTTGTTCTAAATACATGTACTGACAATAAGTAAACTATCTCTATCTTTTACATTGTTGTTAGCATTGGAAATAAATATACTTTAATTTTATCTTCAAAGTTTTAAGGAATATGTTTATTTACTTGTTCTGTATTTTTTTTAATTATGTGATTATTTTTTTATTATTATTTTAAAAAGTAAATAATGTTTTTTCTAGTTCTATTTTGTTCAAAATTTGATAACTATATTTTATAAGGACTTTACACAATGCTAACACAGTATTTTATCATTCCAAACTCCTAAAAATAATTGAGAATTTTGAATGTTCAATAATCTTCTTCAGAGATGTAATATATATATAATATTTAAATAAAAGTATAATTTATAAACCTGGAGGGATTTGAACACAGACTTTCAAGTTTCCTTCAGCTATACACTTTATCTTGTACAAATGATCTAAATGACCACACACATGTGGAAAAGATAAATGAGCTCCAATATATGCATTTCATGCTAAACCATAGCTCATCAGTTGATCCAGATCAACATCTTTCACACATATATATAATCAGTGCTCAGTTTATATTAAGATAGCAAATCTTCAAACTTTAATGACAGACTTACTCCACCCTCCAACTCTTCAGTCATCCTTACCATTGAAAATCTGATGATGAAATGCCCAAATCCTTTGTTAATGCCAATATTATTGTCATACCCATGTTGACATTAAGTCAGTCTAACACCTCAAAACTATTCTATTATATCAAAATTAAGCAAACAAATTGTTTACACATTTTAAAAGCTACACAAATTAATCTAAATAATTTAATTCAAATTTATTTTTTTTTAATATAAAAAAATAATTTGCTTAATTAATATAATAAAAAAACATAGAATAATTTACATGTATATAGTTTTATGCCAAGATTAAGTTGTACATTTATGTATTACATACCCTGTGCAGATTTCACAATGGTAAAATACTGAACTGAAGACCTAAATAAAGCAAAAAAAATAAAAGTAAAAAACAGATTCAGCCAATTTAATTGAACTGTTGTACTCAACCTGTCACTTCGGTGCTTGCATATGACATTGCCTCCCAAGTAACTAACTATATGTTTTTAATGTACTAAATTTAAATTAAAGTTTTTTCTATATTATGAGTCTGGTTTACCAGAAAACCAGATTATTTCAGATAGAATTACAAGACTTTTTTTTTATACATTGCTTAGGAGGTTTTTAGAAAACAGTGAATTGGAATGAGATGATTTCTGTTATTGCATTAATGAGCAGCTAAGAAATATATTGCTTTGCCATATTTTTTTTGTGACATTACTGGGTATACTTTTTTGAGCATATAGATATATGTTATGCCATTCATTGTTTTTTTTTAAGTACATTGTATTTTTTGTTATCAAAGATTGCAGCACAACTCAAGCCATATTGTTCTGAGAGTGTGAATGTTTACAAATGCATTGAATGGTTTTAATTTCTTTATATTGTTTATGAGCATATTTTCAAAATTAATTGTGTCTTTGTGAAATACAAAGCAACGTAAGGGTGAAAAGTATGGGCATGTCTCAAAGATATGGAATGCATTTTCTGGGAGTGCATTGCATAGTATGCAAGTAGGATCTATTTTTAATTTAATGTTATAGTTGTCCAGGCATGATCAATGAAAAAGTGGTGATTGGCATATGGTGTAATAGCAAGCACTAGAGGTGGAGGAGTTGTCTTAGTTGTGGTTATGATGTACATCTTAGCTCTAATGTAGGATGTGAAAGATTGTGGAGCTGATGTTGATCCCCATATATATGTTTTTGCTATTCTCATGAAATACTTAATAGTTTTTTTTTGGAGAAGCATTCAAGGGCTGTAATAGGCAAATATACCTCCTACAATGGCATTGATCATGCGAACTTTCATTATAGGGTATAGCAATTTTGAATTGAAGCACTTTATTTTTGTATTAATTTTGTCTATGACAAATTTCTTCAGTTTATGAAGTATCATAGGTATATTTTGCAGGTCCCTGAATATTATAAAAACATCATCAACATATGATATGATCTTAACAGTTGTGCCTAAAAGTGTGGAAAAAAATACCATCTATGCATTGCTCTATATCATTAATCATGGAATCTATGTATATTGCAAATAGTAATGATGCAAGTGGGGAGCCTTGAGGGATGCCTCTACAAGACTTAATATTCTTTGAAATGCAATACAATCTGCTAAGGTTTACAGCCTTGTTAAAACTATTACTGAAATAATAGTGAGCGTTTAATAAAATTTATAATTATAATCCTTAAAATTCTACATTTCTTTTATTATAGAACTATTAATTCTTAAAACATAGATCAAGATGTACACCCATAAATATTTTATGCAAAATATAATAGAAGGCATTAAACCAATCTGCAATGTTTATTATAAATCAAGTTTTAAAACAATAATATTGATAGAACAAAAAGTAAAACTGATAAAAATAAAAAAATTAGTTTATCGTTTGGGAATTTGTAAAAAGGTCAAGCACTAAAAGCAATAGTTTTGTAGTGTGACTTACGAACTTTTGATCTACAGAATCTACCATTCTATCATTGACCTGAATCATGCATAAATCTTTAATTATAAATAAAATTATTTAACATAGGTTACAAGGCAAATAAAGAATTCCATAATGCAGTTGTAACATTTCCATCTGACATAATATAACCAGAATTCTAGCTCAAATTCAAGTTTATAACAATCTTGTATTTTTTTCTGGATGACCAGTCCACAGTCAACCTAACTAATCATCTCATATGTAATTTATTTTCTGTAGTTTGCACAATGATAGAATAGTGAACTGAAGAGCTAGATGTTTCTGGAATATATCTAAGCTGAAGAAAAAAATAATAACAACAAAATTGGGGCAATTAAATAAAATTGTTTATTCAACCTACCACTAGAGCTAAAGATTAAATGGATGAAAAATCTCTCAAATATTCAGTACTTTGTAATTACAGTTATAAAGACTACATTGTGTTCTCTTCACTGTACTGTTAGAGTCTTTTGAACTGCACTGAGCTATTTAGAGGCTGTTCTACCACAAGTCTTGTAAAATAAATGTTCTGGGTAATTACTTTTTTTTCATATTATCATATAAATAATTATCTTTCATTTCTAAGGTGTTAATAATTCTTTGTTATTATGTTTTTAATGCATTTTCCAGCTTTCTTTTCTTTCCTGCAATCTATAAAAAAGACGTGACTTTAACATCTGGAGTTACAGCAGGAATCAAAAATGAAATATTCTAAGATCCTATCTGTTTCTGCAGAATGCTTGAATGATCCATAGTAAAATGAATGGTGTTCTGAAGATAGTTTAATTCATAATAACAGTGCTTACTGTTTAGAAAACTTGAAAGTAAAAAAAAAGACCAGAAATTAGATGAATAATAATAATTGCATAATGTGTGTTCAGAAACTCATGTGATATTCAGATCCAAAGTTATGTGTTTGGGATTTCATATGACATCCAAGCACTTATGTGCTACACTTAGTTCTTCAGATCATAATTCTATTATTATACAAACTGTCCAAGGTCTAGGATATATGACTGTTCAACTCAAAAGGACAAACAGAGCTTTCTTTTATACTTTCATCAGTTGGTAATTGATACAGAACCTCTATCTTTTCATTGTACCACTAATTACACTGCACAAGTTGCACAGGGTATATCGTATAATTGTTTTATTCAACAGATATCTTTTTTTATTTTCATCAGCTGTTAGTCAGTTCAGGAATTCTTAGTTCTCTTAGTTGCTTCATTTTTCCATTGTATTAAAATACACAGTTTATCTTAGATAAACAGACTCTAGTATTATAAAATGAATAGGGATTAATCAGTTACATTGAAGGTTTACCTAAGATGTGCATGGGTGGTCATTAAGTAAGTAATTGATTCTATGATGTTTTTAACATGTTAAATTTTATGTAGAATGGATTTTATAAATAAGGCAAAACTCTCTTCATACAGTAGTGCCACCCTGTGCCAACCAGAGTAATCAGTATGAGATGGTGATCATGTGATGTAGAATGATTTTTTTTTTCCAAATATATAATTATTTCAGTGTTCAATACAAAAAAAAATAAAAATAAGTATTACATATATCACAAGAGATGTTGTCACAACATGAGACACAAAATTTGGGGGGAGGGGACTTTATTAATCATACATCACACTTTTAAAATATTTTGAACTTTATATATGCTATAAGTTGTTTGCCTCAATAGAAGGTTCTTTCACTTTCAGTATAAAAAAAAATAGATGCACTGCTCTTACTAATTATAAAGACTTCTTTGGTCAGTTGTAAACTCAGCAAAGTGTTTTTTAATAAACATATCTATTATTTTTTGATTATTACTGAGAATAAGTTACCATCTTAAGAGTTTAATGTGGTAGAAGACTGGTGGACTGTGTTTCTCAAGATCTGTGAATCATTGTTCCAGCTTTATCGCCTTCAATGTTGTCAAATAAGAAACAACTCTATTATTATTAGCTGTCTGTAGATTAGTGCAGTGATAGAATACTGGACTCTAGAGTTCAATGGATCATGGTTCCAGTTGTCACTTCTTAGGCTTACATTTTTATAAACTCCTAAGCAATAAAATATTTGACTTGTTTTTTTTAATATGCTAATCATAATAAATAATAATTTATCTAGAGATTGTATTAAGAATAATATAAAGTTTTATTTTTACTATGTTTTGTAATTCAATGAAGAATTTTGTATTTAAGCTAGTGCTAGAAAAATTTAAAAAAATACAAAACAGATGTTTTTGAACAGTCAGAATTCAACAATAAACAACATTAACAACAATCTCTTTTTATAAACAAAAAATAACATTTTGACACTGGATTAAAAAAGAAGACATTTCTTATAATTAATTCCCATTCTGTTCTATTTGATAAAGAGACCTTATCTATAATAAAAAGTAAATAAATATCACAATAATTAAAATTAATTCTAGTAAAAAATATTTTCTCTCTATTATTTGGAGAGAGATCTGATAACTAATTATACTTTGCAATGTGGATTAGGGTGATACTGTTGAAGGTGTCTTCATTCAAATACACATGGAAAAAGGCACAGATACGTATGATCACAATAATTAATTACACCTCATCTACAATGAACTTTGGATTTATACCAATTCAAAGAATAAACTAAATTTAAAAGTATTTTAGTATGGTAAATACCATTCAAATCATGATAATAGAAAGAATCACTAAATATTGTTTTGGTGCAAGGAAATCAAGTCATATATCATATGATCTAATTTTATAAGCTTGTATTACAAATGTTGTATAATGAGCATGTCAATAGTATTGGGTTTGTAAATGATAAAAAGTCATTAATTTTTATAAGCATTTTTTTTTTTTAAAGTTTAAAGCTTCGGACCATTGAAATATAAAACCCAAGACACTTTGTACTTTGAAAAATGTAAAGCTATTGACAGAACAAATAAATCTAAATATGGCACATTGCCTGCTGAATCCTGAAAATACAGCTATATATACTCACCTAGGGTGCAGCAATCATAAAATCACCACAATATTTAAATATCTGCTACTGGAGCCCAAACTTTTGGATTATCTGATCAAGGTGAATATGGGCTCCATGCCAACTAATACATTCTTACACTTCAAGCAGTTTCTAAATAAAATAGACCCAATGAGGAGAGGAGACCTTTAATCATCTGTTAAATATATGTCCAGGCTATAACAGTATTAAAAGTGTCATCTCTCAACACTGCATTATAGCAGTGGATAAAATCCTGGACATCAGGGGTTGTCTCTTCTCTGGAGACTTTACAGTTATCAGGTTATCTATCTTCCTAACATACGCTTTTTGGTACACAATGCAGGACAAAGTTCACACAACCAACACCGGACCCCAATGCTATATTTTGTGATAAGTTTAAAGCTCTTCAGAACAAGGACAAGATATTATCCTCTAGATTTTTATTTATTAATACATGGAGCCTACTAGTATGGCCCACAGACTCTACATGAATATTGGACCTGATATATCCACATTGTAATCATAAATGAAGTCTATGATGCAACATGCCGGATTCTACTAAAAAGGCATTGATTTCACATTACATGTATCCCAGCTGATAAGTTAGCATTATTGGACCAACCTCAAAAGGAGTGGTCAATACCAACAAAATGGAATGTATTTACTCATACATCAACCTGCTAGTGCAGAGAATGGCTCTGGCATACATCTACCAGACCAATGCCAGCAATGGATGAGCCAACATTAACAAAGTGTATTTATTTTTCATCTGTACAATTTTATTATGTCAATAAATATATTTTAAAAATAAATAAATTTAAATACATTTCTAAGATAATTCACAAGCTAAATTCCCAAAGATTCTTTGCAATCAGCACTCACTTTTTGTTATAGCAATTCCAGTCTAGTTATCAGATCTGATTAAATAGATTGGCATTGATATAATAAAAGAAATAGTTGTCTCCAAGTTTGTTTTAATGGTTCTTTGGGAATCTAGCTTGTGAATTATTTTAGTCAATACTCACCTTTTGTTATATCAATTCCAGTCTATTTATTAGATCTGATTAAATAGATTAGCATTGATATAATAAAAGGAAAGATTGTCTCCAAGTTCATTTTAATGGTTCTTTGGTAATCTAGCTTGTGAATTATTTTAGTCAACACTCACCTTTTGTTATATCAATTCCAGTCTATTTTATCAGATCTTAGTAAATATATTGGCATTGATATAATAAAAGAAAAGGTTGTCTCCAAGTTCATTTTAATGATTCTTTAGTGATCTAGCTTATGAATTATTTTAGTAACATATTTGGACTTGTTTGTTTTATGAATACTTTATATTCTCATCATTACATATTTCATAAACCTATTTTATTTTTAGCATGCTCGTTAAAAATCATTGGAAAAATATTTATCAAAATGTGATAACAGTGATTCAATTACATGGTGATATTAGGATTATCAATGAAAAAGGGATATTTAAGTCACTTAGATTTTGCAGATGATATGCCAAGTCATCATCATCATCATCAACCATTATCAATCCACTGCAGGATGAAGGTCTCTCCAAGTTTAATCCATCTTCTCCGATCTTTAGATTCTCTTCTCCACAACACCCCTGCACATTTTCTTATTTCATCCATCCATCTCACATGTGGTCTCTTTCTGGGTCTTTTACAATCTCTTGGAATCCAGTTTAAAATTTTAATTGTCCATCTATTATCATCTCTTCTAGCAATATGTCCAGCCCAACTCCATTTCAATCTTTTAATTTTTTCAATAAGGTCAGTAACACCTGTTTGTTGTCTTACCCATACATTGCGTTTTCGATCTCTTCTTGTTACTCCCAACATACATCTCTCCATACTCCTTTGAGTGGTCTGAAGTCTCTGTATTGCTCTTCTATTAAGTGTCCAAGTCTCAGATCCATAAGTAAGAACTGGTAAAACACATTTGTTAAAAACCATTCTTTTCAAACACATAGGCATATTTCCTTTTAGTATCAAGTTATTTCTACCAAAAGCACTCCAACCAAGTTTAATTCTATGATTAATTTCCTCCATTATGTTTCCATCTGTATTAATAATTTGACCAAGGTATTTGTAACTGTTAACTTCTTCTAATTCTTCATAATCAATCTTTATTTTCATATTTTGAGCAAATCGATTAAACATTACTTTAGTCTTTTTAACATTTATCTTTAGTCCTACTTTTCTACTTTCATCTGCTAACTCCTGCAACATTTCCTGCAGCTCTGAAGCATTATTTGCAAAAACAACTACATCATCTGGAAATCTAAATGACTTAAACACTCTCCATTTACTTTCACTCCTTTAGTTTCCCATTTTAATCCACAAAATACTTCTTGCAGCACTGCTGTAAAGAGTTTTGGAGATATGGAGTCACCTTGTCTTACACCTTTCTCAATGTTGATTTTTCCAGTATCATTATGTAATCTAATTATTGCTGTTGCATTTTTATAAATATTCTTTAAAATATGACAATATCCTGGATCTATACCTTGATGATCCAATGCTTTAATCACTGAAGAAATGTGTATAGAATCAAATGCCTTTTCATAATCTATAAATCCAAAACATAAAGACAACTCATATTGGTTTGTCCTTTCTATGACTTCTCTCAATACCTGGATATAATCTATTGTACTAAAACCACTTTTAAATCCAGCTTGTTCTCTTGGTTGGTGGAAATCCAAAGTTCTCTGTAGACGAGTTGTAATTATCTTGGTAAAAATTTTATATAAAACTGATAAAAGGCTGATAGGTCTGTAATTTCTAATATCTTCTTTATCACCTTTTTTAAATATTAATATTATTACTGCATTCTTCCAATCTTCTGGTACATCTTTATCATTTAGACATTTGGTATATAACTTTGCTAAAATTGTTTCTATTTCTTCACCTGCTTCTTTTAATATATCAATTATAATTCCATCATTTCCTGGAGCCTTTCCTTTCTTCATACACTTAATTGCATGTCTCACTTCTTCATTTAAGATTCTGGGCAATTCGGAAGATGTAATAGATATAGGAGGTACTTGTTCTTTATTACTATATAATTCTTGATAAAAATCTTCTACCAATTTCATGATGTCATCTCTCTTTTTAGTAATAATTCCATCTTTTTTTCTTATTGCAGATATAAATTTCCTACCAATACCAAAATGTTGTTTAACATTTTTGAGACTTTTATTTTCTTCTACAGCTTTCCTTGCTATTTCAAAGTTATACTTTCTTATATCATTTTCAACTCTTTTCCGTACCATTTTACAAAATTCGAGATATTCAATTCTTTTTTATACATCATTTTTGTATATCTTCATATTCCTTCTTTTCTTCATAAATTCTTTAGTCTCAGTAGAAATTTTATTAGTCAATTGCTGCTTTTTTCTATCAGCTATGTTTGTTGCAGTTTTTAAAAGTGTATCAGTTATTTTCATATTAATTTCATTCAAATCTGTATCATGTTCAAAATCTCCTAACACTTGAAACCTATTTGTAAGTTCTAATTTAAATTCATTAGAATGTTTCTGAAGATTAGGAATATCAACTGTAAATATTGTTTTTCTTAATAATTTTTGTCTCTCTAGTTTTACATTAACACGTAACTTACATCTTACTAATCGATGATCACTTCCTGTGTTAAATTTATTAAGAACATTACAATCTTGAAATATGTATTTTCTGTTAGTCAAAATATAATCCAATTCTGCTGTACCTTCATTTGGATGCTTCCATGTCCATTTCCTTTTAACATTTTTCTCAAAAAATGAATTCATAATATAAAGTTTTTCTTTTTCTGCAAACTCCACAAGTCTATGTCCTCTCTCATTTCTATTACCATAATCAAAATTACCTACAGAAATTTCATCTTTCATTTGTCTACCAATTCTAGCATTAAAGTCTCCCATAACAATTTTAAAATGTTGTTTACTCTGATCAAAACCTTTTGTACATCCATATAAAAATCTTCTACTACTTCATCACTATGAGAACTTGTTGGGGCATAAACCTGAATTATCTGCATTTGGTATCTGCTATTAAGTTGTATAACTAATCTTGCCACTCTGTCCGATACACCATCAATCTCCACAATATTGTTCTTCCACTTTTTATTTATAATGAATCCTACTCCACTTGTATTTCCAATATGTGTGCCTTTATAATAGAGTATATGTCCACTTTTTAAATCAATTGTTTCTTCTCCTCTTCTTCTAACTTCACAGAGTCCAGTAATGTCCCATTTAATATAAGACAGTTCTTCTTCTAATTCTTGCAATCTTCCTTCACTTGAAAGTGATCTGCAGTTGTAAGTACCTAAATAAAAAGTCATCATCAAATGGCAGCCTGGGTCTGCATTCAGGGGATTCTTAGCACCCTCCGCCTTCGGCCACCAACCGCTGCCTTGGTTGATGACTTTACAGCCTTCTGGGAATAAGGGCCATGCTTTATTTTTGTCTGTCATAATTGTATATATGTATTGGAAAAATATTTATCATTTACACAAGTAATGCTTTAGATCTACAAGAAATGGTGCAAGAGTTATCAGATAAGAGCAAAAAAGTGGTATTAAAAATAAATGCAAAATAATGTTCAATGGATTTTCTCAAAAAATAAAAATAAAATAAATATTAATAATGATACATCTTTTTATTAATACAGATGGAAATATAATGGATGAAAATAATTATAGAATATTATTCGTAATGGAGGGTTTTCGGTCAAAATAACTTGAATAAAAAACATTATGCATTTTTAAAAAAGAGAGAGCTTTTAATAGATTCATATATTTACTATTTCTTATAAATGGATCTGATATTTGGCCATTTATCATAAAAGTAATAGGTACTTCAGACCATTCAGGAAAGAATAGAGTAGGTATGTTGAGAGTAACACGAAGAATCAAAATCTTGGATGAGAGAACAATTAGTTATTAATAACAATATTAAAATATTAAGAAATTGAAAGGGAACTATGCTGGGCATACTATTAGAAGATGTGAAAATAGAGGGATAGCTAAGCCTTAATATATTGTAAATGCCCTAGAAAGTACATACGTGTGAGAAGAATAATGAAATAAGGAAGTTTGTTGAGAAAAGAGATTATCAATTAGAGAAAATGGATGAAACTTGGAAAGATGTTCATTCTGCAGTAAACCAATAAAATGATGATGAAATAATAAACACGTATATTGAAAGGATATTCTACGGCAAATATGCATTTTATTTATGTGTACATTAAAGTATACCTTTGGAAAATAAATTTTGTTTAAATGGTATTACATAGTGTAAATAAGAGACATTAGTGGTTATGATTAAAGATTTTTTTTTTTTTCGGTATTTTCTGTCAACATTTAATATTGATAAAAGCCAGAAAACATTTTTAAAAAATTAATTTTACTTTTTGTTCTAATTTTTAAAAAAAAAAAAAAAAAAAACTCCATTTTTAGTCATACATGACAAGTTACTGAATTTTTTGTATTCCTTAACAGAATTTTTTAAATTTTAATTATATATATATAATCTTAGCGACTAGCTTACTGAAAAAAATAATGGCAGCTTAATTAATTAACAAATTCTTAATTAAGGGTTTCAGAAATAATACAGAGATATATATCTCAACTGAATTGTAATTGGAAGTGTAGTTGAAAATTTTTTAAGTCAAATATTTTATTTTTAAAAAACAATAATGTTTTGATAAAAACTGTGGATATATATTGTAACCCTTTAAAGTGTGGTCAACAACATAATATCACCAAAACATAAGTGCGCTGAGAATCGTACACC